>CM041634.1:33611268-33657550 GCA_023333625.1 Bothriochloa decipiens
CGGCGAGAAAGAAATCGCCCTCCTGGTCGCCCTTTTGTCTACTGTAGATGGGGAAAAAAATGGGAGAGAAGAGTCTGGACCCAATGCAGCACTAGATTTTTGGCAAGCCAAGAGAGGTAGCTGTGATTGGGCCATATGGCCTTTGTGCGTCAGCCTTAATTGGCCACCACGTCCACCGTCCATGGTCCATCGGAGTCGACCTTGGTGCGTCGTGCAGCGGCTGCGTGGTTAGGTCATCGACGAGCGTCGGCGACGAAGGCCGAGAAGGGAGCAGCTAGCAGCCGACTAGCCTCGCTGCAGGTGTGCCAAATATACCGATTCTATCTCTTCTCGCCCAGTGCATTGCCTATCCCTGCAGATTTCGAATTCGAGGCGATTCTGATCTCCGACTAGGATGACAGTACACTACCCTATGTATAAATATGCGCTATGGCGCCTGTTTGAACTCGTCAGTAATAATCAATCAAATTAATTGCATTGCAGGTTCCGTAGCATCAGGCAAGAGAGAATCTTCGATAGAAGGTAATCATCAGAAGTGGAGATCGAGGAAAGCTCCTCCTCGAGCCGTCCGGACGAGGAGGAGCAGTTTGAGCTGCATAACTGTTAGACTTAATCTGTTGCTCCCTCACGTTTTTCCTTCCTGCAGGCGATGAGGGGCAGGTAAAAGGACAACAAATATTGTCTATGTCCTGCGCACTGCAGCAGCATGGCACTAGGTGATGCCTGGTTAGGTAGAAGTACACCGATTGGTAGTTGATTGGTGTAGTAATGGCTAGGAGTAGTTGGGGCTGGTAAAGCCTTGTACTATAGAGGTAGGTGGTTGGTGTACCCACCGACTGGCAGCTTGTATATATATACAACCCATGGCAATAGAGAAGGTAGTTCAACAGGCCAAACGATTCTAGGAGGCTCAGATTTCAGGAACTGAAACCGTGAGCAGAGTGCGTGTGTGTTTGTTGTGCTCATCGAGCTTTTGCCCCTCACATTTCATCCAGGCAGTTGGCCAACTCTAGTGCTTGTGGAAGAGCGTGCGTGCGGGAAGAAAGAGCTCAGCTCTTCTCCACTCGAGGACCTCGGGAGGAGTCGAGGGGAGGTCGAGCAGGTGCTGCTCGCCTCGAACCTGGTCGATGGCCAACGTTGCTGGTCAGTGCCACTGGTCGGCACCTTCCTCAGGTGGTCAGCAGTGGTCGGTGCTAGGTGCTAGCGCCAACACATGGTATCAGATCCATACAGCGTCGTTAGGCTTCACTGCCGGTGATGTCGGAGACCGGTACGGGCACCGGTGTGTTGCAGGGCAACGGCGGAGATGAGGAGAGGCAGCTCCAGCCGGTGGCGCAGCCGGTGGAGGTGCGCGTGTTGAGGGAGTACGGAGGGAGCAATTCCTGGCTGATGCTCACCCGCACCAACTACGGCGAGTGAGCTGTCTAGATAAAATGGAAGTTCCGCACGTGGAAGTGGTGGGCGGCCGTGGAGACTGGGAATGCCGGAGAGGATGCGAAGGTGGGCGTCATGGAGGCGCTCATGGCGTCCACTCCAAGCGAGTTCCACGAGGCGCTCGGGGCCAAGAAGACGGCGAAGGAGGCGTGGGAGATGCTGGAGTTGTTCCGCGTCGGCTCGGATCGAGCCAAGCGGGCCAAGGTTCAGCAGCTGTGCCGGGAGTTCAACGACATCCGGTTCAAGTCCGGAGAGTCGGTGGAGGACTTCATGCTTCGTCTTCAGGCACTCGCGAGTCAGCTGGCCACCTACGGCAAGCCGGTGGAGTAGTTGGGGCTGTTAAAGCCTTGTACTGTAGAGGTAGGTGGTTGGTGTACCCACCAACTGGCAGCTTGTATATATATACAACCCATGGCAATGGAGAAGGTAGTTCAGCAGGCCAAAATATTCTGGGAGGCTCAGGTTTCAGGAACTGAAACCGTGAGCAGAGTGTGTGTGTGTTTGTTGTGCTCATCGAGCTTTTGCCCCTCGCATTTCGTCCAGGCAGCTGGCCAACGCTAGTGCGTGTGGGAGAACGTGTGTGCGGGAAGACAGAGCTCAGCTCTTCTCCACTCGACGGCCTCGGAAGAAGTCGAGGGGAAGTCGAGTAGGTGCTGCTCGCCTCGAACCTGGTCGGCGGCCAACGTGCTGGTCAGTATCACTGGTCGGCACCTTCCTCAGGTGGTCGGCAGTGGTCGATGCTAGGTGCTAGCGCCAACAATAACAAGGCAATGGGTGATCTGCTTGAACTCCGATTAGCCGGTGGTGCAGAGAACTGTAAAGAAGAGGAGGAGAAGAACAAGGATAAGGTGGAGAAGAAAAGGATATACACGATGTCGCAGGAGCATGCTGAGGTGATGCTCAGGTATACATTGAAGCCGTTGCCCGAGCACAAGACCATCGACAGGCTTGCAGAGGAGGATGAGGACACCTTCGGGACTTAAGAACTGCAATCCTGGGTTTACAGGGCATTTGCAGGGACTACGAGAACATAGTTCTCGTTGGACAGGAGAAGATCAAGATCTCGAGACCAAAGGCCGCGTCACCTATGAGGCCACCCACGAAATTGCATACGACTGGGTTGCTCTGGCGACCAAAGGATGCCTAAGCTATGAGGCCACCCACGACGATATTGCAGATGACAACGAGGACGCAGCACCTGCAGCTGCATAGTGTGGTGTGGCTGGAGGCAATGAGCACATGAATAAAGCCTGTAGCTGGATGTTTATGATTTTTTTTGTATTTTACGTTTATGAAATTTCGTTCTTTAGTTTTCTGTCACTAGTTTGTTTTCGTTTATTTTGGGCTATGGAGTCTTTAAGGATGACTTATTTGTCCTTTTCACAAGTTGATATGGAGTCTTTAAGGATGACTTATTTGTCCTTTTCACAAGTTGATAACAACCTATTTTGGGCTACAAGTGTTTAGTACTCTGTACTCATCATATCCTATTGCATAATCATGTGTTTAGAAGTGGTATATTTATTGTGTGATAACATAACTATATGCTCAGTACTCATTAGTCATTATTATTGGCATCAGGTGGCCATGGCATCCCGCTGAAAATCTAATCATATATTCATGTCACAGTAACAAATAGCCTGATTCTATGTACTGCTACAGCCGACTATATATATAGTTATTATATAGTTGTTTTGCACACAGTACATCTTCAGTTTAATTAGCTATTGTAGCCTAGGAGAAACCTACCGGTAAATGTTCTCATAGCTTCTACAGTACATCTAGAGTGTCTTTAGTTCAGCTTCTAGAGAAGTGTTTTGCTGCTAAATATCGTAGTATCGCCTGACAAGGAATTTGGGCACTTTATTGATGATATGGAAGGGAATTACAGTGGATCGGGTAAATTGAAAATTTGGAATAGCATTACTCTGATCGACTAACTTTGCTTCTGCACGCCTCTCACAGTCACAATCAGCCGCGCATGAGGCTCAGTGAGCTTGGGCTCGCTTGGGAATATTTGACTTTTCTTTTCCCTTATTTTCTCCCTCTTTTCTATTTCTATATTTCTATATCTATCCTTGTATACATGTATAGTACTACCTTGGGGTGGTCCTCTAGGTCAACCTTAAGGGGGCTAAGCCATTCTAGGGTTTTTAGCATACAATTCAAGCAAGTTAACTATTTAAAAATTGATTAACTAATTATTAACAAATCATGAAACCTGAAAGACAAGCAACTCATGAGGTTGGAGTTAATGCATATGCTCACACATTTATTGGGTCCACTCACCAAGCAAGGTTTGGAAAATGTTTTTGATAGTTGGGATTTTTTACTGGGATTTTCAAGGTACCTACCATCTCCAGCTTGCGTGTCTTGGAGAAGTGTCCAAAGCCTCCACACTTTTGCACCTCATCCTTTGAGTCTTTGGCCTGCCTGCTATCTTCTCCCAAGCAAAGGTGGATGTACTTTGAACCCAAGCTAAAATTTAGGAACATTTTGAGCAAGAATCGTGGGGGCAAAGCCCCACGGCAACCGAAGTATATTAAAAAACAACAGAGAGTCAAGTTTACAAACTTACATGAGGGGTCTAACCAGGGGTTAGACGACAGAGGAGGGGGACAAGGGCTAAAAGCCTATTATACTAACCTTCTAACTGTCTAACTGTCTAGAGAAAACAAGAGCAGGGACCGGGGAGAGACTGAAAACACCGAAAGGAGAAATGTTACAAGGCATCAAGCCACTGAGTAATGGAGGAATGCAAGTTTTGCTTGATTCTGATCAAATGGTCAGTGACTTCAGCTTTGAATGAGGTCTTCCATGAGGCTAAACTTGGCACTTTATTGTTGAAGATGAAATCATTTCTCTCTTTCCAAATACACCAAGCTCCCATCAAGAAGATCTCCATGAAGGATATCCGAACTCCTGCTTGGCAATATATAATCTCTGATGAATATTTGCATTTTCATGCCAAGAGATGCCTAGAGCAAACCATCTGCTGATAGTCGAAGGGCATTCAAAAAACAGGTGCTCAGCAGTTTCTTCAATACCATCTTGGCAAAGCACACAATTATAGCCTTCTTCTAAGAATTTCTTCCTTCTTCTCATGATGTTTCTAGTGTTGATCCTATCATTCAACAGCAGCCAGCCAAACAACTTGATCTTTGGCACACATTTTGTTTTCCAGATCCAGAGGACAGGCCTGTTTGGCATGATGGCTCTGAAGTGATAATGATAGAACATTTGTGCCTCATCCTTTGAGTCTTTGGCCTGCCTGCTATCTTCTCCAAGCAAAGGTGGATGTACTTTGAACCCAAGCTAAAATTCAGGAATCCATGTGGCATAAGATCAACTCTTCCTTATATATATGAAGCTCTGAATCTGGCAATAGAATAAAATTCATGCACATAATTAGCAATCTTGAAGCTATCCATGTCAAGGCATCTTTGCTTGGCTTCCTAGTTATATGCCATTAAAAGATATGAAAGCAGCAGACCTGGACGCGATCTCAGGGTGGCCAGTTGCCCATAATTTTGCAAAGAAGCCCTCAAACTCTGGCGAAATACAACCTGTCGTCCATCATCCTCACTTAGTTTTTTTGCAAAAAGACCCACGAGATTTTTTGAAATAGGACCCGCCATCCAGGCGATTCAATGGGCCGGCCTACCACTGCGTCCCCTATACGCGGGGCGAACTAGGGTAGGTTCGGCCGAAATATTCTTCTCCTTTTTGTGTCTTTTATTAAATCCTATAATATGCAGATTTTATTTATTTCATACAAAAATAATAAGAGATCCTAAAATCATAAAAATTATTTTGAAGACTCTCCATGATGTACTCTATGTATAAAAAATATGAAACTTGGAATGTAAATATTTAGAATAACCTCTTTTAATTAACAAGTGAAACTGTCATGATTCCTATACATTAAAGTATTAACCCAAACATTATAAAATTTATTTTGTGGATGCTTTGTGATGTTGACAATCTCTAAAAAATATAAATTTTAAATGTCTCAAAAAATTATTATTCCATGCTCAATTAAAAAATTAATTTAAAAAGAAGTCTACGGTCGATTTTTATATGAATCAAAATATATAGACCACAAAATGGAAACTCAGCTACAATCATCCACAAATAATAATTTACAAATAACATAACATGAATAAAAACACTAATATATTGCATAAACAATGCGTAGACTAATATATTTGTGCTTTTGTGTGCTGCTTAAATGGGCAAAACAAAAGAGATATATTTCTGTTTTTTGTTTGCTATGTCGTTATTTATAACCAGCAGTGCATTTTCACAAATATAACTGTGGTGTCAATCCGCGCGCATGGCCGCACGCAGATCACTAGTTCCCTTTAGGAGCACTTGTGATTTTTATAGGTCCACAATGTCTTTTTTTTGGTTATTCGATCTATTTGTTAATTATAGTCATATTTGCAAAGTCTTCATCATTAACTGCAACCTAGACAACTTTTGACTGTTGCTTATCAAATTGAGGTCCTTGATAACACTTGGTAGTATATGGCTTGTTCCCATTGTTGTGCTATCTTCTTTCTGAGGTACCTCTTCTCCATTAGCTCATGGACATGAAGCTGTATAAAACAGTATATGGATGGGGGAGAGATGAAATTATAATGCCAAATTTTGGAATAGGAGAATTGTAATGGTGCATCTCAAAATATAGAGAATTGTCAGTGGGAGCTTGATGGAAAGCCAGATTGAAGCTTTGGACGCGCAGTTCTCGGCGACCAAACGCTGGGGCGGTGTAAGTTTCTCTTAGACATCAAAGAGGACTCGGCCGGCACCGTTTCGTAAGCTGCAGCGCCACTCCTTACCCGTTGTTGTCCTTGATGTAATATTGAACCTTACTTTTGTTTGCTAGGACGGTCCAGCCGACGACCGTAGGACCTCTGGTTGTGCTTTCCATAAGGTCATGTCCAACGTGCCGCTATGGCATCCTGTCCCATTTCCACGTCCTAGCTAATACTCTAGGTCACACCGGTTGATAGCTTCGCAGTCGTCAGAGGTGCCTGCAGAAGCTGCGTCCTCTTCAGCTCATAAAAGGTGAAAGCATATAGACTTAAGAGCAACTCCAAGAGACTTGTCATCCTGTCTTATAAATTATATTTGGCTAATTTAGGGTAAAACATGCCTCCAACAGCTTGTCTATTTGCTTTTGTAAAAATAGCCACAAGCTGTTCCTTGAATCTCGCTAGTCATAAATAGCCAATGTTGCTTGCTTGCCAAATCGCCGTTTCTCCCTCTCCCATGCATGCATGACCTTCGTGCATTTTCTTTTTTCTTGCGAGGCGATCGACGATCACCACGTGGCATCTTTTAAACATAGCAATAGCAAGTCTCTTGTAGAAGTCTTGTTTTTTAAGGAGTTTTATAGTTTACAAAACTGCTAAACTATAGCATTTAGCTATTTATTTTAGCACATCTTTTAGAGACGCTCTAAGCGAGCTGGAGAGGAGGCAGCTACTATGACATCACTTTGGTTAGTAAAGCAGCATGTGCACCTGTCTAAAACTGACGTGATTTAGAATCACATAGGATAGGGAGAGATTTAACGGTCTAGACTGCCTCGGTCCACGTGTCCCAATACTTTCTCAGTGAGGCTAATACCCATATCAGTTAGCGTTGGATATGTCCTAAGCGCGTCGTTGTACGTTTCTACTATTCTTATTAGGGGTAATTAGCGCCTAGACACATAGAGTTGTATGTATTTGCTGGGGGTCACTCTCGTAATACAAAATCATTAGTATAAAAATCTGTACGGAGTATCCACCAGTAAATGATGTCCACTTTGGATGTTCCGTAGCAAAATTTTCCTCCTTATTAATAAAATGGTACGCAAACTCTTTGCGTATTCGAGAAAAAAAATATAGAGAATTATAATGACATGATTGAAAAAGAAAAATACTAAGGCCTTGTTTAGATGTCTCAAAAAGGCTAGAAATTTCAGTCTCTCTCCATCACATCAAATATTATGTTGTATGTATGAAGCATTAAATATTGATAAAATAAATAACTAATTACATAGATTAGTTATAAATTATGAGACGAATCTTTTGATCCTAGTTAGACCATAATTAGATAATATTTATTAAATATAAATAAAATGATACGATACTTTTCGGGTTAGAAATTTGAGGATCTAAACCAGCCCTAAGCATGAGACGGCTGACCGCGGTGAAGAAAGTGACAACTCTGCAACAATTCACGCCCGCGGGCTCCTTCCTGTCCGTTGCCCCATCCTGACGCCTGACGCCTATAAAATGCCCCATCGAACGCTAGCGCCAGGCCGCCGACTCCTCTCACCGCCGCCTCCACCATTTCCAACTCCTCCCACCGCTCCCTCCATTTCAGGTTCGCTATCATTCTCCTCGTGCTCTCTCCCCGTCTCTGGAGATCTGGTCATTTTTATTCTTCGTTCCAACCGTTTCTCATCTCGCAGCGTCTTCTAGTCGTAGGCGTAGACGAGCTGCAGCAAACGGATTGGGAGCGACCGCCTTCCCGCAATCCCGGCTACCCCGGAGAGGACGCATGGGGAGCCTCTACGTCAAGGGCGCCGGCAGCGGCAGCGGCCTCGGCGACGACCGTGGGGACGAGGAGGCGACGGCCCGCTCCAGCAACGGCGGAAGCGGCCTCGGCGCCTTCTACGGGGTCGAGAAGGTGACAGGGCACGCTTCCAACGACGAGGCGATGGCTCTCTCCGTCAATAACTGCGGCAGCAGTCACCCAGTCGTCAACGGCGGCAGCAGTCAAGGAGTTGGCTACCATACGGATATGGATCAACAGGATCGTAAGGCTGCCGACGCCAAGGTTCGTTACACTGTTCGCTGGTCCCGGCCCGGTTCGTTACTAATCGCTGGTCCGATCTGTTCTGAACTTCTGATTGATTTGTTGATCGTGACTTTGGTATGCGAATTCAGCTAATCACTCGTCCGTCTCTCCGTTTATTGATCGACATTTTGGAGGGGTGGGGACTTTCAGCTATAATTGCTTGTCCAATCTGTTCCTGTTCGTTTGTTGAAACTAGAAATTTGGGCGTAAGGTTTCACTGTTTTGTGCAGGGTTCCGATGTTAATCAGAGTCTAGAGGGCGTCATCAAGATGATTGATGTGATGGGGATCCAGAAGGAGCCCGAGGCTGGCGCTAAACTGTCTTCTGGCGTCACGGTCCCTGACCTGAAGGTGATATTGTCTTTCGTCTCAACACTTGAACGACTATGTGAACATTAATGTCTGTGGTTCGAGCGGTCTGACCTTTTATAAGTTGACCTTGATCTTCCGTCTTCTCTTCACCTTTTGCTGTGCACTATTTTTCGTAGAGCTACTTTAAGTTTGGTGAGGAGCCCATCGGGGAGGTCGAGAGGTTGGAAACCAAGGCTGCTGCTCTTGAGGTCAAGGTTTTATACCTCTTTCACTGGTTTAACTGCTGTTTGTTCACTGCTGTCATGGTTACCATCTTAATCTCTAGTTCAAATCGTTGATCCAAATACATCGTCCAACCTTTATGTTTGAGTGTGAGGCCGCACACTTTCCTTGCAAAATTAGGGAATAGAGCTGATACATGATATGCACATTGCGATATAATAAGATGTATTTAAACTTCAAATTAAGCACAAACTCTCGTTTATAAAGATACAAATTTCAACTGTTATTTGAGGTGTTACTGTATTTGAAAACTGTTTGAGGTGTTGCTATTTTGAAAAAGCTTCAGTTAACTTTTTCTAAAAAAAAGCTTCAGTTAAAGTATAATATAACATCTGTATCTAGATCGTGGTTTGTGAACTTCTGATCGTGCCATATTACAAACCCTAACTCGATGATCAAAACTCAAAACAAAGAAAACTGGATGTTCTGAGCTATCCCATCAGAATAACAGATTGGTCTGCTTAATTGATTGATTGTATAGTTTTGCTTGATGTATGGAAGTTAAATATTTTATGATTTGCTTCTCAAACTCATTTGATCATGGTTTCACTTGTGGCGCCTTGGTTTATGTTTTGTTTATATGAATGCATAACAGTTGAACAATGAGACTGGGTTTTGTGATACGATTCCACTATTTTGTGCAGAGAGAGACCATGTTTGGTGACGGAAAGACCAAGGAGTCCTCAACCTCAGACACCAAGGAGGTTGAGATGGAGTATCCTGTCCCTGTTGAGGTCAAGGTTCTGTACTCTCTTTTACTGATATAAACCTTTGATATGTTGTTTTTTCTGAACTTGTTTGTGGTGTAATTATTCCACTATTTTATGTAGAGTGACAGCAAGTTTGATGAGGAGCCCACCAAGCAGGCTGAGAGGAGATTGGACACCAAGGTTGCCTCTGTTGAGATTAAGGTTTTATACCTCTTTCACTGATCCATGCTATTTGTTGGTCCTAGTTATTGTTTTTTTTTTGAAAAACACACCGGGGGAGACGAAAAGTCCCCACCTGAATATATTAAAAGTCTGGCGGTGGAAGGGCAATGCCGAGGGTGGCGTGGCGCTGATTACAAATAGATCAGAGAAATACAATGAGGGCGAGAGAAAGGTTACAACACCAACACCAACACCAACACCAACACCAACACCAACAACACTAAAACAGACTCGAAGGTAATCTAGACACAAGCCGAAAGACACGGACCGAGACCGATTTACGCCACCACAGAGCAACATACTCGCTGTTTTCACCGGAGCCTTTGTGCCTGCACCACTCCTCGTAGCTACGCCGCTCCCTGCTTCCCTCCACCTGAGATGCGAAATGTGGAGCGGGAACAAATAGAGAATAGGGACTAAGAGTGGTGATGGACACACAAGCCCTAGATCACCGGACACGGCGACCTCCTTCATATTGATGGCGAGTCATACGGAACATCCGGGCCCCCACCCGGCATAAGATTTTCTAGGTGCCATCAAGGAGAGCGTCGACGGAGCAGAGGTGCCAGAGGAGGACCCTCAACGATACACCGGCACAGCCAACGCCCAGTGCTAGCCTCACCTAAGAGGAAAATAGAATGAGATACGGAAGAAGAGCAGCCAGTGCAAGCAACCAGGACACACATTTGGCGCATGCGCAGGCAAGTGTGCATATATCGATGCCTCCAGCAAGGGAGTGATGCCCACATGTACCACCATTGATAGATGAAGCACCGAGCTTGGAATGGCTTTTGCCCCGAGACCTGCCAAGTGTCGCGAGACGGTCTTCAGCGACGCCTCCAAGGAGGGCAGTGACGCAAAATAGCGCCACCGTCGTTGGTCGGTTGGCTGGAGCACACACCAAACCGGGTTTTCACCCCGACTTGTGATGCCTGAGGGGCATCGTTCTCGCAAACGGCCCTCGCACCCAGGTGCCGCCCTCTCACCACGCAGCGGCTAGCTTGAAGTAGCCGCCGGCGGTTCGAGTAGCGCCCCCACGGACGCTGTTGCCTCGACGGGGAACGCCTGCGTAGTCGTGCGGCTGCCAAGCGGAGTCCACGGGCAAGAGCAGCGGGAGCATGCTGTCCTAGTTATTGTTGCAATCTTAATCTCTGTTTCTGATTTGCTGATTCAAATCCCTCATCCAATCTTTATGTTGAGTGTGAGGCAGCTGTTGCATAGGGCGTAGGTTAAGTGTGAGACCGCAAGCTTTCATTGAAAAATTAGGGAAAACAAAAGCTTATGATGATATGCACAATGTGATGTAGATGTATTGACACTTAAAAATAAACTGTAATTTGAGGGGTTAGTGTTTGGATTCGACTTTTCAAGCTTGGATCATGGAACCAACATGTCATCAAGATTGACAAATCAATTTTCGGTGGCACTTGGCAGCCCTTTCAGTCAATGACATCCTTAATAATTTCAGAACAGGCAAGTGCAGAAAGCATATAATGGATTTGACAAATCGAAAACCATATGCGTCTCCCGCGGCTGTTATTACCCATCATCTTTCAATGACATGGTTGCATCAGCACACGGGGCATATCTAGTGCACAACATACCCAGTAATATTACAAAAGTATAAGCAGCCTATCAGAAATCAACAAACTCGTGATTCCAGTGCATAAAGCCGCAGCATTTTTGTGCTAAAACATGCTAGAAAGCAAATGTTTTGGCTAGTTCAGAAGACACATATATGCTGGCCCTATCAGCATCAAAGCCACAGATTACTAGGGAAGAACATTGAACAGAGATATCTATGATTAACTAAGAGTAAAGAAATATTAGGTGCTAGGTGGTAATAATCATCTCTAAACACCATCTTTCAATGGCATGGTTGCATCAGCACAACGCACACGGGGCATATCTAGTGAAGAACATACCCAGTAATAATATTCCAAAAGTATAAGCAGAATATCAGAAATCAACAGACTCATGATTCCAGTGCATGAAGCTGCAACATTTTTGTTCATAAAACATTCTAGAAAGCAAATGTTTTGGGTGCATGGAGTCATAGAACTTCAATTCAGAAGACATTTATATATATATGCCTGCCATGCCATGAACTTGATTTAACAGTAGTAAGTCATCAATACACAAAAAAGTAATAACTTTGGGAAAGTGGGGAAATAAGAGATTACTCATAAAAGAAACACCAAGGGGCAAAAAATGGGAACTTGAGCCTATATCAGCTACACTGCTAGACCTGATCGAGCTCAAGCACTTGGCCAGGATCTGGCCACATAGGGCGTGTTTGGTTGTTGCGCCAAACCCAGCCTGGCTGGTTTGGGGCCCAAAACATGCTGTTTGGTTTGCTGGCTAGAGGTCCGGGCTGGCTATGTTGGGCGAACCGTACGCCCGTAGCCAGGCCAGGGGTGAACGGCCGAATCGGCCGTTCTCCTGGAGCCAGGCCAGGGCCAACCCCTTTGGCCGTTCCCCTCACCTCCCCCTTCATTCTCCTCACCTCAGGTTCTCCCTGTCGGTACTCTGCTCTCCTCCTCGCCGGTTCTCTTCCTCTTCTCCCACCAGCATTTCTTCTCTCCACCAGTTCTAGGAGGTCACAGATCTGGAGGCTGGGTCGTTGAGAATCTCGCGGATGGCGGAGGTGAAGGCCGAAATGACAAGATCCAGTGGTGGGGGATCTGCCTCGGTGCCTGCGACATTCTTGAAGGGTTATGAAGTTGCTACGCTAGCCAGAAAACAAAAATTTTTGACCTCATAAACCAGAATCTATTGCTAGTTACAGGTTATGGGATTACCACTAGACGCGCAGGTGCAACGAAAGACGACTCGATGTAGTCGTACACGTCACAGCAAGCAACGCAGTTGTGTGGTCGTCCGTCACCTCAATCCCCTCGCGCGGTTTGTCCCAGTGCTCCAAATGCAGCACCTCCGAGGAATCCCACATGTGCAGGGAAGAAGCGATGCGCCTCCGGACTGCTAGGTCCGTGAGGAGCAGAAGGCGCGAGCGTGGGGAGGTCGATGGCGGCTGCCAAAGGCGTGTGTGTAACCCTGACCGCACCCCTACCCCTTGCTTATATAGGAGTCCCCAATGAGCTCATGAGTTGAAGGCCCATTAGTAACCCTAAGCCTTATCTAATTCGGGTCCAACCCGAATTAGGCTTCCAGCCCCTTAAGTGTGTGACCCTATGGGTTCACACACACATTGACATGGGCCGAGTACTCCTACTCGCCCAATAGTTGACAGCGGCCTCTAGCAAGGCGTGACAACTCCTATGTGCATGCAAAGATCATATCAGACGAACCACTACGACCACATACAAGTTATTCCCTTTGCCACTCGATATATGGTTCAACTCATGGGTTAACACTTAACCCAAGCACGGCCATGCATTTGTTGATCCAATCACTTGAGTGATCCAGTGATATCTCTCTCGCGTAGAGAGGGGCAAATTCCATCTTGATTGTCTATGTCTCAAAGCATGCTTCCCGACCACCCGAAGACCACCTTTATAACTACCCAGTTACGGAGCAGCGTTTGATAGTCCCTAAGTAGGCCATTTCACATCTTGAGTATATACCACAATCTTAGGTCTAAGGACATAACGTACATGATGTGAATAGAGACTTTCTCATGTCGGGTCAGTCCAGCCTACATGTCTCACATGTGCCTACATTATTAGTTTGACATCTCCATGTCCATGACTTGTGAAACATCGCCATCAACTAATACATGTGTTGGTCTAATATTCAAGTATGTTCTCATAAGAACACCGACCAGGAACAACTTTAGAATAACCATTCAAGTAATTGAGTTTCACAAACAATTCACACAATCGCCAATCAATACAAGTTGTCTATAATGGATATTCAATGAACACTTTATTAATCATGGATACAATCGAATATCATCATCTACATGATTAGCTCTAGGGCATATTCCCAATAATTCCTCCGCTGGCACAGGCTCCACCACCACCGCCCGTCCTTTACCTTCAGGACGCCTTCCTCGCGTGGGGTGGTGACAGGAGCACCCAAGCCGCCGGCAGCGAATCCAGCTGGGGTGGTGAGGAAAGACGGGGAGCAGAGCGCAGTGGAGGTGGCTGGCGTCGGGGTAAGAGTAGCTGCTTCCGCGGTACAGGCGGTGGGTAGGAGGTAGCCGACGTCCGTGGCCATCGCGGCGGCGCAGTTGCCGGCTTGCCTCTGGCGGTGACTGAAACTCGCACTGAGGCAGCACAGCCTGTAACACCCCTGGTGTTATATTAACTAAAACCTACCATGTCATCATATGAATTGCAAAGCATTCATGATTAGTTCACTTTTGATGTGCATCAATTAAAACAAGTTTACATTCCATAGGTTGTTTGTGTTTCTGAAATGTTGTGTTACATGAAATCATAAAACCCTAATTTCGAATGTCACCTCAAATACTTGATTTATGCCCTGTGTACCTTGAGGTGTAAACTATGTCTACACTAGTGTCAGGCATGGTGTATAAAGTCAAGTCCAACTGTTAAAATTAAACTCCAAATTTGGATTTAGATTTGGTTTTCAAATTTGAATTCAAATTAGGAGTCTATTAAAATGAGTTCAAAAGTCAACTTGGTCAACCAAGGGCACTATTGGGTCATGGACCTAAAAATGTCCTTGGATGATGTTTATGATCACTAATGACCTACCAATTAATTTAGAAACCAAATCGAGTTTGAATTCGGTTTTAAAAACACTATATTTCAAAAGCTGGTTTTACCTCCTTTTTGATAATTCAAAATCTATAATGAATTTGGAGACACTCTCAAAATATAGTTTGTAGATCTTGACAAGAGCTATAAAGTTGGTATTCAAAGTTTTCAAGTTTTCAAAAAGAATTTCAAATGATTTTGAAAATACAGTTTCCTACATTTATTCCCTTTTGATTTTGAAACCATGATTCAAAAGTTATGCACATTTTGGGAAAATTTTGTATATGAAAAATATTTGGTTTGAAAAGTTGAGCATTCCATATATATTTTTGAAGATTTTCAAGTTTTATTGAAAAATCAAAAGTAATTTCAAATATTTGTTTTTAGGGTTTTGTTCTCTTTTTGAATTTGAATTCATTTTCAAAATTATGCAGAATTTGAAAATGCTTATTAAATGAAAAATATAGTTCTTGAAAAGTTATGCAAATTATATTTTGGGATATTTTCAAGTGCTTATGTAAAATCTAGAGTAATTTGCAAAATTTCAAAATGACATCACCTGCTACAGTGGATGCTGATGTCATCATTGTCCTTCTCCCCCTCTGTTCATGGCGTCGCCGTGGCCGCCGGCGCCATACCGGCCTACCTCCGCCACCAGCTCGCCCCCTCGCCGTGGATGCGTCGGCTACCTACTCGTCGCCATCGTCGTATAAATGGAGCAAGCCACTCATCGTTTTCTTCTTTCTTTTCTCCTGCTCGCCATCGTTGACAACCTTTCTCCGCCGCGCTGGTTCACCGTTGTCCTTCCACCTTTCGCCGTTCCATCTCACCAGCAGCTCCGCCTTGACCTTGCGCTCCGTTTGAGCCTAGAGGAGTAAGCCCTAGGAGTCCGAGTCGCCCGCGCGTCGCCGTCTTCTCCAAACCCGGTTGAAGCTCTGCCGGAACCGCGCCACCGTCACCTGCCCTTCACGGTGAGCGTCAGGTTGCACTTCTTCGTGTTTTAACTTTGCCTTGACGCCGTGGTCATAGTCGGCTCGTTGGTTTGCATAGCACATCACCGGAGTCGCCATGACGCCATCCTTGCCACCGCAGCATCACCGCCGCCATCACTGCCGCCGTCTACAGCTCGACTTAGCACACCTTCGAGCCAGCTAGCGTGTACACCAGACCCACGGTGAGCTCCTGCACCTGTCCATTCTCTCAGCTTCGCCTAAATCGCACCGTAGTGGCTGGCCCCCGTAGCTCGCTGTCGGCATGACCTTGCCAGTGCCGCCACGCGCGTAGCCAAGATGGCTAGGGGCCCGGAATGGCTTTATCTTTTGGCTTAGCATGTTCGCCTGGGTGCGGTGCTTGTGTTCGTATGCTCGTCATCGCCAGAGAAGCTCCGATGAGCCCTGCAGCCGCGCCGCCACGCCGCCGTGCCGCCATGACCGCCGGCAAGCATGCTGCTCCTGCCCCGCCGCTTCATTAGCTAGCTTAGTTTGCTCGCCGTGCTGAGCTGAGTCTGTTGGGCCAAGCCCCGTCGCAAGAGGCCTCGCCGCCGGCGAGTTCTTGCCGGTCAAAATTCAGCCGCCGCCGGTCAACGTCGGGAAAGGATTATTCCTTTTCCTTTTCTATTTTCAGAAAATAATTTAAATGCTATTTTTGAAAAATCATAGTAATTCATGTATAGCTCCAAAAATTCTAAAAATTTATGAGTATGATCTTTATGATGTTCTCTACCTAGAAAAAATATGAAATGTCAAATTTGGGTACTTTTCGCATAAGTTAAAATTAGCTCTTTTAATTGAAAAATATATTTTTAATGATTTTTAATAAATAAAATAATTGGTTTTTATTTCTATAATTTGTTTTGCCATTTAATTAGACCAAGATCTTTTCAAAATAAAATTTTGAGCTCATTTAGACAACTTTAGTTTTATGCCTTTATTTTATGCTTTTTAAATAAGTAATTAATCCTTTTAATCATGCTTAATCATTATAGGATCTGTTTGATTTTGGGATTGATTGATGACGTTGGGTCATTAACCTTAATGACCTTTGGCATTTTAATTATTTGTTTGTGTTTATCTTAATCATGTCATTAGGGCTTAATCAACGTTATTTCATGTAGTTAATGAACTTCTTTAATGAAGTAGTTAACCATAATGAACTAAGTTTTATTGGCTTACAACTTTATCATGAAGGAAAGTTGTACCCAAGTTCTTAATTTGGTTATGCATTCATCAAGCATCACGTTTCCTATTCCATCATATTGAAACATATTACATTATTGTGTAGCTTCCGCTAACGAAGAGTTAAACGTTGTCGAACCAGACCCCAAGGAAGAGTTGAATCAGGAATCAGGTGTTGATCCAGAGTCCGAGATCATCTACCCCGACCACCAAGGCAAGCCCCGGATGCATTTAAACCCTTCCTTGATTTTATAAAAGTTTTATCGCTTCAATTATGAAATGTTGCATTAAGTAATAGGAGTTGAGTGATAACCCACCAATTGCATTACCTGTCTTATTTCCATATTCCTTGTTACCTGTTTTTGGAAAATACGTAGTTATGCTTAGCCCTGCTTAATTAGTAGGTTTTCAAAAAGAAAAAGAATGAAAAGATGAGATTTGCTTCACTTGTTGGAATCATGATGGTACTTAATAAATCGAGTTCGGACGGGTAACTTGCATTGGGAAAGGAGTCCCTCTATAGTGTTTCCGTCTGTTGATGCCCTAGGTCCTGTTCGTTGGTGAACTGGTGATATTCAGACTAGATAGCCACCCACACATGGTGTGGTATACTTGTGGGGTAGAGAGTACCATGTATATTGATATGCTTAGGAGTTCGAGTCTCCTGTATATCATGTGGTTGATATATGGCTGCGGTTGTTATCTCGGTATATCGTGTCATCTGATATGCTTAGGAGTTAGAGTCTCCTGTATATCAGTGACCTAGGTCCTAGCTGGGTATAAAAAAACGGATTCGAATCGCCGTTGCTTCTCAGAGAAGAAGACTCGATCAGTGTTCATCATCGTAGTAACAACTTGAATGATGGTTAAGGTTTATGAATGGAGTTGGTTAGTAATCTTGAGCTAGAGCAAGACAACTTTACTTTCTGCCGATTCTGCAAAATTCTTATCTCTTGCAAGCCTTACCTTGTCCCTCTAGCCTGCATTTCCTGAGCTTTCACCCTCTTTTTCGTCGGGTCAGTCTTGTTGAGTACTTTTGTACTCAGGGTTTGTTGAACCCTTGTTGTAGGTGAGCCCCATGAGCAGGTTTGTTTTGCATCCTGCTGTATGACAATCATTGCGGAGAGTGATGATGAGTAGGACGTTTGGCTCTTGGGTAGAGCGTATCGTCAGGGTGTTGTAAATAAGTTATCTATAGCTACTCCACTACTGCTATGGTTTGTAATAATCCAACTTATGGTTTGTAAGTTTTGAACTAAATAGTTTGTAAACTTATGTTATTGTAATCCTTCCGCTATTTTACTCTGATGTATATTATTTGTATAAAACTGTTGTAATACTGCAATGTCTCTTTATAATAATTGATCCTGCTCGGAGAATCATGGATGATTCGGGATTCACCCGATAGACCTTTTAAGTATTATGGAACACATGCATTGCTATTAGAAGTCTGTTTAGACAATGGTAAGTGCATGTCGGCCACATTATTTAGGAGGTTGTGCCACAAGCACTCTGTTGGAGGTGAGCACCTTGTATCTCGAATGCTTTATAGTAAGCAATTGTGTGATTACCCTTCCAATTTCTAGAATAGGATACAAATTGCTTTCTATTTGCCCCATTTGGAAAATGATTGAGATGCAATAACTAGGATGATGAGCACATGTACCTGTACCCGATGGGCTTGAGCCTTGGACCTCTGTATAGGCGACAACAAAAATGCCCTATATGTGTTTGATAAAATGTCTATGCCATTTTTTATTGCCGTGGATGCATTCATGTAAGTCTACTTCTGTGTTGGTTAACTGAACTATGAAACTAAATATGCTAGCTTGCAGTTTATGTCCTTCTTCTTGTATTTTTCTATGCAGATGAAACTAGAAGCGGCCAGTCCTCAAAATGTGAGTGATGAGAAGGGGTGGTTTAGTTGCTTGATTGGTGATGCTACTAAGGGTGTTTGAGCCTGTTGCCGGTTTTCTTGCTTGCGTTGTAATCTGGTGAGGTTGGAGAGTTCTTCATAAATGAGTGAATCCTACCAAGGGCTGTAAACAGATTATTAACTGAATTTGCAGCTTGCATCATGTTGTTTCAATATGCAGTCAACTGAATATGTTTGATAAAATGTGCCAAAGGGGGTGAGCACACCAATTCAAGGAATAGGTGATTGTATGCAAACCAAATCAACCAACCAAACAAAATCTAACTCCAGCCAGGCTACAGTTAGCAGAGCAACCAAATAAGCTCACTTGGCTTGCTAGAGCATGGCTAAAACTAGCCTGGCTTGGTCTGGCTAGCCAGCCTTGTCTAATACACAAACCAAACACACCCATAGATACAATGGGGAAATGACAAGCAATTAGTAGAGGCTTGCATAATCAATCAGGATGCATAATCTGCACGAAAAAAGGCAATTTCTAGCAACGAATAGGTTCCCAGAAGAGAAATTGTAATGAAATTACTCAGGGAGGAGGACGACCCCCCAGCTCCAGCCCCGCTCCCGGAACCGTGTGCCGCCGCGGCGTGCGTGCCCAGATCCCCCACCATCAACTGCCCCTCATCCTCGCCAGCCATGGCAGCTCGCTCCCCACCCTGTGTCCATCCCCCGCACCCAGGTTTCTCAGCCAATGAAGCCCCACAGCTACAGATCGAGCCCACCCATCACAGCGGAAGTCCAGTGACCCGTCCATCACCTCCCCGCTGTCTAGTCCTAAATCCATCATCGTGGGGCCACAAATCCTGTCGGCGAGGCCTCTGGGACTTGCGCGGAGGGTCCAGCAGACGGCACCTCTCAGAATTGGAAACGTGTAAGTTTTGCCTCCCCTCTCATCACTCCTCCAGAGAAGAGTTACTCCTCCACCGACAAATCCACTGCAAAATCCTACCTCAGAGCTGCTGCAGCGACGCCTGCTACTGGTGCGGCTACGGAGCATTCATTCCTCCACCACTCGGCCACAGCGCCCCGAGGTGGGTCGACCAGAGTTGACGCCGGGAGGGTGCATTCATGTGTGCCAACTACCTCCTCGTCAGTGGCAAAAGAAGTCGGTTGGTCCAAGGTGCGCCCAAAGCACTGGTGGCATCCATGCGCTACCGCCCCAGTGAAGAGCTCCTGAAGCGTACGAGAGGTAAATGCTTCCGTTGCCTCTCAATCGGCCATACTGCTGCAGAGTACAGGGACCCAGTGTGGTGCCTCGACTATGGACGATGCTGGCATAAAAGCAGAGTGTGCAAGAACAGAGCTTCCTCAACCAAGCAGCAAGTCCTCCAGCCCCTGACAGCCCCTCCTCCACTCGACGACCGCAACTTCCCCCTCCCCCCCCCCCGCTTGGAAGGATAGCGATGGCAAGGCCTGGGGACCCCGCCGACCATCCCCAGGACACTGCAACGGTGGCCTTCTCCACTGAGGACATGGACAATGTGCTGGACCACCTCTCCATGCACGGCATGGTGGCCTGGCTAGGGATGGACCGACCGACTGTGGAGCCTGAGGTCATCAAGAAGGCCATCTGTCACCGGTTTACGGTCCGCCTGGAAGACGTCACCATTGTCAAGTACTTCCGCCACCAACGCGACAAAGCTGTAGGTCAGGGAAGGTTCTCCTATGACAACCTCGACATCCACACCAGAACCTGGCAGCTGGTCACACACGGCGACATCACTGACCTCAAGTACCATGTCCGACTATGCTTGGAGGGCATCCCTCTGCATGCTTGGAACGAGAACATCGCCAAAAGAGCCGTCGCAAAAGCCTGCGACCTCCACTACGTCGAGGAGGCATTGGCGAACCGCGAGGAGACCAAGGCACTCTACCTCTAGGCATGGACACACAACCCATTGGACATCCCAAAGGTAACTTGGCTGACCTTGTCATGCAGGAAAGCTGAGTTCCACAACAGTCAGCCTGCTTAGGGGTGTCGTGGCTTCACCTTCAGGGTACTGGTGCACCTTGACCTGGTGGAGGACCCACCGGGAAGAGAAGGGCGCTATCCTCACCGCGAGTACACATGGCGCTATGGCGTCATTGATGAAGAAAGGGTGCCACATGACCTCCTTGACCCACCGCCCTCCGAGGTCCGCAACAGCAACCACCACAACGATGACGACGATGATCGCCGCAGCCACCACGAGCGTGGTGGCGATGGCTGTGGTTCACGCTTACACTGCAGCCTATCGCGCGTGCCCAAGGACCGAGAACGCGAGCGTTTTGAGTCCAGGCGTGGCAGCCGCCGGCATCAGAGCCCCAAGCACGACAGTCACCAATGCTCTCTGGACAACATTGTTGCTGATTGTGGCAGTCGCTACTCTGCCCCGAGCGACCCTGGAGACAACAACAACAGGGCCATACAACTGGCTGCCACGGATGCTAGCCATCAGCTAGCCACGGCCACTGACCCCGTCTGCCCGACGGAGGTCCCTCGCCGATCCCGTGGTAGGAGCAGGGAGAGGACGCCCCACTGTAGGCGCCACAGGCGAGCGCATTCGGAGCCGAGGCTTAGAACAACACGCTCAGAGTCTCTTTCACCACGCCTGTGCTGCAAGTCACCTGACTATGGAGTCGGCACCGGCAACAACCATCACCCATCGCCAAATCCTCCTAAGGTGCGTGCAATCCATGTTCCACAGGATGCTTCAACAGAGACTCCAACACAGACTCCACCTGCAGCCTCTCCAGCCTAGGAATCGGCCTCCCAACCTGATAGCATGGCACAAAGCAGCAATACTCCTAAATCACTGACAGCAGCTGCACCCATCTTATGCTCGCCTGACTTGCAGATTCTCCCTGTCAGCAACCCCGACCTCACGGCCCTCCAAGGGAGGATGCAGCAGTGCTTCCACCTTGTGCCAGAACATCATTTCTGCCCGGGATGTGTGTACTCTAGGCGGACTCATGCTTCTTCCCCATGCCATCCAGAAGTGCATCCGGGGGAGGGGCGCAGGCAGTGCGCTTCTGCCCTGGATTCATCTACTCCAGGCGCCGCGTCGAGGCTCAACCACCTCCTGCTCGCCCCGTGGACGTGCGGCAAACGGACCTCCAGTGGCAACTTCCTCATCAGGCTACTACAGTTTTGGAGGTACAGGCTAACGTCGACAATGCATCTGCTACTATGCCGGCTGCGATTGCGTTCGTAGACAGGATCTCACACACTCTACCCCAACCCATCTTGCAGGGTCCACCGCACAGAGACAGCCCCCTTCAGCGACGCAAGAGGGCAGTGGCACCGGCACGCAGGAGTGTGCGCATAGCAGCCAGGAACTGGCCCAAGGGGGACACACAAGTGAAGGCTCGATAGGTGCTCATGAAAAGGCTGGGCATCCTCGACGATGACGGACTCAGCCACAACGACATGTTGCTGCACTACTTCAGCCTGTTCAAGGGGCCACTCACTGACACCGTCGTGAAGGCTCTGACGGTCCTATGCGGCCTCGATGCAGTAGCTACAGCAGCCACTCCACAGGCTTAGAAACCTGCTACTTGCCAAGGGTCACTGAAAGTACTAATGTTAGAAAACTATCAGCACCACCTCAGGAGCTTCACAGCTAGAGTCGACCTTCAGTTTGTATGCTTCCAGTCCTGTTGTTTGGATGGGGTGACAGCCAGAGGCCTTCAGTCGCCTCCCCATCAGATTGAGGAGCTCCTCCACCTAGCAGTTCGTCGTAGCAGCATCTTTGTACGTGAGAATTTCTTCCATTGTATCACTTCACCGACAGCCATTGGCCTTAAGTTTAATCGGCACCTCCAGCTTGCTGTTGTCATGTGTATATGTCTCAAATTTGTCCTTCGTGCTGCTTTCCACAGCCCCAGTCAGCTTGCTCTTTGCTTCCCTACATATGTTCTGCTCAAACACGGGTCTGTTGCTTGTTTTTATGGCACAACAAAATTGTCACATTCTTAATTGGAACGTCAGGAGTCTGAATGATGGCGCCCGGCAAGACTCAGTGAGCGAGTTAGTGAGAAGCACTGGGGCCACCATTGTGTGTCTACAAGAAACAAAGATGCAGCTACTGGATCAAAATGTGGTGAGCCGCACAGTAGGAGAAAAATTTGTAAACTCCTATACTGTGCTCCCGGCTGATCAGACCCGAGGAGGCATTCTCCTTGCTGTGAATGGAGACTACTTCGATCTCTCTGACATTGTATTAACCACAAACGCAATAACCACGCAAATCACCATGAGGGCGGATAGAATAAAGTGGCAAATTACAGTAGTGTATGGCCCACAAGGAGATGCAGCCAAACTTCAATTTCTCCAGGAACTAAAGAACATTCCTATGCCCCAGCACAACAGATAGCTCAACCTGGGTGATTTCAATCTCATCTACAAGGCGGAAGATAAGAACAACTCCAATCTAAATCATCGACTCATGGGGGCTTTTAGGGCAACGATCGACCACATGCGGCTTAAAGAAATCAAGCTGAATGGACGCCGCTTCACTTGGAGCAACCAGCAGGATAGCCCGACACTCACTAGAATTGATAGACTCCTATGCACCCTAGAGTGGGAACTGATATTCCCTGCCTGCTTCTTGCATTCCTTTCCATCGCTCATGTCAGACCATACGCCATTGCTTCTTCAGGGAGAGCTTGACCATCATCAGAATACATCCTTCAGGTTCAAAAAATTTTGGACTAAGATGGAAGGCTTCCATGAACTTGTCCATAACATTTGGAGTAGGCCGGTCACCTCTGCTCTTCCTATGAAACGCCTGCATATCAAAATGGCATGTGTGGCAAAAGGAATCAAACGTTGGAAGAAGAAAAAAAAATAGGGGACACAAAACTACAGCTAGCCATAGTGAAGGAAGTCCTGTTACAATTAGAAGCAGCTCAAGAGCACAGGTTCTCACTGAGATCGAACTTGACCTTACCCGCCGCCTAAAGGTCCGTTGCATGGGCCTCGCAGCTATTGAAAAATCAAGAATCAGACAAAGATCGAGGCTCACATACATCCGCTGTGGAGATGCCGACACCAAATTTTTCCATATTAAAGCCAGTGCACGTCAAAGAAAAAATTACATACATTGTCTGCATACAGATGATGGGATTGCGGTTGCCCATGAAGAAAAAGAAAAAGTGATAGGTGACTACTTTAAAAATCACATTGGTTTCGCAGTTCCGAGAACGGCAACCATCAATTGGCAATCTCTTGGTTGCACCCAACATGATCTCTCGGACATGGGCCTTTCTCCAAGGAAGAAGTGAAAAATACTATAAATTCCATGCCTCCCGACAAAGCGCCAGGCCCGGATGGCTTCACTGGTGCCTTCTTCAAAGCTTGTTGGGGAATTATTAAAGATGATGTTATGGCCGCCAAAAACAGCCTATTCACAATGAACGCCCAAGGTTTTTGAGTGGCTAAACTCAGCATGCATCGTCCTCCTTCCCAAAAAGGCAGATGCAACGAGAGTCACTGATTTTAGACCCATCAGCCTCATTCATAGCATTGCAAAGATCTTCTCCAAGTTGCTGGCTAACAGACTTGCCCCACGGCTGAACTCCCTTGTCTCCAATTGCCAAAGCGCGTTCATAAAAAAGAGAAGCATCCATGATAATTTTCTCTATGTTCAGGAAGCAGTGAGAAAGCTACACAATCAACTTTGTTCATGAAATTGGACATCCACAAAGCTTTTGACAGTAAATTGGGGGTACTAGCTAGAGATTTTACAGGCTCTGGGTTTTGGACCACGCTAGCGCGAATGGATCTCTATCTTATTTAGTACATCCACATCGTCAGCCTTACTGAAGCGATAAGGGCTCATTTTCAGCCATGCCAGTGGTGTCTGACAAGGTGATCCGCTTTCACCCATGCTATTCATTCTGGCCATGGACCCGCTTCAATGCTTGCTTGACCAAGCAACCCAACAAGGGATACTTACCGCATTACCACTCATGGCAGCAAAATGGAGAACCTATATGTATGCAAACGATGCAGCTATTTTCATCAACCCAATAAAAGAGGATGTGGAAGCTGTCAAAATTATTCTCCAAGCATTTGGCACCTTCTCTGGACTCCACATTAACCTAGAGAAAAGCTCTGTGCATCCAATCAGATGTGAAAATGTTGACCTAGACCAAATCCTATCACCCTTCACCGGCACTAGAGGTGTCTTCCCATGCAAATATCTAGGGCTACAACTCCACATCAGATCTCTACAAAAGGTCCATGTGCAACGTCTCATTGAGCGTATCGGGCAAAGGTTACCTAAATGGAAAGGAAGATGGCTGAACAAGGTAGGATGCCTCACTTTAGTAACTTCAGTCCTCTCCTCCATGCCAACCTACCACCTCATAGTATTTCCCTTGGCGGCATGGGCTAGGAGGAAGATTGACAAAATCAGGAGATCGTTCTTGTGGAAGGGGGAGGAGAATGCTAATGGGGGGCACTGCCTGGTTAATTGGCCAACAGTTGCTAGACCCAAAGACCTTGGCGGCTTAGGCGTGCCTGACCTTGACAGATTTGGGAGAGCGCTCCAGCTGCTCTGGCTTTGGCAAGAATGGGTGGAGGACTCCAAGCCATGGATTGGCTCACAACTTCCATGCAGTGATGCTGATCGTCTCCTCTTTAACTCCTCGATCATAATAACTTTGGGTGATGGTGCAAAGACCCAATTCTAGAACCATAATTGGCTTGAAGGAGAAGCTCCAAGGTACCTAGCTCCGAATTTGTTTTGGCTTGTTTCGAGGAAAAACAGAACAGTGCAACAACAACTCAGGAACAACAATTGGATGCGCTCACTAAGGGGGAAAATCACCTCGGCTGTCCACATAGAGGAATGTGTGTCCCTTTGGATACGAATTCAAAACGTGCACCTGCAGCAAGGTGTGCAGGACTCCATCACCTGGCGTTGGACCCAGGATGGGATTTACTCCACCCGTTCGACTTACAGAATTCAATTCAAAGGCTCTATCATCCCATTCCATACTGATCTCATTTGGAAAGCACAAACTGAGAACAAATGCAAGATCTTCGTCTGGATTTTGGTGCAAGATAAAATTCTAACAGCGCACAACCTACGAAAGAGAGGGTGCCACACCAGGAACATTGTGTGTTGTGCAACGGTCCCTTGGAGACCGGACTCCACCTATGTCTATGTTGCCCTTTTGCTAAGGCAGTTTGGGATCAAATCCTCTCTTGGGAAAACTTCACTCAGCTGCAACAACAGCCCCAAGCTGACCCAATCCATATCAGAGCGTGGTGGGAAGAGGCAGCAAGAAAAGTGCCCAAATCTGAACACAGAAGACTAAACGGGGTGATAATCTACACCTTCTGGAATATTTGGAAAGAGAATTTTCAACAACGTTGTAGCAACAGTGCCGCAAGTGGTCGCAAGAATAAAAGAAGATATAGAGCAAAGGAAGAGAGCATTCGCTTACGTCTAGGTGTTGTTTTCCCTTTGATTGGGGAGTGTGTTTCCCTCTTTTGTTATTTCATGGGGCCTTAACACTCCTTTAGAGTGTCTTTACTTGTACATAAACTCTCTTTCCTTATCTTAATTGAAAGGTAGAGCTCCTGCCATTGCGTTCAAAAAAAAATTGTAATGAAATGGTCTAACCAATATGTTGTCTCACATGCCACTAACCTTTTGAATACTATCAGCATCAAAGCCACATATTACTGAACATTGAACAGAGATATTTATGATTAACTAAGAGTAAAAGTAGGTGCTCATTGGCAATAATCCTCTCTATACATGATACTGCTAACTGTGATATTTACACTAAGCAATACAGTTAATATCTACTCTAGTTTCAGAATAGTGGTACTTCCCTGAAAATCAAGAAACATATAACCACTTTCCAGGGAATCAAGTTTCCAACCATGCTAACCAGCAAGCACCAGAAGGGAAATAGTACAGTTGTTCACTAGTAAATGGTGGAATAGCTAGTGCACTCAATAGGTTTTGATCATATCATATCCACTGAAGCATGTGATTTTCTGATGCCCCACACCTATATAAAATAATGTGAAATCTGATTCTCTCCTCACCTCAGTTACCTATTCTTTAGTACATGGAGAGTGCCCAATGCATGCATCGCAGAAACACAATATAGATGTATTTTTTTACTGTGAACCTATTAATTATTAATGAATCCAAATACTAAGGGACAAATTCAGACAGTTTTACTAAATGTGTTGATGGAAAGGTCTAGTTTGAACCAAATTAGTACCCAACACGGCCTCAAAATTGTCTTGAATGTACCTACATTCTTTATTGCTTCTTAAACTTAAACCACAAGGTCTGACTAATACATGATTGGCTCATTATAGATTGACATGGAAAGTAAAGAGAAAATAAACTCTAATCACACATCCATAAGGGAACTTGGCAAATTAAAGTAGAAAAATATTTAAAAATAAAACTTGAATAAAGAATAGGAAAACAGGACTAGCTGCAGTTGCACTGGTTATTCAGGTAGTTTGCGGAACAACAATGGGATGCAAAGCATATAGATTACAGATGTTTTGGACGGTAACAAAACAAAAACCTGCACCAAGACAATAATAGCTCAAGCTTGACGTACGCCACACTGCTCACTGTTCAGAAAGGCAGAATGTTAAACAGGTTACAAACAAACTCCAAGCAGAACAGCAAATTGAGCAAGCCCATACAAACATGCCATGGAATTTAAGTCAAAATAAACAAAAATAAAAATCACCCATATCACCAGATAATGCATGGCAATTAATCAGCCTACCTTAAAAAAACACAACATATTTGTACTATGATGAACAATCAATCAGCCGCACAATATATATGTTTTTTTTGACAATAACACAATATATATGTTGACAAGCAATCAAACATAACAAGGGACAGAGTAATTGAAGATGAAATGTCCTCGGTTAGCAATTGATGCCTCCAAAATGATAGCAAGTTAACCCCACACTAGGTCTTTGCAAGAGTGCTAATAATAGGCATAAACACTTGTAGTTCACACTAATTGAAACCTGCCTGATGTTCTAAAGATAGATGCAAGTATTCATAACTGGTCGCTTAGGTACAGGTAGACAGCTGCTACCTCAGACAGCGCTCGCAAGATCAAAAGGGTCCCTACATGAAACATCAGCTGCCATGAGGAAAGTCCAAGGAGTAGGAGTAGAGGATGGAAATTTGAAGTGGATCTGCTTTAAGTCTTTATTGGCCCATTTCACAGTAGTAAACGGCCTCATCTTCGCATCGAGACTATCTTCCGTTTCCGAAGAGAAAGATATCGGGCAAATCATAATCACCAGCTTCTCCAGCCCCTGAGCTCTATCTCCAATAAACTTGATGAATGCATGCTCATTTTTCTTCCCCTGGAACCCATGGATAACCAACTTCTTCACGTTTTGGACGCATTCAGCAGGGCAAGCCTTCTGCCAAAACTTGAGATTGACATTTCCAGTAGGGTTAACAACTTTCACTGACTGCAAAATAAATCAAAGGACACATGGTTATGATTGTGATGGCAACAACAAATTTGATGAGGCAGTAACCTAGAGGTGCCACTGATGCAAGATGCCAAATGAAACAAGCAAAGGTTAAGTTGTTTTACTCTGATATGCAGCGTCTGTACATTGGGAAAGCATTTGAGGAAGGAAGGCACTGTCTTGCCTTCATTGCAGAGCTCGAAATGCACCTGCAAAGCCAAGATCTGGACACTCGGAATAATGGTGCTTGCACTCACTTTAGTGCCTGCCTGCAGTGCGAACATACAAATGCAATGCACCGAGTCAGAAATATAGACCACGGATTTGATTTGATATTAAGGAAACTACACAACAGAGCATATGAAAACTAAGACCGGCATTTATAAGGGTACCTCGATTATGGTGTTGCCTATCTGTAGTTCGTGCTGCCCCAAGGGCCATTGTCCCAGCATGCGCAAGTTGGGTGCGTTGCCAATCGTGATCTTATTGTGTCCAGTGCGACTGCGCCGTGTCATCATCAGAAAGAGCCTCTCCAGGCGAGGAGCATCTGCCACATCAATGTCCCCCAAGGAAGACAAACCCAGCTGCAAGCACCGCAGAGTGTGGCTGACCAGGCAGAGGCGAACGTCCGTCTGGCTTGCGATGATGGTGAGGACCTCCAGGGCTGGACTCCTGTCGAGCATGAACGCAAGGTCTCGACGCTTCACGGTGATCAAGCTGAGGAAGAGCTCCTGGAGGTGGGGAAAGGTGGCGGTGCGCGGAAGGCCGGCGGAGTTGGGGAACTTCCAGGCGCCGATGTGGAGGTGGGTGAGGGAGGTGCAGCTGAAGAGCGTGGTGGGAAGAGGGATGTCGTGCGGCCACGGGCGGTTGATGAATGCGAGTTCTTGGACGCTCTTGTCGGCGACTAGCTGGAGCCACCCCTCGACCTTTTCCCTGTTCAGGTCCAAGTAGCAGCAGCTGATCTGAACGCACCGGAACGGTCCCGGATGCCCGGCGAGGACGCCGGACACGTCGTTGGTGACGCGGAGCGTGTCCTCGAGACCCGGTCGCCAGAGCGGGTTCGCTCTGCATCCCGGGACGGCGTGGGTGTTAGCTACGGGCAATCGAGATAGAGGAATTGGGGAATAGATGGAATCTTAGAGACGAAGAACAGACGGTTCGACGAGGACAGGATTGCGTGTTCTATTTGTTTTCTCTCTAATCTCCCCTCTTCCTCACATCTTCTCTCCTTTATACAAGGTGGCCGTCTGGCCCAGGTGGAGTCCCACAGCGCAGCTGCAGCTAGCCTATGACTCACACCCACTGGGGTCCACTAATCAGAACATTTGGCCGACGCTTGCGACGTTCTGGCTTGGACGGGTTGACGCCGGGCGCGCTGGTGACCGCGTCAACTTCTGGAACGCTGCTTCCTTCATGTCCGTCCTGCTGCTTGTCTTGGATGCTGACAGTGGGCGTCGACGAAGACGAGGGGCACCAAGTGCCAGAGGCCCCGCCAGCGCGGGCCGACAACGGCAGTGCGCGCGGCGTCCTTGGCGGGGAGGGGGGAGACGATGTCCCGAAGGATCAATTCGGGGAGGCAGCTGAAGCGGTCGACGCCGTCGTCTGGTGCCCCGGTGTCACACTCCAGGCGTCTGGTGCCCCGGTGTCACGCTTCACTTTTAACGATAAAAGTAGAATGCATAAATAGTTTTATACGTGTTTCAGAAATAGTCGCATATATAACATGATAAATTATAAAGAGTATCGTCACCCTATTTATTACATAGCGAATCAATATTTATTATAGAGTATTGCACATAAATAATAAATAACTAAAATATCTTTATTGCGCAAGCTCCACACAGAACACCAAGCCTAGTACTTATCACGATAGCTCTCATTCCAACCTTCATCTGTTACCCACCCGGGATTTTCCCAAAATTAAAATTAAAGTAAGCGTAAGTACACAACCGTACTCAACAAGCATAACATGGGTTAATAAGGCTCAAATAAGCTGACACGGTTTGACTGCATTTAGCTTTTATAACTTAATCATATTGAAGCATAGCATCAAGGTAGTGATAATTCCTATATTCTCATGATCAAAATAACATTAACCAGTGTGTAGCAATAACGACATTAAGATGAACACATTAACAATTTGAGAACCATTATCTTTTGTAAATGTGTCAAGGCCGCCCTAACCGAAGGGCACGGATAATATATTAATTTAAACTCTGATCAGAGGTGTACACTTTCACTGTGACTCATGTTTTACAACTGAGTGGACTTATAACTTCCAAACCACCACAAAACATATAAAGCCTCCTATAGGTTCTCTTAACCAATCAGAGATACAGAAATACGTTGTGTGTAGAAACCCCCCTTCCAATATGGCACAATCCTTCCCGGCTATACTCATAAGGACAGAGGCAGTCCTATACCCCAACTTCCAGACCACTAACTAACTAGAAAAGGGTCTACAAGTGACTAGAGCCAGAGCCATATAGCCCTCGCAGCTGTACGGATTCTCCATGATAAATCACTTACAGACAAGAGTCCATGTTTGTTAAAAGTCATTATTTTCGTTGATAGCATAATACACATCAAGTTATAAGATCATGACCATTAGAGCACTAGCATCATAACTACCCAATGCAACCCAAAAGGTTAAAGGAATCAGGATATCAAAGCTAGTTATAATCTCTAGGTCATCAAAGACACATGCATATGAATTGTTATTTATAGTGAATAGGTAACAAGAATGATCCATGCTATACTTGCCTTGATTCACAAAGTCCTGCTGATCCTGCTGATCCTCAAAGTAGCCTTGCTCAACAAAAACCTCACCGTCTGAACTCGACATTAACAATCAACACCAGACAATCCAATCGAGCATACATACACAAAGCAAGCAAAGAGTTATTAGAGAAACAGTATGCCAATATCATCAAAACAGAATAAATGTTTATAAAACTATTCTACTCGCTTCTACGATCACACCGACGTTAAGTTCATCGAAAACGGAGTTATAACGGCGAAGATATGATTTTTCAAAGATTTTCTGTAAATAAATAAATACATTAAATATAGACTAAAAATATAAAGTTTCCAAAATACTTCAACAGTAGCATCACTACGTAGATTACGAAATTATGAATCTAACGGAATTTGAACGGACCAAATCGGAGTTAAAACGTAAAAGATATAAGCGTTTATAGATAATGGTAAAACTGTAAATAGATGAACACGTATTCTGAAACTGAAAAAGAAAAATACGTTTTCCAGTGAAGAAAACGTATTCTGGAACCTTTTAAAAGGAAAATACGCTTTCCAGTAGACAAAGCGTATTATGGATCTGTTAAACAGAAGTTACGTTTTCCAGTAGAGAAAACGTATCCTGTCGAGGCCGCCAAGGGCTCTTAACAGATTCGACCGAAGGGCAGGGGTTATTTGCAACTTTGACAAACGAAGGGGTACGGGGCGATTAGATCTGTCCGATTCAAAACCGACGGCGCAGATTGGTCGAGGCGAGCGGCCTCACCGGGGACGACGGCCGACACGGCGGTGGACATGGTCGGCGACGAGAAAAGTTCGCCGGCGTTCACACAGACCGCGATTCCAGCCACCATTAGCAACGAGACCGGTACCATTCAAACGGGGAGCTCACGCCGCGCTCACCTGTGGAGAAGATGGAGACCGAGAGGCGACGGGGTCGGCGAGGAGCTCGACGCGGCGGACGGCGGCGGTCTGCACACGGTGGTGGCTCGGGTTAGATGAACTTGAACCAAATTGAAGGCACACATGTGCTCAGAAGATCAAGACGGAGTTTGCCAACTAGTTGATGATGAAGATGACCCGTCGGTTGCGGCGAATTTTGAGCTTTGGCGGCCGGCGGCAAAGGCGGCTAGGGTTCCGCGTTGCTCTGCTTGCTCGAGGCGAAGGCGGTTGGCTTAGGGTCTCGGGTGGAGTCTGCGGACGCGATTTAATTGCTTAAATAATCCGAGAGCGGGGTGGTGCAAACGACCGAGCGGCAACGCGGGTCGGGGTCGGGCTCGAGCTCCGACTCGCGTCCCGGTCGGAGGTAGGGGAAGATGATGCGGGCCCCGCGTGTCAGTGACACCGAGCAGGAGACAGACGCGCGGGCGCGGACGCAGACGGCGCTGCGTGCTTGATGGTCCGCTGGCCTGTCGGCCCAACATGAAGAAGGCGGCGCGCGCGGTGTCACTGTGGGCCGGAAGCAAGGCGGGCCAGCGCGGGGAAGGAAGAGCAGGCCACGAGAAAGAGCAGGCCGAGTGTGGCCTGTTGGGCTGAAAAGGATGAAGGAGAGAGGAAGAAAATAAATTGCTTTTCTTTTATTTGAATCCTTTTCAAATGTAATTTCAAATAATTTTTGAATTCTAAATTTAAATTCAAACATTACACAAGAAAATATGCACCAGCATAAATGCTTAAGCATATTTCTATCATGATTTAACCTTATTTTTATAAAAATATTTATTTTGCCTAATTATTTATTCACTAAAAATTATTTTGTCTATTTTTGAAAATTTAAAAAAACTAGGGTGTTACGCCCGGACCACACGGCGCAGGCGGATGCGAGGGGCGCGTCGGGGGTGGCGAGCTGGGGCCGGAGGGACTCATACGCGAACTGAAGCGCCGTCTGCGTAGCTTCGTGCTCGCCATTGAAAGCCTCAATTTTGCTTATGCTCGCAATGCGCCATCCCCGAGCCAGGTCCGTGCCTGCCGGAGACGTGCAGGGCGGGTCCGCTCGCCGGCGGCGTGCAGAGGGGAGCAGAGATGCGAGGATTAGGATTTTGGTTTGGAAGTGAAGCGGCGGCCAGCGTGGACTGTGGAGCTGCGTTCCTGCCGCTGCTTAGGGTTCAGCGTTGTTGGGCCAAACGTGCGAATCCGATGGCTCTCGGGCCCATATTTGCGCGCAGATCAAAATGGTACGGACGAAAAGGCAGATCAAACTGAACATGCTTCCAAATCCTGTCTATGTGTGCAAAGCTCAGGTATTTTTTTTGAGAATTGTGCAAAGCTCAAGTTGAAAGAAAAGGCACTTAAAAAAAATAAATTGAGTAAAGTTCATCACCGGTCCCTAAACTTATAGCGTTGTATCATCCTGATCTCTAAACCCATAAATTGGCCTATCACAGTCACTAATTTATAGATATGTCCCTTCCTTAAATGGAAATCACCTGTTTAGGTTCTCAAACTTGTTCAATTATGTCATCCAATACCTACACTTGGTTTTAAGTCTCATTTGGGTCCCACAGGGAGATCTAAAAAAATCTATATAAAAATAATTCATAATTTTTTTAATATCGATACGAATAAACAAACTTTATATCAAAATTATAGCCCTTGACTAGATCTATATTCTTATAGTTGAAAAGTTTTTGAATTAAAACTGTTTAGGATCCTAAAATATTATTGTAAGTTTATATATTTTGAAATTTTAAAATTTAAGATTAATTTTATGACCCTAAACAGTTTTAATTGAAAAAAGAGAGAAAAAATACTATATTGTTGTAAATCACGTCAAGGGCTACAATTTTGACATAAAGTTTGCCTTCATTCGAGTTCAAATGAAAAAACTATGAATTATTGTTTTATATAGGATTTTTAGATCATCCTGTTTTGACCCATCTTGCCTGGCAATTCTCAGTCATTTTTTATGAAAGGCAGCAAAAATGTTGGGGTATATTTTTTATCAGTCATTTTTCAAAAGAGGCAGCAAAAATGACTATCAGGCTACTTAGCATTCATGGCTGAAGATAAATTCAAACTTGAAATGCAGGGCATGATAGTCTACTTAGCATTCAGAATTCGAGTTCTATCTATCAGGCTACGCCACGGTCTGTCATTGATCAGAACCAGGGGTTGCTCTAGTGAATGAAAATAATGAGTTTAAATCAGTTTGCTTCGGTTCAATATAAGATTGTGCAATATGTACATTCCATCACACAACCGATCCTCTACACGATGATGATGTTCTACATGCTAGCCATGGTTCTATTTCACATTTATACGGCAGTATACTGCCTTCCAGATCAATGAGTGAACCAACTTTTCAACCACTATACATTGTGCTAAGTTCTAGATGAACTCGTATGAGATGCAAAACTGGTGGCTACATGAGCCTTAGTATCTTCAGGTGCTGCTCGTGCTCTGGGTCCATCTTTGGTGGTGTGTAACCCCCTTGAAGGTCCTCCACGACATACTCCTGTGCACAAAAATGTGCTTATAATAACTGGTTAATCAACGAAAACATAATTTTTCTCAGAACAAATGCTGAGCATAAAATTAGAGATCTAAGCAAGTTAACTTATTACCTTTGTTAGCTCCTTCTTGACAAGTATGTGATAGTGTCTTTGCAAGATCCTCTGGACAGCAATAGTCGCAGCAACAAAGGCATACACAATCCCAAGGATGACAAAAATGATTCGTAAAGCTTTGAAAGAATGTGAACCCAATCATTCGTAAAGCTGTTTCTGAGTTTTCCATCTCTATCCAGCAAATACGCCACACCACCAATGGCAGCAATGGCCTGAAAAATCAAAGAGCAACTGAGATGCCTGTCACAAGTCAGGTTATGATGAATGCTGTATGATGAACTCGCAACAATACATGCATGATTACACTAACCAACATTCACACAGTTCACCAAAAGAAGCATGTGCAATCTGTTTGCAGTTCAATACTACTAAGTACTAATATGACTATGAAATAAACAGCATAAGAAAAAAAATGAAGGAAAGGTGATCTCACGGTTTGGATAGCAAGGAACACAAGGAGGATATCTGTAGCAACACGCAGCTGGAACTTCATTTTGCGGCACCTATCTCCCTCCAGAAATTGCACCCGTAGATGGAATTGCGCCTTGCATGTTGTGCACTGTGAAAAGGCAGTTCCTACCTAAGGGGGATATGTGAATACAACATAACTTAATTAGTGCTACCATGCTGATCAAACAATGGATTATGGATATCAGTAACTAGCAAATATTCCATGATTTCATTATGAAATTAATGTAGCCTGCTATTAATGCATGCTTACTAGTAACTACACAATATAAGGCTATCACTAAGCATCTCCACTACTATATAATGCATGAGTTTAACTTCACTAAAGCCACACACAAATCTAACCCCCACGGTTATTAGCTATGCTAAATGTACCCAGAAAACTGCACCCAGTACCAGTCAAAATTTTGAAATCAATGGACACGATTTACTCTGTCATCCTAATTCTCTTACTTAATCACATCCAACGGCTGACGGCTCTCGGATCAGTCCTCTTGAATCACCCATCAGCCCCTCCCGCACCAGACTGAAGCGCTATTTGTGGCTCCCTCCCCACGCCCGACTGTTGCGATCCCCGACGAACACACCTGGGTATCCGACAACCGCACAAACATCGCCGCCATCTCTTCGCCTCCCTCACGCGAGAATCCCACACCAATCCCGCCGGGGCGCCGCGTCGTTGGCCTCCCCTTCTTCCACCAGCGTCCGTATCCAGTAGATCGTCAGGTATTGCCGCGAGCCGCCGTTGCTGGAACAGACGCCGACGGGGCAGGATCGGCCGCCGCCAGGGCCGCGACACGCCAGTCCCGAGCGCCGTGTAGTTGTGCGCGGGGACGCGCCGGCAAGAATGGACGCCGCCTGGGCCGGGAGCCGCCAGGAGCGTCGCGTCGCGTGGACGACGGCGCCGGACGCCAGGGCCGGGAGCCGCCAGAGCCGGCCGACGGTGCCGGACGCCGCGACGACTGCGCCTCGCTCGCCTCTGCTTCTTCTTTGCCGCCATTGGCAGGTCAGTACTTCCGTCCCTTTTGGTACTCTTGCATAGCACCAATCTGACACTTGCCGACCCTAGGCTCCCGCTTCTGCGCCTGGCGCCCTTACCAACGCTGCTGCCGCCCGCGTTGCCTCCGCGGCGGCAGCTCCTTGCTTGGCTCCTCGGCGTCTGACGAGCAGCTGTATCTTGGGATTTACCGTGAGGTGGCAAGCGGAAGCCCGGTGGCTGGCGGCGCGGAAGCCGAGCGAGGACGGCCGGCTGAGCAAGCGGCGTCGCAGCGGGCGCGGCTAGGGTTTCCGCCGGTCGAGGCCACGGTGGCCGCCACCTCTTCAGGTTCGTTTCCCTCTCCCCATTCATATTACAAGTACTTGATCTTGTCTTGCTAGGTTTCTTTCCCTGTGATCTGTTCGTTGCCAGAGAATGACCACCAGTTCGCAATCATGGTGTTCGATTTATTTCCTAGCAGGTTGTATTTAGGATTTGGTTTGTGGTTTAACAGGTTGTAATAAGCTGCTCCATCTAACTGCTGCAAGGAGGTAGGAAACAAAAAATATTGGATTATTTTGGATGGCATAACGATTGGTAATTGTTTAGTAAGTTCCAATTTTGATGATATTTGACACCTCTGTAGACAAATGCAATATAGGTTAATAAAAATCTGATTACGCTCTATCCTTGTTTTTTGGTTGATGCGGTCAGCTGCGTTTCAAATATCATCATCAGATGATGAAGGCAGTACATTGGCACTATCCAGTGGGCAAGATCAATGTGGTGCAGATGGCACACATGTCCAAGCAGATCGTGGCAACCAGTTCAGATGAATTTAGGCAGTGGCAGGGTGGTGCATGTTCTTCATGCCACTCTGGTATGTATACTCTTTTCATTTAATTTCAGCCTAATGAATCCTCTGGTGACAATGGCTTGTTTCAACAGGGTGTTCCAGTCTGTTGTAATTTTCCATGGAGTTCTGGTTTTATTTAAACTATGCCCAAGGATATAGTAAATATGAAAGGGTATGGAGCTGTCGTCCATCTCATGAGAAATCTTCCAGCAAAAAGCCAAATTCAGGTAATTCTAATTTCTGTCTTTGGTGTATTATTTAAAAATATATAACCTCCAATACTATGCATATTGCACTAAAAGTAGAGATTTGCATGGACCACTCAATGAACTTGTCAATTGTTTTTTTTTTTTTGCCAATTAGTAGTTAGGCCAGTGATCGTGCCATCAGAGTATGCAACCTCCTGTATGCAACAATTTTAATTTAGTTTTTTTCGCATTCTGCAGGTCGTCACGGTTGCATTAGTCCATGGTTAATCCGTGATGGCTGCTGTGTGCTTGTGCAGGTGTGTCCATTTTCCTTTCTGTTAGTTCAGTTATCAAGTATATGTAGCAGGAGCTTCCAGCTTGCAAGCCGATTCTTACTTGAAAATGGATAAGTTCAATATTATAAAATTCTCTTGGTGTCATCAGCTTTTCTACATCAAACCCCCCAAATGGTTGTGCTTGACTTCTTGTGTTGCACAAATAGGTATGATGATGATGCATGTGTTCCTGTTGGTGTGGCTAACAAGCTTGCTGTTTTTTTTCTTGCTTGGAATCCCTTCTTTGCTGCTTATCGGTCTACTCTTTGACAAACCATCCGCTCTACTTCTTTGTGTTCTATGGACTAATTTTTTGTTTGCATAGAAATCGAGCTTCTCCTAATGCCTGAAGAAAAGACTATCTGTATGCAGATGCAAAAATTTTGATCTATGTGTTGTAGTTATCTTCTCTGAGTGCAGATAAGAGAATTTATATGCTGAGAGATGCTAGGCTGCAGCCGGTCATGTTTATTAATATCTCTCTACTGTCTCAGTAGTAGTGTACTGCACAACCTTGTTTTTTAATTCTTTTGATTTTCTTAATTGTATAATATAATCATAAAGCTGACAATTGTTTTTCATCCTTATCTTTCATGAAAGGTAACCAAAAGAAATCCTTTTCTTGGGATATTATTATTGTTAGATGAGATGAATTGAATTTGTTAGCGTGTGATGATCTTCATAAATATTTGTGAAACCACATGTCTGGTCTGTTCTATTCTAATGCTTTAGGATCAGATTTTCCTTTTTATTTATAGATTATATCATATTGATTTCCTCTAATACCCATTCTTTGTAGAATCCAATTACTTTGATCTGAACACAATTTCCAGAAATTTCATGTATTTGTTTTCCCAACTGCTATCATTGGTATGCTACTGCCATTCTAAATTCTTTTTGAAAACATGCAAATTGTGTTGCCCACCATCATCTTATTTTAAATTCATAGATAGAAGTCATTACTCTATTCTTTAATCATTGTCATGTTTCAAATTGTTGGCTTTAATACATGTGGTTGTGGATTTGTGGTTGGTGTCCCTTGCGCTCTTAAACGACTTCCACGAGAAAACCAAATGGCGGTCGTCCACCCTACATTTGCCTCCTACATCTGATTGATTTGACTCCTAAAACTGAAATATCACCATTTTCCATCAGGGGATCTACATTTGCACTTGCAAGAAAATAATGGGTCAGTTTGTTTACTTGTGTATGACTTCAGTAGCTTTGCTCCTTTAGCAGCAGGCCTCAATGGCTAATAGCAGCTCTGCTCAAGTAGCCTAATAGTAGTTCTTTTGCAGGAGGACCTCTCATCAAACGAGTTGTTCAGATTGTTGAGATGCTGAGAAGAGGCGAAACACCCCATGTGACAAAAACACTTGTATTTTGAGTTGATATTTTTTTAGCTAATGTTCAGTGGCAAACGCTTTGTATTTTGCCGGCCAGTGAAGGGCCTGAACATGTGACAACTGAAGGAATTTACCACCGTGCTACACAATTTATTTTGTTGAGCTCAGCAGCTTAATTCCTTGATTGTTTATTTTGTAAAAAGGAGTATGCTAGAGTATGACAATATTAGGCCCATGAGGCTAAGTCCATGAGGCCCATGTATGACACTATATAGCTACCCTTCTAGGGTTAGCATGGTATCAGACTAGGTTCCTCCCTCCCTCCTTCCCGCCGCCGCCTGCTGCTGCTCGCCGGCGCGCCGCCGCCGTCGTCGGAGCAGCCATGGCTGGCCGGCCCCTTCCCCCTCCTAGACCTACGTACTTCGGTACCTTCCCCCTCCTCTCCGGCGGGCCTAGCTGGGCGCAAGCCGTCACCGGCGGCCGCCAGCACAGTCCAGGCGCCGCGCGCGAGGGAGGCCCTGGCGCGGGGGGCTCTGGGCGGGACCCGGCGGCCTTGGCCACCTCCTACAGCACCGTGGCCTTGACACCCCCTGCTGGGCCAGAGTGGGTCGCTGACTCTGGAGCTACTTACCACACCACTCCCAACCCCGGTATACTCTCTTCTGTTCGCCCTCCTTCCACACTCCCTTCGTCCATCATGGTCGCAAATGTGTCGTGACTTCCTGTCACGTCCGTGGGTGCCGCCAGCGCTCATGGCTCGTTTCGTCTTCCTGATGTTCTTGTTGCTCCTTCTATGGTCCACAACCACCTTTCTATTCGTCGTTTTACAACTGACAATTCATGTTCTGTTGAGTTTGACTCTTTTGGTCTTACTGTGAAGGATTTGGCTATCCGGTGTCCTCTGCTCCGCTGTGACAGCTCGGGGCCCCTCTACACCCTTCGGTTTCTGGCGTCCTTTTCGTCCTCTTCGCCGGCTTTTTTGTCAGCTGTTTTCGCCGCGACGCCTTCCTCCACTACTTGGCACCGCCGTCTCGGCCATCCTGGACGTGATGCTCTGATGCAGCTTAGTCGTAGCTCCGATATTCGTTGTACTCGAGCTCACGATGAGCCCTTGTGTCATGCGTGCCAGCTGGGCCGCCATGTTCGTCTTCCTTTTTACACTTCTTCACATGCGGCTCATGTTTTTGACCTTGTACATTGCGACCTATGGACTTCTCCTGTCATGAGTATCTCTGGGTATAAATACTATTTGGTGGTGGTTGATGATTTTTCTCATTATTCATGGACTTTTTCCTTACATGCAAAGTCTGAGGCTTTTCCCACTATTCTCCATTTTTTCGCCTGGGTGTCTACTCAATTCGGCCTTACCATCAAGGCCGTCCAGTGTGACAATAGTCGTGAGTTCGATAACTCCACCTCCCGTGCCTTCTTCCTCTCTCACGGTGTCTAGTTACGTATGCCTTGCCCTTATACCTCCTCCCAAAACGGCAAGGCTAAGTGCATGATTCGCACCACGAATGACATCATGTGCACCCTTCTGCTCCAGGCGTCCTTTCCTGCTCGCTTCTGGGCAGAGAGTCTTCACACCTCTACCTACCTTCTTAACCGTCTTCCTTCCGCTGCCTGCCCCGCTCCTACACCCCACCACGCTCTCTTCGGTACCCCTCCTCGGTATGACCACCTTCGTATCTTCGGGTGTGCGTGTTACCCTAACACCACTGCCACCACCCATAAGCTGGCTCCCCGTTCGACACTGTGTGTTTTCCTCGGGTATTCCCTAGATCACAAGGGTTACCGGTGATATGACCTCACGTCGCGTCGGGTCCTCATCTCTCGCCATGTGGTGTTTGATGAGTCTGTCTTCCCCTTCTCCACCACCACCACACCACCTACCACCCCTGACCCTGACCTCGCCTCTCTGTTTCCCACTAACACGGTGGTCCAGCCACCTTTGCCGTTTTCCCCTGCAAGTACTGCTCCACCGTGCCCTTCGCCGGGCCCGTGCCCTGGCTCGCCGCACACCAGTGCTGCTCCTGACCCTGTGCCCTGCACGGGTCCGGGAGTGCCACCCTTCGGTGCGGCCCCTGCTCCTCCGCCTGACACAGGGCCGGGGACGCCGCTTCTTGCACCCTCGGTGCGGTTTGCCCACCCGGTGCTTGTCTACCAGCGCCGTGAGCGGGCGGACCCGGCGCCTGCTGCTCCTGACCCTGTGCCCTGCACGGGTCCGGGAGCACCACCCTCCGGTGCGGCCCCTGCTCCTCCACCTGACACGGGGCCGGGGACGCGTTTCCTACACCCTCGGTGCGGTTTGCCCAGCCGGCCCTTGTCTACCAGCGCCGTGCAGGGCGGACCTGGCGCCTCCATCACCACCGGTGGTTTCTTCTCCGCCGGCAACGCCTACACCGCCGTCGCCTCCAGCCGCCCGTGTCGTGCCGCTGGTGTACCACCCACCGCTCCTTCACTGCCACCCGCGGCACGCGGCGGGTACCCTACGGTCCTGGGCTCTTGCGGCGATGCCCGGCGACACGCAGGTCTCTCTCCTGTACCCTCTTCCGTTCACGACGCCTTGTCAGACCCTCACTGGCGCCGCGCGATGGAAGAGGAGTACGCGGCTCTCCTCGCTAACTAGACATGGGATCTGGTGCCCCGTCCGCCTGGCTCCAATGTTGTTACCGGCAAGTGGATCTGGACGCACAAGCGGTGGGCTGATGGTACCCTTGAGAGGTACAAGGCTTGCTGGGTTCTCCGGGGTTTCACTCAGCGGCCTGGTGTTGACTATGATGAGACTTTCAGCCCAGTGGTGAAGCCGGCCACCGTCCGCACAGTACTCTCACTGGCTCTCGCTCGCTCTTGGCCTGTGCATCAGCTGGACGTCAAGAATGCCTTTCTGCACGGGACTCTCAACGAGACATTTTACTGCAGCCAGCCAGCGGCGTTCGTTGACTCTTCTCGTCCTGACATGGTCTGTCGGCTCAACAGATCTCTCTACGGCCTCAAGCAGGTCCCGCGGGCGTGGCACTCTCGGTTTGCTGCGTTCCTAGTGACAGGGCTTTGTGGAGGCCAAGTCAGATACGTCTCTGTTTGTCTATCACCGTGGAGCTGAGACTGCCTACCTGCTGCTATATGTTGATGATATTGTCCTCACAGCCTCCAGTTCGTCACTACTCAGCCGCATCATCAGCTCTCTTCAACAGGAGTTTCCTGTGAAGGATCTTGGGGTGCTCCACCACTTCCTCGGGGTCACTGTTGAGCCTCGTGCCACCGGTCTTCTTCTTCACCAGCGACAGTACACTCTCGATATCCTGGAGCGAGCTGGGATGACTAACTGCAAGCCCTGCTCCACTCCCGTTGACATAAAGGGCAAGCTGTCAGAGGCCGAGGGCAACCCAGTGGCAGACCCCATGGCATACCGGAGTCTCGCAGGTGCACTTCAGTACCTTACGTTCACCAGGCCGGATATCACCTATGCAGTGCAGCAGATTTGCCTTCACATGCATGATCCCCGAGAGCCCCACCTCACTGCCCTCAAGCGCCTCCTCCGCTACCTTTGTGGCACTATCGACTACGGCTTGCTCCTTCACCGGTCTTCCTCCTCAGGGCTCGTCGTCTACACTGACGCTGACTGAGCCGGGTGTCCGAACACTCGGTGCTCCACCTCCGGCTACGCTGTCTTCCTGGGTAGCAACATGGTGTCCTGGTCGTCCAAGCAGGTATTCCAATAGCAGAGTACTTTTCTTGGTAGAGATCAAGAGAGGATATTCACGCTTGTTGTTTTTTAAATGCATCATTTAAATGAAACCGTGGCAACGCACGGGCACTATACTAGTTTCCTTAAGGTAGAACATGGGGATTGCATTTTTTAGGAATGGCTAACGGTGTTAGTATAATATGTCATTCCCAAATCCCAAGAGTAATGGCAAATCAGCAAAGGGCAATCACTGAGCAAGACAAATACTCAATACCACATAACAGTGATGATTTTGTACAAACTCTCAGAGATTGCTGTGAACATTGTACAGTAGTGAGCTAGTTGAGCACATACAGCCTGTTTGCGGCTAAGGATTTAATTGAGTATGTTTTGTAGATTGAAACTAAATGAGAACAAGCTTTCTAAGAACAATATATTACTGTGCATAGTCCAACATTATGCTTAGAAACCTAAACGTTATCAGAATAAAGAGAAGCCTAAGTAGGTGAATCGAATTTGATATAGAGATGGAAAAGATAATAATAATAAGGCAAATAAAAAGGCATTACCTTAACAAACCTCCAGTGGTCAAGGCAAGAGCGGTGCACGAACTGCTGCTTCCCCTTGCACATACAGGGAGATATCAGCTCATCACCTAAGTCGAAACCAAAAGCAGCAACTTCGATCAGCAATGGTGGCGGCGGCGGCATGATCACCGCGAAATTAAACTCTAGCCAGATAACGCCTCCCACATCTACTGCAGATTTCCATCAAAGAACTGACTGGAACAAACGGATCCTCCAATTTAAAGTAAAAACATATACGAAAGAAACGCACGCATGCCCAATTACACAGCGAGCCAATCGAACCAAATGCCTCTAAGGCACTAACGCGCACACACGGGACCCATGACATCGAGCAGCGATACCATCCAGAATCCAGCACAGTTAAAATAATCAAGAAAGTCGGGGAAGACGCCCCCGGGAACCAGGCAAGGAGGGATAGGTACCTGGGTCGAGGCAGATGCGGCAGAAGACGGTGGAGGCAGCCTCGCTCTCATCTTCCACTGGTTCGTTCAGCGAGGCCCTGGCCGGAGGCATTGTGTCCCCCAGGACGGGCGGCGAAGGCGGGTGCGCGAGGACTAACGCCCCAACCCAGGCAGCCGGAGCCTAGGGGCGATTCCAATTCCAAGAATTCTAGTTCAACGATAGCGCGAGAGCAGAATTCCTACTCTAGTCCGGGGAGTATATAACTTTAGAGCTACAACCACACACCAACTGGTTTCCCTAGGATCCGATTCGGCTCCTCTCCTGCCCGAAAAATAGAGTAAATTGCACTCATATACAATAACTATCTTATATTAGTCTAATATCTTATAATTTGCTTAAATTAATACAACAAGTATTTATGTGGGTGCATGTTGGTCCAACATCTTCTAATCTATTTAATTTGATGCGAGAACTTGACTCATTGGTGTATATACGGTCTAAATATTGTAACATTATGTCTTTTTATAGCCTAACACAACACTAAACTTGAATCATTTCCTATATATGATATCATTTATGAATGTGGCTCAATATAAATGGTCATAAATATTAAAAATACCAAATTGACCATTTCATTCTATACTTTATATAATATTATCTTCATATGTTTTCATCTTTATACCATGATCATTCATGGTTTGCTAAATTTGATATATGGGTTGTTCACCACATAAGAATCAGAGACTAATAGATTCTTTTGAAAAAAACAAGAATTAACAAACTTTGGCTTTTTGTATTTTTGTTTGGTTTAGTTATAACCAAAGTAATCAAGTTCTTGTACCAGTTTACCAACTCGAGATAGGTAGGAGACTCCCCTGCTGACCCTTTCAAAAAAAAAGTTTACCAACCTAAGAAAAAAGAGATAAAAACGACAGGAAAAAAGAAAAATTTGGCCTCCACCGTTGAAAGGATGTAATTGGATGAGATAAGTGTGCTAGAGTGTATCTTCCCATGACAGTGGTTAAGAGTGTACAAAGACACATTGTTACGATGCTTGAACCGTATAACGATGCTTGAACCGTATATGCACCAATGAGTCAAGTTCTCACATGAAATTAAATAGATTAGAAGTTGTTGGACTAATATGCACCCACCTAGAAAATTTCTACATTAAATTGAATAAATTATAAGATGTTGGACTAACATGCACACACAGATAATTGTTGTATGCTGAGTGTAATTTACTCATTGTGCTATGATAAGTAAGCCCGACTTCAGAGTAACTAGTCTCGCACGATCTTTTAGAGACAACTCTTTCACAGCTCACACAAACTTCCACCATAATACTCTTTTTTTATTAGTAGCATATATGTATATGAGTTGCAATGAGGAAAAAAACTAACAAATATTGTGTGAGACGACAACGAAAATATTTTATGTCTGACATCCTCACTATAAAATTTTAAAACTAATTTATTTTAGGATAATAGTGGCATTTATAATATAAGTTAACGTTGATAATAATATACTACCGATTGTTTGATTACTTATGTGAAAGTTCGTGACGGTATGTTTTCGGTTTGATCATTGGCTCTCTGCCTATCTCTCTCTTTTCTCTCATACTATAAGTCCCAATGTATCAGTTCAAGATGTTTTTCAAGTTAGGTTCGATTTGCGTCTTAGGTCGTTCGATTTGCGTCTTAGGTCTAAACTGACAATGTTGTGCTTTGGTTGTGTTATAGATCAGCATGTTTTCTTTGACTATACTTCCGGTGCCGAGCGGATCTGGCAAACGCTCCAGCTAAACAGTGTTGCTGAACCAACAAATGCAAATGTATAGATTGGGTGTCCTCTCCCCCACTTGGATGCAAAACTTTGACCATTTATGTTTCTCACTATCCTTTGGCGGATATTGGCGGATATAGAATGCTAAGGTCTTCAGAAGTGAGCTTCAGAAGTGAGCTACCATCAAGCCGTCATATTACTAGAAAATTGATTGTGATGTATCCAAACTTAGACACTGGCACTTGTTATGTCATCTTGTATCTCTTCGACAAACTCCGTGTTTTGACTAGAGCTCTTCTTTCTAATAAAACTATAAGTATACTTGGTGCATTGACGTGAGATTTTCTTAAAAATAAATATGTTATATACATACCATTACCATATGTATTCTGTATAATTTTTATAAAATACATATGAATTTGATTTGTACATTATTTTATTGTACTAGAAATGGTAAAAAAATGGCAAGCCAATAGAGAAAAAACAATAAATATTTGATTACATTATAGAGGAATAGGTGATAAAACAAATTAAATAACATAGGTAGATGATTTGTATGTTAATAAACTAAATATTTAAAATATTTCACATGATAGAGATGATATGAATGTTTTTATAATTAATAAAGGACGACATGGAGATAAGTGGAGAATGATGTCATCTAACATGAAGAGATAGAACATTTGTTGATGTCACTTAGTGGGGAATGATATGGACACCTTGCATGACAAGAGAAATCATCTAAGAGGATTTAGCTTTATAAGAGTTATAGATTAGGTGTGGATAAACTCTCACTCATTCACTTTCAGAAAGAAATTATACAATGTCCAACGAAGCCTATATCGACTAATAAGATATGATACATTTTTTTTCTTATGTTGCAAAGAATATAATATTTAGACATAGACATATTATAATTTTAATTTCTATATTATCCATATGGTGCCATACTATCAAAGTCGTAATTTTCTTTTAGGACCCATAAAATTCATGAGAGAATACTGGCTAGTAATTTAATTGTGAATTCTCATATTTGCTAGGATTTAGCTATGATCGTGTCAAGGATTTATTTGTCCACCCCATGATTATAACGAGAGACTCGTCTCGATTTTCCACATGTTAGCTCTTATCCGAGATTGTAGAAATACATTTATTTAAATTGAATTAACCAACAAACTATTTAATTTGCCTTTTTATTATTAGATATAGATATAGATATAGATATAGATATAGATATAGATATAGAT
>CM041634.1:33662120-33684851 GCA_023333625.1 Bothriochloa decipiens
AGATGCAAAGACTTAAAACTAATTCAAGTCATGATTATTTCTAACATATTCTTCTAGTAGTATGTATCATGAGATGTTGTAAGGGTTGAAATTAGCAGCACTTTGACAATTTTGTGACTTGGTGTTAATGAAATTTGGACAGTTGACATCTTACCAACATTTGCTTATTATATACTACCTGATTATTTTCCTTTATGGTTATTGTCATTACTGTTCTATTTTAGTACTGATCAGCGAGTGGTTGCTACTTTGAGTTGTTGTGGTACTTATACTTTCTTGTTGCAGTCATTTGGGAATCATTTTGATTGATCTTTCTCGTGCTTCTTGTTGGTTCGGATTCCCTATCATGCTGCTTGCTGCAGGTGCCCTATTTTTGGTGTTGTTTATCATACCAATATTTCTATGTGTCTTGTTTATGTTGTGTAGAGAGTTAAACGAAATCCTTCCTGATCAATAAAACTGATTATTTCAGATTTGAAAATTTATAATGATTACGAAATTATGATGTTTTTTAACCAAGATTACTTCTGCTTTTACTGTAAGCAAGTACAAGGTTAACAACATTATGAGGATACTAGATTACAAACGCACAAGCACAACTAAAGACATTAAAGCCCCTCCATATATTCGGCGTTAGCATCTTGGCGTCAAACCGATGCAGTCATTTCATAACTCCCTTCATGAACTCCTCCCACTTATCTTTTAGGTCATTTCATCAACCACCTTGTTGGAGTCTTGAGTGATTGTCAGCAGTTCAGAGATGAGTGGCCGGACGCTCCCCGACCGTTGCCCTCTGGCGACCGCCCCCGAGCCGCCACCGCCACCGTCAGCGGCCGCCCCGGCCCCGGCCCCAGCGCCTGCTGCCACCTCCACCTCCCCCTTCCTCTCCTCTGCCTTCCCTGCTGCCCCTTCCGCCTCCCCTCCCCTGTCTCCCCCACCTTGCGCTAGGGCCTGCGCGACGGCCGCCCGGGCGCCGTCGCCCCAGCTGGCTTCTGATGTCGGGGGGTCCGGATCCGGCCGGGTCGACGTCGTCGTCCCCGTCCCTGGAGTTGGGGGCTCCCCCACACCGTGGCCACTCCGGGACGCCACCGCCATCGTCAGCTTCATCGAAATCCCCCATGCCTGCAGTCTCCCCCCGGCGGGGTGGCCCTGTAGGCGGTGATGGGGGCCCACGCGCAGCCTCACTGTCGGAGGGGCGTGTGGTTCCCACGGCGCCTTCTGCTCTGGTGCTCGACGTTCCGGCGGTCGCCCTGCACGAGGATTCAGGGGCTGGCGGCCGGTCGGGGCCGCAGCCGGGGTCCACCACCGTCCGGGCGCCAGAGGAACTAGTCCTCATCGAGGACGCCTCCGACGATGAGGATGACGCCGAAGATCCCAGGTCCAGGTGCCTGCGTGGGTCCGTGACGCGCCGCACTTCGCCACCTCTGGCCCCGTCCCGTGTGACGGGCTCCGTCCCCGCTCCTACCCCCTTCGTCGTGAGCGCCAGCGGTAAGCGGGCACCCAGGCAGTGTCGCAGGGGCAGGCAGGGTAGAAGAAGTGCGTCAGCTCACCGTAGCCGTCGGGGTCCCCGGCTTGCTCCACCCGTTTCAGGAGAGGCATGCCTGCACGTCCGGTGGCTGCACGTTCCCCATTCCGGTGGGCGTGTTGTCACAGAGGGCTTCTCGCTGGTCAAGAGTCGCCAGCGCTGGAGATGCCGGGATGTCGGGGCTCCTGGCGTCGCCCGGTCCCGCCACTCTTGGTTGGACTCTGCTTCAACTGTCTGAGTGCCGACCACATTGTTGTGGGGTCACGTTGCCTGCGTTGCCGGGGTACGGGACACTGTGCCCATGACTGCAGACGCAACCAATTGACCTCGAGCATCCGCAATCAGTGCGAGGGGGAGCCTCACCCTTATGACAAGGTGTCGGGCAGGCCACGCTCCACGGGGCGGTATGTGGAGCCTGCCTCCCTCTTCGTGGGATCTTCTCCAGAGCCGGCGCCCTCTCTTCGTGAGCAGGCGCCTTCTCCTTCTCGATCTCCACCGCCGACGTGTATCCGAGTGGGGGTGATTCCCTGCCCGCTGCGCACATGGGTTGGTCCACTTTCCTTTGGCTCTGTGCCGCTGAGGCTGCCGCACCAGCCTTGCCCGCGCTCGCCAACCGGTGGCTTGAGCATGGCTACGCGTCGTTGGTGGCGCCGGCAAGGGTCGCCGGACAGGCTAGGCATCGCCCTCAACGCCGATGCTTCTAGCGAGCTGCTCACACTGACCCGGTGTGGGAGCGCTAAGCCTTCCATATGGGTCGATGTGATGCTTGATGAGCTCGCCTCTCTGCGCATGTCTGCCCCGCCTGTTGCCTTGCTGCACCGGTCGTCGCCGTTGACCCCCCTATCACCACCACGGATGTCCCAACTCTTCTTCGCGGCCGATGAGGTGCCCGAAAAGGTCGTTGAGGATGTCACTGCAGTGGGCTCCCCTGTGCCGGTTATCCCCGCTTCTGAGGTGCCAGTGGCGGTCGGTGTGGTCGTGGCGGCGACAGCCGTCGAGGTCTCCCACCGCGCGCTGCAGCTGCCACAACACCCGCGGACTCCGCGCCAGTTGCTGGTGCACCCTCTGATGCAGAGGACCTTGTCCGGGGCTCCTTAGGCGAGGAGGAGGCTAGCCCTGTCAGCCAGTCGACGCCGCGGACGATGCTGCGGCACCTGGAGGAGAAGCTCTGCATCCCGATGGAGACAACATCATCCAGGGGCCTCCGAGGCTGCGTAGGCCTAAGACGCTGGCTGTCCAGACTCTGCGTCATAGCGCGCGGATCGCGTCTGCACCGTGGAGGCAGACGCAATTTCGCAAGCGAAGGTGGTGCTGCTGAAGAAGCTTGGGGTACCCCCTCCTTCCCCGTCCGCGGGGGCTGACATGGTTCGGCTGTGCAAGGAGGCATTTCGCCAACCGCTGTCAGACGCCACCCACGCCAATCTTCAGACGCTTCTGGGTTGCAACTTCAACCCGATTGCGTTCAACCTCAATATGCTTCGCTTGGGGGAAGACGTGCAGTGGGGCTGAGGTTTCATAGCAAGCTAAGCTAGTCGCACAATTTGTTTTATGTAAATACAACCTCGTGCGAGTTGGACGGGTGTGTGTAGGTTGGGTAGGTAAACTTCGGCTTATCATGTAAGGGCTCTTCTTCTGCTTAATGATATATATGCGGTTGCATGCTCTCGAAAAAAAAAGAGATGAGTGGCCGCAAGGATCAATGCCCAGGGTGTGTGCGTGCCGAGATGCCACATTTATAACATCAGCAAGAGTTTGATTATCAGTAAATCGCCTCCTAAATATTGAGTGCCACCTCAAGCTTTGCACCTAAAAGGAGAGCTTTTGAATGACCACCTGAAAATAGGAAGCATGGGAAAGGCTTCTAATGCGTTGAGTTAGAATCCGAATTCCAATGCATGTCACCGAGGCATCACATATGATTCTTCCAAAAAAAAGGCATCACATATGATTATTTTGAGTCATAGCATCACGGTTTGATGCATGATGGGGCGGTGGACCTGCAAAGTTAGGAGTAGGAATTTGTGCAGGAGGATTTGAATCAGAGACCATGTCAACTACGAAGACTATCGATTGCTTTAGCTTTTGATACAAAAACCTTTTGAACGGACCAATATTTTGTTATTAAATATGAGATTCCTAACCTTTCATATGGACCACATATGGAAAAGATCAAACCTGCAATAGCTTGAGAAGGTCCTTGGTGCATAATATTGAGTGAAGCTTAATGTTTGAGTGAGGCTAGGCATCCCTCGAAGCCCTAATGGTGAAGCGAACCAGGCCGCCCATACGGCAAAGCTGCAAATTGCAAAACAAGTGAGTATTGTCTGATCGTCTTCTAGATTAGAAAAATGGGAGCAAGAACTCTCGACAACCAAAATAATTCTATGAATCCTCCTATAGCCAATCTAAGAAGCCTCCATGCAAATGTTTTAACATGAGGTTGGATAGCCCTATGTGCCCAAACCTACCGAAGAATTTGGATGACCTACAAACACATGTATATTAGAAGGGGGACTACTTTGCATATCCTCAACCATGAGGGATATCTAAGCATTTTTGGAAGAACACATATACAAGTGGAGGCTGGTTGCAGCAAAAAAAAAATGTCAGGGTCATCACCTAGAAGCAAAAGATTCTACAAAAGACTTTGCAGGGTTTATTGCCCAAACATAGCTACAATTTCTGTTCATCCCATCCTTTATAGAAACATATACATTTCTTTCTATGTAGGACACTGAGGTTCGTTCTAAATAGAATTATTTCTTTAGGGAAAATTGTTTTTTATAATCTTTAGGGAATTTTTTTGAGAAAAATTGTTGACAACTACTGCAGGTACATGGGCCCGCGTCAAACCCACTTCCAATATTTGGGCCTTGTTTAGATTCTAGATTTCGTCCCTAAATTTTACTATGCAAAAAGAAGATTCCTCGTCATATCAAAATACCGGCACATATATGGAATACTAAATATAGATGAAATAAAAAACTAATTACATAGTTTTATTGTACTTTACGAGACGAATATTTTAAATCTAATTAATCAATGTTTAGACAATTATTACTAAATAAAAATAAAATCACTATAATATTTAATAGAATTTACTATACAAAGTTGGTGCAAATATCTAAACAAGGCCTTTGCCCACGACGGATGATAGCATCAAACCCTAGAGTCCCGCGACGGATGATAGCATCAAACCCTAGAGTCCCGCGACGTCCTGACCGCCTATTCCACTTGTCCCGCTGTGAGTGTGAGGAGCCAATAATTCCCCAAATCCAAACCCTCTCCTCACTCTCCTCTCCGCCATGGCCGTGACGATGGAAATGGAATTGGAGACCTTCCAGAGAGTCATGGGCGCGTTCCCCTGCCGCCACCCAACTCCGTCCAAGTTCCCCGCCGTACCCCGGACCCCGACGGCGTGGACCGCATCAGCACCCTCCCCGACGACATCCTCCGTGACGTCGTATCCCGCCTCCCCGTCCGCGACGCCGCGCGCACCGCCGCTCTCGCCACCCGCTGGCGCGGCCTCTGGCGCGCCGCCCCCCTCGTTCTCCGCGACGCGGACCTCCTCGTCTCCTCCTCTGACGACGAGCACCAGCTCCCCGACGCAGTCGTCGGCCGCATCCTCGCCGACCACCCGGGCCCCTTCCGCAAGGTCTCCCTCACCCACTGCTCGTCGTTCGCGTCGCGTGAGCGCGAGCTCCGCGAGTGGGCGCGCCTCCTCGCCGACAAGGGCGTGCACGACCTCGTCCTCTTCGACAACCCACCCCCACCCTTTCCTGCTTCTTCGGTGCTGCGCTTCCCCGCCGACATACTCCGGTGCGCCTCGCTCCAGCGACTCTTCCTCGGAGTCTGTACGTTCCCGGATACCAGGGGTGCTCCCCGTGGCCCCGACGTTTTCCCCCACCTCAAGGAGTTCAGCATGCTGACCGCGAACATGAGTGAGCACGACCTCGAGCACATGCTCGCCTGCAGCCCCAATCTGGAAACTCTCGCCCTCATCATCAGCAAGATGCCCAGACTTATCCGCCTCCGGGGCCAAAGCCTCAAGTGCATGCTTTTCTGGAGTGGTTTGGCAGATGAGCTCGCCGTGGTGGATGCCCCGCGCCTGGGCCGGCTCATCCTGTGGGGAACTGCTGGTGCTGGTGCTAGTGGTCGTATGACGCTCAAGATTGATCGTGCACCCGAGTTGCGCGTGCTTGGTCAGCTGCACCCAAAACTTCACCAACTGCAGCTTGGCAAAACCATCATCAATGTACTAGTACCTTTCATCTTTTTCAGTATTGATTGAAGTTTGATCTACCTGTTTCAGCCTTTTATTCTCTTTCAGTCTGAAGTTTGATCTACCTGTTTTGTTAATATTTCCCATTTCTTCATGTATGTTGGAATGCAGGCTCAGACAAAGGCGAGCCCAAGTTGCTCTGTCCCAAGTGTCAAGATCTTGGCTTTAGAGCTGAAGTTTGCTATTTTCAAGGATGTCAGTATGGTAATCAGCTTCCTGAGATGCTTTCCCAACATTGAGACTGTGCACATTAAGGTGACATTTCGCACATTCATTCAGATGTCATTTGCTGATCACATACCTGGGTTAGTCTCTGGACTGAATTCCTCACTGATATTGCAGTCCTCTAGAAAAGGTGAAGCCACTGGCTGGCACAATACCAAGTTCTGGCAGGAGGTCCATCCTATCAAATGTTTAAAATCACACATCAAGAAAATAGCCATCCGTGAATTCCAAGGGGACCAAAGCGAGTTTGGGTTCATCAAGTTCATTGCCAAGCGTGCGCGCAAGCTGCAGGTTCTGGTGCTTATGTTGACCAAAGAAAAATTTGATTCAGCAGATGAGGTGGATGAAGTGTATTCCCAACTGAGGGCTGTAACTAAAGGTTCATGGGCTGGTGAACAATGTCAAGTGTTGCTGGTGGGTCCTAAGTTAGATTACTCGTGGAGCTTCACCAAAGCATCTGATCTATCAGTCGAAGACCCATTTTGGTGGTGATCTTGAAGGTGGCTATATATTTCCTGGTGTTAAACCTTGGAGGGAAAGGATTTACACGTAAATCTGTTTCTATGTAGGCATCTACTTGATGGAACTCTTTTTAATCTGTTGGCATTTCTTTTCTGGAGGTAGGCATGTTTCCACTAGCATGAACTGTAGTGAATATTGAAGTTTCTAGCGCTATATGTTAACTCAGAAAGCTGTTAACATGTTATCTAATATTTTCAGCTGTCATCATTCCATGTTTGATGTGATCTCCCCCTCTTTTCTGTGGAAATTATTATTGCGCGATTGCATTGCTTTGTTTCTGTATTGTTATGACACGGTTAAAAAATGTTCCATTGCTCAGTTGGCAGGATGTTCTGCCTGCTGATTGTTCTCACTGGTTTAGTCATTATTGTGACAGGACTTATGTCTTTCATTTGTCACAAGAATTACTTATGGACTTTTGTGAACTCTAACCTCCTACCACGATTCCACTACTGCACGATTCTATTTTGTTTCATTTACACAATTCTAAGCTATCAGTTGATGACTCATCCTGTGCTGATGATGAAGGTCGTACTGATGATCTTTTAGCTTCGATAGCATGCTACTGATTTCTCCAGATATTCCTTAGTCCTGACCAAGAGTTTGACTGTTGACATGCTGTGTAATATATTGTTTTGTGTCGCTCTTTTTAACCTGTTTGCATTTCTTTTCTGGAGGTAGGCATGTTTCAACTAGCATGAACCGTAGTGAGCATTGAAGTTACTAGCGCTATATGTTCACTTAGAAAGCCGTTAATATGTTACACAATATTTTTGGCTGTCATATTTCCATGTTTGATGTGATATCCCCCTCGTTTTTGTGGAAATTAATGTTGGGCGATTGGATTGCTTGATATCTTTATTGTTATGATCTGTTAAAAAATGTTCATTTGCTCATTTGGCAGCATGTTCATCCTGCTGATTGTTCTCACTGGTTTAGTCATGATCATGACCAGACTTATGTCTTTCATTTGTCACAAGAATTAGTTGTGGCCTTTTGTGAACTCTAATTCTCTTGCCACAATTCTATCTTGTGGCATTTTCACAATTTCTAGCTATTAGCTGTTGACTCAGTGTTGATGATGAAGGTTTTACGACTTATGATTTTTAGCTTCAGTAGTATGCCACTGATTTAAATAGATATTCCTGACCAAGATTTTGACAGTTGACATGCTGTGTAATTAGGTTCTCATCATTTCTCATTTGACCAAAATTTTGACATTTTGGACTTCAAATGATTTCAAATAAAGAAGTCATTGCTCTTATATATCAAGATCAATAACTTTGATTTTCATCAAATTTTCATCTAAGATCGTTTAAAAATTTTGAATTTCAAATTGTTATAACTTTAAATACAAATTTGATGGCATAAATCATTTTAATAAAAACTTTATCAACTACAAAAGTTGTAGCACTCATCAAAATCTACAACTTTGTTTCTTTTTATTTTTAGTTTCCATCTAAGGTCATTTGTATAATTTGAAAAATTGAATTTCAAAATATGAAAACTTCAAACAAGATTTTTTTTCATCATTAATTGTGAACTTTGATATAAAGTTTGTATCCATACAACATTATTTGAAAAATTTGTGAATTTTATTATGAAATACACATATGTACGCCGTTGGTGAAATGGTTTTCGCCGGTGTGTTTTTTCCGTTGGTGAAATGGTTTTCATGGTGTGTTTTTTGTTACGAACTGGCGCTGCAAATGGGTCAACCAGCACAACTGTCTATTCATGTTTACCAATGACGGTGATAGTCGCCCCCATTTTCACTGTTGGTTCGTAAATCATTTCAACAACGGTTTGTAGCAAACCAGTGGTTAAAGTGGCGGCTATGATGGTGAATTATGTAGTAGGACATGCTTCATCGCTGCCCACATGGACATGCAGTCTCCGCCAGTCGTGCGTGCACACTGGCTGTGACGCTATGTTGAGTGCTGATCGCCCAGGGGAGATCACTTCTGTTGACCGCGCATGGGGCCGCACCTATGTCGACACATCATGTACGGACTTGACCCATGTGCCCACCCGCCTTGGACATGTGGAGAGGTGCATGATGCGGTGTTACTAGAGAGGTGGTGGCAGCTGTAGGCTATAGGAAGTAGACATAGGGAGGATTTTTTTTAGAACCCAAGATTATCTTTCATAGAAGTTTCTGATAGTTTACATCCCATAACTTACAAAGGCAACCCTAAAAGTAAAACAAATTTCATCCAAGTTCTTGCAAGTTTCTCCTGGTTGTCCCCATCGCCAATGGTCAAAGCTGCCACCGTGAAGCTGACCACCTTCTGAGTGAAGGACATCAAACATTTTCAGTGGCACCATGAGCAGCACATTGGAGATACCAACATGCCACATGATCGTTGAACGAACAACACTACTACACAAATCTTTTCCGTGACGGGCGAAAACCATTTTCTGCAGCGGGCAAAGGCGTCCGCCACAGATGGAAGGTCACGGTTAATCGTGACCTCACCATGGCGGGCGCCTGTGCCCGCTGTGGAAAATTGAATTACCACAGCGGGCGGCTACCATGGCGGGCGCCTGTGCCTGCTGCGGAAAATTGAATTACCGTAGCGGGCAACATAAGCCGCTTGCTGCGGTAAATGTGTATTAACCGTAGCAGGCGGCTTATGTTGCCCGCTGCGGTAAAGAATTTCAGAAAACAAAAAACCCAAAGCCCACCGGTGGGCCCGTTAACGAGCCCAACGGCGAGCCCACTCCCAAGTCAGATCTGCCACCGTCGGAAGAGCACCGCAGCTCGTACGCGCCGCCTCCACCTCCTCCGTCGTCAGGGCCTACATCTTCACCGCAGATTCGGTCGTCGGGGCATCCACCTCCACCGTCATCACCAGATCCGGCCACCAGCGGCAGATCCGACCGCGCCACTGTCGGATCCGCCGCTGAGGCCTCCACCCGGGCCGTCCCAGCCCGGGCCGCCCGGGCCAGATCCAATCGCGCCTCCACCGGATCTGGCTCGCCGACGAGGCCGTCCACCGGATCTGCAAGAGGAGAGGGATGAGGAAAAAGTGAGGGAGATGGAGGAAGGGATAGAGAGACGGGGAAAATGTACCTGCCCACCGGAGCTCGCCGAGCACGTGCCGAGCACCCTCAGGAGGGACTCCGCCTCCGCGCCGCCATGGTCCCGCGAGCGCCGTCGCGTCGCCTTGGACGCGAGCCTTCCTTGCTGAACTGGAGCGCATGTCCTGCGAGAAGGAGCAATGGGCGAAGGTGTCGGAGGAGAGAGGTGTCTCCTCGTGCCACCGTGTGTGCTATCCGCGCTGCCTCTGGGTGCACGAGGGAGGCCGGCCTGCTGCCGCCGGGGAGCACCGTGGCCGCCGCCATGGCAGTTGAGATAGCCCTGGGAGGAAGGGAGGTGGGAGAGGAGTGAGGGAGGGAGAGGAGTGAGAGGGAGAGCGGCGGAGTGAGAGGGTGAGCGGCGCTGGGAGTAGCGGAGCGGAGCGGCACTGGGAACGCGCGGTGACGGGAGATGCGAGCGGCGCTGGAAGTAGCGGCGCCTGGAGAGAGCCGAGAGGATAAGTTTGAAACCCTAGCTCCTTTTTATATAAGCAAGTAGAGTGCGCTCATTTGGGCTCCGACCTGGGCCATAATTTTCCATAGCGGGCCTTTTAGGAAGTCCACTGCGGTAAATCGATTTACCGCAACAGACATCTTAAGGTGCCCGCCATGGAAAATAGGTATTTTCCATGACGGGCACTTTAAGATGTCCGCTGCGGTAAATCGATTTACCGCAGTGGGGAAAGTTGCCCGTCACGATAAATTAAAAAAGCCCGCTGCGATAAATCGTGGCATTTACCGTAGCGGGCAAAAAAAAACGTCCGCCACGGAGGGCATTTTGGCAACACCACAGAAGTTCATTTCTGTAGTAGTGCAAGCTGAGCAAGATGGCCAACGACCAACACATCGTTGGAGAGCAAGGGATCTAGTGCCTTAATCACCAACAACCCCGACGTGCCGGGCGACGAGTCACCTAGATGGGGAAATAAAACCACCAGAAGCAGTGAGAGATGAAAACCACCCGATTTCCCAGCAAATTGGTAGAAAACAACCCTAGTAACAAGGATGGTAATGCCACTGACATCATGGGTACAACTGGCACAAGGAAGCCCACAAAGGACTCGAATACCAATGCATGAAACAACATCAAAGAAAACATCGTTGGTATAGAATCCTTCACATAAAACACCATCATCGTGCACCACAATCTCTTCAATACGCCAGCCTCCCACCTCCAACATAGACCAAGTGGAAGTCGAGAGGATCACACAGAACCTGATCGCTGCTCACATGTCGAGGAAACCGTCGGAGATAGCACTTATCCACCGTTGCATGTTAGATCGGCAACAACACAGGGAGACGGACTGCCACCAGCGAACACCAGTAGTAGGATGACCTAACTAGCGCTAGCAGGCAACAACAAAGCAACATAATCTACTAAGCTAAACCTATAACTAGTAGGAATACAGGGCCACACACCTGTTTCTCAAGCTAAATACCTTTTTCTCCGGTGCTAGCGGCGCCGTCGGATGAGAAACAAGTGAGGGATTGAGAGAAGTGAAAGTGCATCAAGCCCTTTAGTGAGTTTTGGTTGATTGAATGACAATATTGATTAAAGAACTAATGATGTTGCTAAGTATTAGACAGGAAATCATCAATCTCACAGGTATTTGTTTGAAGCGTGTGTAAAGCCAAAATGATGTGTTGTTGTATAAACAATCTAGTTCAAGTATAAGACAACAATGCAAATAGAATTCATGTAAAAGGCTTATCTATTGTGAGATTTATGTGATTCATGTGAAAGCAACAGCGCGATGATACTTGGTCAATAACATGATAAATTGTATATGAAATGGTCTTCTATTTGAAGATTTCTAAATTTATATAAAAGGATTACTATGCAATTGATTGGATGATTCAACACAAGATGTAACTTGATGGCTTGAGAGTTGAGGCGCTAATCAAGTTTCAAAGGTCACATTGATGTGGATAATCAAATCACTATTAGAGTGTTCGATGAAAGTGACTTGGTGCATTTGGAGATATCTATATTTGATGAATGGAATCAAGTCACGTGCTCAAGATGGCTATGCTCAAGAAGAAATCAAGAATGGCATGTTGGCATCCTCAATTGATGAAAGATTGAAAGAATCATCTTCAGATTGAAAGAAAGTATCTCAAGAAATTATCAAATTGATTTTTATTTAATCTTGAGTTGATAGGAAAGCCCTACTATTAAGAGGGATGCATCATGTTCATAGATTATATTCTTAAAGTGCTCAAGTTAACCCGTGTGAGATTAGGGAGTGAGTAACTTAAGCGACTAACTCAGTGTGCTATGTCATGTATACTAGACATGTCTAGTATTGTCAGCCTTCCTGCCATGGTCGTCCATACTGAACGTGTCAGGTATGATACCAGATGTGTCTGGTATGGCCCAACGACTAGTTTCTTAAAGGGGCTATAAATAACCACAAGCCCCCCCATCTCATGGGGATGTTGATTCTACTGGTTCTCAGACACATTCTAAAGCTTTGCTGACTCTCTCTCTCGAAACCTCTCTTAGTGAGTGATTGATCCAAATCAAAAAATCTATTTTGTGGGTTAAGAGAAGATCAATTTGTGAGCAAGCCAACTCTTGAGCACTTGAGCATATTGTATATGTCATGATCAACATTTGTTACTCTTAGACTCTTCGGTCCTAGACGGTTAGGCATCGCCGGAGATCACCCTAGAGCTTAAGGTTTCCTCAGATCGTTTGTAATGGTTTGATTTTGGCGCCGAAAGGGAAGAAATCATCTAGTGAAGGAGAAAAAGGAGTTGGAATAGACTCAGAATAGAGTGGCCTTAGTGGTCCTCTAGGGGGAACCCCAAAGTTAAGGAGTTGGAAAAGACTCCGCTAGAGTGACCTTTGTGGTATCCTCTAGATTGACTCTTTGGGTCTCCGGCAGCTCCCTCAACGGAGAGTAGGTCTTGACGAAGACCGAACTTTGGATAAACAAATATCGTGTCTCACCTCTTGTAATCCTTTTGATGTTTATGCAATATTTGTTGTTGAACTGTTCTACAAGTTGTAAGTCTTAGTCATACATCATATTAGGTATCTTCAGGTTCAGGAAGAAGTTGGAGAGCAAAAGGAACCCAATTTTCTCTGCCCGTGAATCTCAGACGTGTTGTTTGCAGGGTATAGGTTTTAGATATATATTATTTTATTTGCCAACAGCTTGGAGAAACAGTTGAAGAAGAAAAGAAGGCCCATCTTTCCTTCCCGTGTATTCCGAACGTGTCCGGGTTGATACCGGACACGTCCGTTATTTCCATACTACGCAGAAAGTTTTACTTTGAATATTGTCCTTTGTGGTGTAGGTGTTTGGGGTTCTAGTACTAATCAATATCGTTCTTGTCTCTGTTCTTGTGTATATTGTGTCTATATTTCTTTGTGAAGAGTTTGAGTTTTCGAGTAATTGAAAACTCAATTCTAAATCATTTCTGCTTTATAAGTTTAAAATTTTCAGAAATGCCTATTCACCCCCTCTAGGCGCATCCTTGGCTTACAAGAAATCGCCTGGGATTCGCCCATCCCTAATGTAGCTTAGGGATAAGAAGAGGGTTCTTGGATATAGGAAGGACATATTTGCCTACAGTTAGTCTATGATGGGCTCTGGGCTGCACACCTATGTTGGTTGATTTCAACCAATAAGGTCAAAAATTCGAGGACCTGTGGGCACCCATGTGGGCATTATGAATCCCGCTCCCACCAAGATCTAATTGGGCCCCAAACGACCCTATAGAGCCATGGGGTGACAAACTACCACGGCCATAGTCTAGTCGGTTCTAAAACCCATAAGGACCTACCCTGAACCTGACACGCTGCCACCTCTAATTTCGATGCTTCCATATAGCCTAACATATTGAAGCAGATCACAATGTATAAACCTTTTTGCCATGTGGTGTAGTTTGATTTATCTACCTCCAGTGTTGCTCCCAATTGTATGGAAAGTCTCATTAGGATCACAACAAGAAGCAACTACATACCAAACCACAAAAGCAATAACACATTGAAAAAAGAGATAAGAAATTGTTTCATTCTGATCGCAGAAGTAACATATGATGGGCATGCATAGAAATTTTTAAATTCTATGAGGTATTTTTCCGTTTCTTATGTTGAGAAAAGACTACCCTGTTTCAGAGCATTAAGTGATCATATACAGATTTGACCGAGAAAACTCAATTTTGAACCATTTCCAGGATAGCATATCATCATTTCCATTCAATAGTATGTGCCAAGAATATTATCACACAATATTTTCCATTCCTCCATAAAGGTACCTGGGAGCCATCTGTTGTATCCAGTGTTACCTCCCGAGAATTGATAAACTATGATCTCTTTCTCTATAGTTAATTAGAGAATGGCACTAGTATAGAGTAACAGAACTGAGACAGCCATTATGTTAGTGACAGCTACAGGTACCGTCTCAGAATTTGCGTCTCTAATTAGACCCTATTAGTGACGGGTAAATAACCGTCTCAAAAATATGCAAAAAGAGAACGGCTCTTCCGTGACACCCGTCTCTGATAATGCGACAGCTGGTGGAGTTGCGGCCCGTCTCTACCTTTTTCAGCGGTGGGAAGACATGTCGATATTCTATTTCGCTACCAACGGCTCAATAATATAACCGTCTCAGTTTCCTATGACTATTTGCGACGGGTAGGCCAACCGTCTCAAGTATAAGTAGTCACAGATGGCTAAATATCCGTTTGTAATATAATGTGCATTTGCGACGGGAATATCAATTTGAGACCCTGACCATTTTATTTAGCGACAGGGTACCATCCGTATTCAAGTTTCCAGACATCGACGGGTGCATATGGCAAATAATAGAGCCCGTCTAAGATATGTAACAACACCTAGCCCGTCTCAGATATATATAATTAAAATAGCCAGGTCATAAAAAAGTAGACATTAACAGGAGCCGTCAGTCAACAGAAGAATGTTATCGTCTCTGTTTACCATACATCCTGTTCCTCCCATATATATATTTTTTATTTTCAATAGATTTGTCCAAATGGGTTAATTTTTTATGTGGTTTAACAATATCCATGTGGAGTTATATAATGCATATTTGGCCTGAACAATATCTTGCCAAATGTCCTTTTCATGTTCTAGTTTCCACCACCACTTGCACAAATAAAAGATCAATGTCCATTGTCCTCATATCTTTTATACCTTATCCTCCCTTCCTTTCGTTTTACAAATAAGCACCCATTTCACAAGATGATACTTTCTCTTAGTGCTACCACCTTGCTAGGGCAAAATCCTCCTTAGCTTATCTAACTTCTTAATCATGGTTTTAGGAAGAAAATGAATGGAGATAAGGTATGCAGGGGGATTGGAGAGACAAGAATTTAATAATGTACTAGCAATTAGTAAGAAGCTACCTTGCCAGATGCATAGTTTAGTTTTTTAGCACTTTTTCCCTCTAACTAATTGTATCCAGTTCACAACATAAGATGTACTTATAGTGATTTAGGTATAAATATTTCAGCTATGCTATACATAATGCAAAAGTATACAGTCGTGAAAAGTAAAGCAAGGAAACCTAAAAATTTGTAATGTCGTCATACTCTGTGGCTTCATTGAACAAATTATCAATAGCAAGTGCACCAGTTCTAAACTCTACTGTAAATCTCTTCTCAATATATACCATGATTGGTGGGAAAAGGCAAGTATGACAACTTCTAGTTAGCACAAAAAGGTCTGAACTCCCTAATAGTTCTGGGAGTGTGGATAACTTAGAATCATCGCAACAGCTGTGCCGTCTTTGATGGAGCAGTTTCCAATAGCTGAAACCTTGAAGTGGGCTGGCGAGGAGCGTCAGCTATGGACAATGGTAGCCCAAGCTGTTAGTTGATCTATTGTAGGAGCAGGGTCATTTTACTTTCATTACCGGCGTGATGTATCTGTTGAACTAAGGGTACGGGTGTGTGTTGTACTATGGGTTCTTTACCTTTTTTCTTTTCTTCTTAATATAATGAAGCGCAACTCTCGTGCATTTTTGAGAAAAAAAAGTACAACATACTTTTTTGTTCTCAATATACACAACTGGTGCACTTCCTTTAGAAATCAAAATGTAGCATAATTTTTGTATAGCATCATGCCTTTAAATTATCTCCATGAAACAAAATGTTACATTTTCTTTTAAAGCCTTGTCTTAATAATTTGTTCCATTGTGGAGTGAAGACTCTTTCATGAAACTGATACTGCAGTCCAACAAACTGAAACATTTGTGTTCTTATAGGCTTTAGACATTCATGATTATATCCTTAAAAGATTATTAATAAAATTACTTAAAAACTAACATATCAAAGAAATAAAATCGAATAACAAAGTGGAAACAATGAGGTGATTGGTTATAAAGGAATGATGACAAATCATCCCTTCTCCCTCCTCATAGTTTTTGTTCAATTTAGGGATAAATAAATGATGGGTTGAGATCAATTACCATATCACTCCAGGCATCATACACATATTGTTACCACAAACATGTGGGTGGGGCAATTTACATGAGAATTTATGGGATACACTTATGGTGCACGACCATCATCTAAGATAAGGTGATTATTTCACAAACCAAACACGACAAATTGCTAGGATATATTAGCAGGAAAAGATCTCTAGATCTCAGCTTCTACTCATTGCCAGTCGCCTCACCATTGCTCGAGTACCCCAGCTGTAACAAGTCTAACGACGGCCCAACAAAATTGGAAAGAAATTGAGCCAACTGGAGGGCCCAACAAGGGAGCAATGCCGCAACAGCCACGTCTCACGGGCCTAGGGCGCCGTACACGTGCAGGAGAGGAGGCCGGGCGTACCACTACCGCTGCCGCCGCCATCTACGGAGATCGCCACGTCACCTAGATAAATTAGGAAAATAGGAATAAATAAAATAGGAAGGAGCGGATCCGCAGGATCGCCAATTGTTTAGGGGTTAAGTCTTGGCAGGACTATAAATAAAGACCCCTATGTGCTCAATTCAATCGAGAAAGGAATAGGGGAAACCCTTTACCTTATCTCTTTGGCTCTTGGCTCTACCTCTCTGTAACCCTAGCCGCCGCACGCGCCATCCCTGCCCCACGCCCGCGCGTCGCCAGCAGCACCGCCGCGCACGCGGCCGGCCTCCGCCGTCGCACCATCGCCTACCTCTGCCTCCTCCGCTCACGGATCGCCCTCCACGTGTCACTGCGGTGCCGGACCTCTTATAGCTTGTATCAGACAACCACATCGATCCATAGCTGCCACCACCACCATGAACGACAACATCGATGCAATCTGCAATGACTTCCAAGATGCACTTGTAAGTTACAAGCTCCAATTCTGATCTATGCTGCAACAACGGGACAACGCCTAGATCGACACTGCCAATGAGATCACCATCCACATCAACAATACAATCGCCGATCTAGATCGTGGCCTCAATGACGAGGAAGACAAACTGGCACTCATCGTCGGCACCGTCATCATCAACTCCGACAACGATGAGGTGATTCATCCCCTCAGCGCCACCGACGTCACAATCCAACCCAGTTTGGATCTAAACGCCATCATCGACATGGAGGACGTCACCAACTACGCCCACCAGGTGTTCGACAATGCACCCACTCAAGCGGAGCATCGCCCAGCGACCGCGATCACGCTAGCAACAGTGTTGCAGCACGCGGCTACGCTGCCAGGTGCCTTCGCCATCATCACCAGCGCCTCCCACATTAGATCAGTGCCACATGCCAACATCGACGCCATCGACGACGCTGTTTTAGAGAAACAACACAAGGACGACAACAATGATCCTCCAGTCATCGTCGCCCTCACCAACCTTGACGTCACCACGGAGCTACAACGCGCTAACAATGACCTTTTCAACAAGCTGGACCTAGAAGACAACGACAGCAGCATGCTGCCGCATGCCATCACCACTAATGTCCACAAGTTGTTCGATGAAAAGCCTATCCAACTAGGCCAACATCTCGCAGCTAGGTAAGCTGAGCAGAATCGCTCCTACATCGCCAACAACACCTCCACCACCATGGGCAAATTCCTTGTCAACAACAAAATGAAGGAACCCCCCTCATCAACAATCATGGATATCATCAGTGTTATACCAAAGAAGCTCCACAAACCACCACTAATACCTTGGTTGTTCCTGCTCTTTCTGCTTTTGTTTCCAAATCAGCTTATCAACAACAACAAGGATGCCAACCCCAATGACAGCAACAGTAGCATGCTGTTACGTGGAGTTGTAAGTGGGAACACGCTTAGTCCAGTGGTTGCACAACCACCTCTGACGGAACACCATCAATCGCAACTAGCCACCTGGGATGTCAAAATAGCAGAAGTACCCAACATCTTGGGCGCCATCAGCACCAGCACCAGCTACATCGCCACCAACAGAGTTGTATTTTCCTCACCGACAACAACAAGAGCAGTTGCAAACTGTTCCTTGAACGGCACTACACCCTCAATGACATGGCAATTGAAACACAACAACATGCACTACAATGAGCCTCGCATCTGCCCTTACTAATGGTGAGTTTACTCCAAGCGACAAGCCCCGATTTTCTACGGCATCGTCGACCATGAGGACTACCACCAGTGCTACACCATCCTCAACATCTCCAACCACCTACAAGATTCCATCACTACACAAAGGAGGCACAAGCCCCTACGTCCTCGATGCCCGTGACATCGCCAACCACCGCTACTACTCTGAGTACGTACCACGTTGCACAAGGAGAAACATCCTCGATAACTCCATCAATGGTCGCACAACTCATCCACACATGGAAAACTACCTCTACTTCATGCTTGGCTACATCAACAACAACCTCGATGCTGTGCAACTCCACATCTCCTCGACAACTCCATCAACGGTCGCATGACCTACAACCTGGAGAAAACTCTGCCAGGAGCGCCTTCCCTCAACAACGTCAACAACTGGCTCCGATTTTGTTGCGTGGATGCACCGAGTGGAAAAAGGGGAGTATTATAATAAGTCTAATGACGGCCCAGCAGAATTGGGAAGAAATTGGGCCAACTGGAGGACCCAACAAAGGAGCAATGCCGCAACAGCCATGTCTCATGGGCCTAGGGCATCGTGCACGCGCAGGAGAGGAATAGGGCGCCGTGCCGGAGCCATCTACTGAGGTCGCCACGTCACCTGGATAAACTAGGAAAATAAGGATAAATAAAATTGCAAGCAGCGGATCCGCAGGGTAGCCGGTTGCTTAGGGGTTAAGTTTTGGCAATCTATAAATAAAGACCCTCATTTACTTAATTCAATCAAAAAAGGAATAGGAAAAACTCTTTACCTTAGCTCTTCGGCTCTTGGCTCTACCTCTCTCTAACCCTAGCCGCCGCACGCGCCGTCAAAAGCCCCACGCCCGCACACCGCCAGTAGCGCTGCCGCGCACGCGGCCGGCCACCGCCGCCGCACCACCGCCTACCTCTGCCTCCTCTGCTCATGGGTCGCCCTCCACGTGTCACCGATATGCCGGACCTCTTATACCGGCCCTAGCTGCCTAGTTGTACTGCCTCATGGCCTCATGGAGGCCTACAGTGTTGGTACCATATAGTAGGACTGGAGAAGGGCTCTATGCTCTCTCTACACAGTTTGCATTAGTCATTTGTTGTGAGGCAAACTGGAAGGACGACCCAAGGAGAGCCATTCTTCACCGCACAAAAATCATATGAAGCGGCGTGTTCCCATTGAAAGTTTGGATAAACTATTCTAATATTGTTCATCCTCACCGAGATTTCTTTTTTAGAGCTCCAGGGAAGATCACCCTGGCCTTTCATTATCATAAAAGACCATAACGTCGACATTCCGTCACAACACAGAGTTTAAAAGAGCCACATCCAGCACACGCCAGAAACTGGGGAAAATGTCTGACATACCAGCGCAGAGCACAACACAATCTCTATAGAGTCTAACAGAAACTAAAAGGCAAGTAGGCAACCACTCTACGACTTGCAACTCCACACCATATGCAAAGCATATATTGTTAACGGCACACCACCATGTACAGTCCCCACTTCAGTTCACCGGCACCGTCCTTTCCAGCGGTCTTCAGGTAGCCTCCCGATATGAGATCTAGAAGACCTTCGCAGCTGCTTTGATCTTGTCGTCGATGAAGACCAGCAACTGCTCTTTCTTTTCTTTCGGGCATAAGACCACCCAATTCGGGAGCACCACTTATCCTGTAGAGAAGCATTTCCATACTACTCCATCCAGCACTCTGAAAATAATCTCATTCCTGAGTTTCCATAATGACCAAAGAACTGCAGATGCATGTAATAATGTTCAGCACAACATTTTTCTTATTACTAAGCCAATATTTCCCTACATCCAGCTAGGTTACCTTCTACTTTGATATTAACGATCTCAGAGTAATACACCAGCATTGTTTAGCCACACTAACACACTCAGAAAACAGATGCTGCACCGATTCTTGTTCTAAACAGAAAATTTGAGGTTCCAATGTCAAGAACATTGTTTCCCTCCTCACGGAGATTTTCTCCGGATTATATCCTTGAAAATTGTCTCAGGAGTTTGCATGTGGCAAGAACACTGGCTTCAGAAGGTAAAATATTTTCCTTTTTCTTTTTCATGTAACTCAAATAGTTACCAGAGACCACATTACATTCAGGGACCAGACATTTGAGGACCCAATATCAAGAGGGAAAATGAATTGTTGGATGCATGTCATCAATATATCAAACATATGAATATAAATATCCAAGTCGGAGTATTAGCTATATATACTGCAAACAAAATCTTACAATTTGCCAATGAATTACTGGCGGTCCTAGCACTAGAGCTATATATACTTCTTACCCAAGAGCATATATATGCTCCTTATGAGTGTCATCCACTTGAAGTCCTTCCAGAATAGTACTACGTGCAAACAACATTTTTCATAACATTTCCCACTAATAAACTGTAATACGTGCAATCAGCCAATCATCACATACACCATTCAAAACCTACTGGATCGGACTGGGTTCCTGATATAATGATATCGCAAAATATAATAGGATAGACGTATGCCTGTGAACTGGTTAGTAATCAAATAACCTGCAACTAGCTAGCTAGGCACGCAGAAATCTTATTAAATTGATGTTGCAGTTTGTTCAGTTTCTTCAAAATAAGAAAATTCAGAAAATATTAACTAAAATGTTGAATGTATGCTAAATTGCATTTTCTTGGAAAACAATATATTATGCAGGAGCATACTTATCTTTGTTTCTAGCCAAAATAACAATGTAGAAAAGCTTTATTAGATGAATCATGTTAGCCGGGCTAGATATAAGATGATATATTAAGGCAGTCTGTGAGGAAGACTGCCACCATTTACACCTCTAGCTCTAGGGCTGACAGGAATAGCTTGAAACCAAAATATATAAATATACACTGTTGATTATATATATATATATCAATTATCTGTTAAATCCTATTATTTGATATCTGGGAAATAAGCATTTACGATAACACAAAAGAACTACAGGAATTGTTGCCATCTCAGAATAATAAATTAAAAAAAAGAATGGATTTACCCCCCTTTAAAGCATCACACGTCTACGAAGCAAAGGAACAAGAGTTATGACACAGTAAATCTAACACTAGTGGACCTGACTAAACACACTAGCGCTAGACCTTGCGACAGAGACCAGAGTTTAATGACACCAGACAGAATGCCACAAAACATTATAAAATGTAGAAGTTTAAGCTTTGCGTGCCAACACATCCTTTGGTAACACAGGTCTACTTCGATTCTCTGCATCATCTTCATCTACTACGTCCTCTTTCTCAGTAGGATTGATTGGCAAGTGCATGCGCTTCTGCGGACTTGATTGGATTTGAGTTGCCATAACTATAATTGATGGCTGCCTTCACAATGTGCCCCCCTTGGCAAAGACTAATTATAAGAAACAAATACTAGAATATAGATCCATATTGCATGCTAGAACTTCAGTAGAAGGGTAACACACTGCATATCACTTGCAATGCTAGGGGCTTCAGATATATTCAAAAGGATCAGTAATTGACATATCAGATGCTGTGCTGTATTCCCATTCCTTGTGATTACCAGCGATGATTTCCAATGTATTTGCTTCACTAGCCCATTCAACCTCAGACATAGAGTCCATTAATCTAGCCCTCAACCAATTGGGTGGGCCCATAGCACTTCCACTGATGGTAATACGCATATGCTCCAGCAAGTTACATGTCAGTGCAATGCTTTTAATGAATGAGAGCTCGCTGTTGTTGCCCATACCATGGAAGCCATAAAATGAAATTATCTTAATTTTTGATATGCATGTGATGGAACTGATGAGAATGTCATTGTTCCAGAAATCTGGGCCATGCTCATTTACAGGACGAGGTGGAGCCGGTGCAGACTGCAAAAACAAACACACATATTATTCACTAATGTATCAACCGTACCACATAATAAATTGCCATGTATTTTGCACTGTAGGGTTCGTACCCGGATGTGCAAGGTTCTAATATTAGGAAAAACTCTTAGGTAAGCTAGGAGCGTCCTTTCGTCCTCCCGTAGTCCAAACCGTATCTTGGTTGCCAAGATCTCAACACTAGGAAGCATGATGTGTGGCTTGGGCCTTGTCCCCGCCTGCAATATATAATATATCAGTTGAATAAAAATATAAATTAAATATAGATGCAAGGAAATGTTGAATATGACATATGGGCACACACAAATCATGATGCACATGTTAATTACGGCTCTCTTTGGTAGAACTTAATTATGTGTATTTTGTTTCGCCCTGCAGTAGATGAGGCCAAAACTGGTAAAGCTAGGGCTTCACTGGCTGGCTTCTAGTTGTTTTAGAAGAGAAGAGAGAAAATCAGCTTCATGAACGGTGTCTCCGCTACCGTATATGAACAGTGAAATATCAGGTGAAGCTAAGCTGCAAAGAGATGTAACAAAAAGATCATATAGAGACATGCATGGATACAAATTGTAAATATAGATAGATAGATGTTCCCTCAAAAAAATATAGATAGATAGATGATTAACAAGCAATCAACTGTTTCATCACAATATATACCATATGACCATGTGACTGAAAATGCATGTA
>CM041634.1:33684861-33992756 GCA_023333625.1 Bothriochloa decipiens
TCACAATATATACCATATGACCATGTGACTGAAAATGCATGTAATTGGTAGATACGCAATACAAAGGCTAGATGAAGCTAAAACTGGTAAAGCCAGGGCTTCACTGGTCGGCTTCCGGTTTTTAGAAGAAGGGAGAAAATCAGCTTCATGAACGGTGTCCACTACCGAACAGTGAAATATCAGGTAAAGGCGTGAAGCTCAAGCGGCAAAGAGCTGTGACGAAGACATTGTATAGAGACATGCATGGAGAAACACAATGTAATAGATAGATATAGATGATTAATAAGCAGCTGCTTCGCGATATATACCAGGTGACTGAAAATGCATGTAAAGGCTAGATATGCAATGGATGCTGAATGCCTGAATCTGACACTTGGCACATATCATGATAGAATATAGATGCAGCAGGATATATAATTAAAGATATGGAAGCACAACATCATAGATATATAGATATAGAGGACAACCAACTGTGCTTGCTTCACGAAATCATGAAATACACCGTACCTCGATAACCATGTTCCCGCTCTGGAGGACATGGATTTTGGGATCCAGGTAGCCAAGAATCCGAAGCTTGGGGGCTCGTCGTAATAGTATCCTTGACCGCGGAGGGACGACGCACTGGTTTTTGGTTTGCCACATAATGACACGATCAAGGAGCGGCGCGTCCAGGGTGAGCCTCAACGGCTTGAACTGCCAGAGCAGAAAGCATTTGAGCCTGGGGCAGAGGAGGTTGATGTACTGCGGCACCCCGTAGCCTTCGATGAAAGCTAGCATATCGAGGACGGGGCAGCCGTCGAGGAAGTCAGCAATGTCACCTTCTGGCACGAAGGCGTGGCACAGGACGAGCTGCTGCAGATTAGGGAAATGGACAGCGCGCCGGTACCCCGGCCTGCGGTCCCCTCGCGGCCACGATTAGGCTCGGCATCTGGGCCAGCGCAAGGTGGAGGCGCTTCAGGGATTGGCACCGGAGGAGCTCCACCGAGAGGACCATCATGGCATTGGGCCACTCGCAGTTGACGACGACGAGCTCCTCCACGCGCTTGGCGGCCATGATGCGGAGCCACGCCCTGAGCGAACTCGCCGGCGAAGAGGTGAGGCGGACCGAGCGGAAGGGGCCCGGGTGTCCCCGCAGGATCGCTGTGACCTTCTCCGCCACAAAGGCTCTTGACATGTCCACAGCCTCCATGATCTCGTCGTCGCCGCCGTCGTCGTCCTCGAGCTCGTCCATTTCCTCGGGCCGAAGCTGGGCATCGTGGAGGACGAGCGGGATCGAAGACCAGATGGAGCGCCAGCTTGAGGAGAGCACGACGGTGGCCGCTCCGTCTGTGACCGGCAGCATGGAGACGATGGCGCGCTGGATGTCCTGCGGCAGCTGACTAACGCTGTCGTCGTCGCTGGATCCGGGGGGCGGGACGAAGACTGCGGCGGCGTCGGGCTGGGCAGCGTTGGTAGTAGGTGGCGGTGGAGGGAGGAACCTGAGGCAATAGCGTGCTTGAAGGCCTTGAACCATGGTGCCGGCCGGCGGCTGGCGGCGGGCGGCGTCGGGGTGAGGGAAGCAGGTAGGAAATGGGGACGACTGACTGGCTGAGCGCTCTGACTCACTCTGACTGCTGCCCTACCCCCTGCGCCTACCTAGGGTTTGGGGCTGCTGGGCTAGTGTCGGAAAAAGGGCTAGCCGGACCAGGCCTACTACAAGAATTGACTTTTGTTTCTTTTAATTGATATAAAATAAAAAGTTTCCTGGGCTTTTTTCGTGTGGAGAATGTTCTTGATTTTCCTTTTTACTGCTTGAGTCTGCTGCTTAGCTCAATCACTGCATACGTATGTTTACTCCATCAGTGGATACTCAGAGGCGAAACTACCTCCCTTCCGGCGGGATCCCCTCCAATGGCACCTCTGGCCCCATCCCCAGTTCCCCCCATGGGCACAGGTCGCGAGCTCGCGAGTCTGAACTCTGAAGAACAATGAACGCACGAGCAGCACTAGAACGGAGGAAGAAGATAAACAGTTTTTTGCCCTTCACCATATGACCAGCACGGACGAACCGCGTTACTTCAACATTTGGGCCCTTCACCCTTGTGGGCTGTCCCTTTGACCTTTTCACAATTGGGCTGGCACCGTATATCAATACATTGACTTTTTGACTTTAGTTAAGTTGAGGAATTCTCAAAAAAAAAAAAGTTAAGTTAAGCAACTGGCCGATTGCATTTCCACGCCTGTCCGTCTCTCTTTTTTTTAGATAATAACGACCTGTCCGTCTCATTGATGCTTCATGCTCGATCATGGTCGAGTTTGCCGCACAATGCAATAATGAACAGTGGGTAAAACCCAATTCTAACATATAGAACTCCTTTTTCAATTGCTGATTGTTAATTTTTTTTTTTATGGCAAAAACTGTGCGGGAGGTCCCCACAGTGTCAAAGGAGCTTTTTATATTTTTTAAAAAGTTTAGAGGTACTTACATAAGGGTTAAACTGAATACATCTAACCAAAAACAGAAAAATTAACTTAAGATTAGGTTTCAATCTAAGTCACTGAAGAGAATACTGACTTTTAAAATTACAAAGCCATCTGGCTTGACATGGATCTCTTCGCTCAAAAGTCTTATCGTTGCGCATCTTTCAGATTTCCAAAGCAGCAATAATCAAGGCTTCGGTAAAAAAGGTAAGCTGTGACTTAATTTATCGAGCTTGGACAAATTGATCTTGGAGGTTGAGTGACTGATCCCAACTGGATTGTTAAATTTGTTTTTTAGATAATGATTGTTAAATTTGTGAGGCACAATAAAAATCTGAAGATTATTTAAATAAAAATGGATAAAAAAAGGAAAGGGAAGGGCAATATCAATGGAGATGGCAATTGGAGCTTCATTATCATTCGGTTTCTCACATTGATATGCGAAGTCCAAAATAAACGTAGCGAAGTGTACTCGTCATCTTCGCCAAATATTGTGTAGTATTAAACATTTTTCTTATAAAAGTCTACTTTCAACTCCAAAGTTTGAGATGGAAGTTTTCATGACAAAGTTGATCCCCAACAGCAGCCCCACGTGGACGAAGGCCTACTCCAAAGGTCTGAATTCCGCGATGTTTGTGCAAACTTTGCCTGACAAACACCGCCGAACTTTGAAGTTGGCCTGTTGATTTTTCGAACTTTTGAATCCAACGGCTAGTTTTGACTGTTTACCTGATAGCCGTTAGTTATTGACTGTGCTCGCTTATAAATAGCGATGCCCCCTGGAGCCGTCATTTTCAGAAGAGAAGAAACTCTGGCAAAATTTTTCTTGGGCTAGAAAGTTCAAGATAGTTTTTTGCGATATCTGCTGCTTGTGTTCGTTCTGTCTTGATCTCTTGTGCGAAGTTTGTCCGACAGCTTCGGTCAGGTTTGTTTCTTCAAATCTTTATGCTTTTATAAGTTTGTCGAAGTTGTTTTGATCTCGATTTCTTTATAGATGTCTTCGTAAGATTTGCAAGATCAGATTCGGTCTCAGGAGAGCTCTAAAGCTAATGAGGATAAATATCCGGTGGATTCTGACGAAGAAGACCTCGGCGATGTTGATGCATCTGTTGAAGATTTGGTTAAGAATAATGAGGGTTATACTTTGACTTTTGGAAGAACATTGTTTGACAAGAGTGTACTTGACAGAATGGTTTGATTGAAGCGTGTTTAGCATGATCAAGTTAGGGTGCCTGACCCTAAAGAGACCAATCCAAAACCATATCTAGATGAATGCATTGTTTATAGGGATTTGTTTACTGCTGGTCTTCATTTCCCGTGTCAAGACTTTGTTGAGGATGTGCTAAAGGCTTTCAACATTTAGATGCATCATTTGACTCCAAATGGTGTGGTCAGATTGGCTCAGTTTGTTTGGGTAGTGAAGTCCTTAGAGGCTAATCCTGATACTGCTGCCTTTTGTGAGCTGTTTGAGATGCATCCCCAGTTCAAGGAATTTACACTTGATGGGTGGGTGATTACCAAGTATTTTGCTTGCTCTAGTTTTAAAACAGCTCGTAATGCTGTTCAAGTTTCTCCTGCATCAAAGAACAAATAGGAAGTTGGGGAATGGTCAAGGTATTGGTTCTACCACAAGGTTTCGATGGTTGAAGAGAGGGATCCTGTTACCAGGAAGATGGTGAAGAAATATCCTGTGGCGGCTAGAATGGTTATTAAGAATTTCAAGTTGTCTCCGTCTTTGCCTCCATCTATGATTTCGAAGACTACAGTTAAAGCCTACAAGTTCGTGGCTTCGCCGTAGTGTGCCAGGGATCTTGTTGAGGAATATGCAGCTGCTAAAATCTGGCCACTCAAGAAGGGATGGTCTATCGCTCATTTCCATCCAAAAAAGTTTGGGGGCTTTATTACAAATATCAAGACAATGATTTCTATCGCCCGAAGACGTTTGCTACTGACGAAGATTTTGTGAAATCTATGGAAAGTCGAGCCGATGACTTGCTTGGGAAGTATTTGTTGAGTGAGAAAAATAATATTGACAAAATTCTTTGGTCAGACTATGAGCGCTTGAACAGAGTTTTTGAGGTGGCTCAGGTTGAATATGGCGAAAGACCTCCTCCTGCTTATGCCCGTGAGAAAAAGCAAGGTAAGAAAAAGGAGACTGCTGCTCAAGCTAAGGCCAAGAAATGCAAAGCTGCTGGTGGTGCCAGCAAGGTTGTTGCTAAGAAGCTAAAAAAGAATCAGAGTCCTTCTGTTTTGTTGGATGCTGATGAAATGATGCTGTGCTGGAGCAAAGTTTGGATATTGAAGGGAATTTGGTTTCTGGTCTTGGTGTTTCTGGCGAAGGTGGTGGTGAGTTTGCAAAAGATGTTATTGATGCTGGTGTTTCTATGTCTCAACATGCTAGAGATGAGGTGAGAAAAATTGCTACAATCTTTTCCTCTAGTGGCTTTACTCCGCTGTTACTTACTCCGCTAAATGATACTTTGCAGAATCTGCAAGGTTAAAGTTTTCCTGCTAGTGATCCTGTTGGAGTTGATGCTGCTGAAAACTTGGTTTCTAAGAAAGAAACGTTGGTAGAGGATTCTCAAGGAATTGCTAAACCTACTTCACCAAGATTTGATTTTGAGACTCCAAACATTGGGTCTCATGGTCAAAATGTTGAAATGGCTGAAGTGGCTAATGCTGGGAAGACAACTTCAACTGAAAAGTTTGCGATAGTTAATGTTGGCGAAGTTGGGGTTGAAAATGTGTCGAAAAAGGTTGGTGGTTCCAGATTTTATACTCTTAATGTTGAAGAAAGTGAAAGAAGTTTTTGATGATGAAACCAATGATGATCGGTTGGTACGTTTGTCAAGTTCTACTATCCATGCTGAGACTCGAAAGAAGGTTGAGTGTGACTTGGGAGAACGTGTTTCTACCGGTAAGTGTTGCATCTTTGTGTTTATTTTGTTTGGCCTGTGCTGCCTTCTTTTGTTGATCTTTGTTTATTTTATATATTTTTTTCAGAGACTATTTTTCCTTATGCACCATCTTCCCCTCACAAAAATGTTGATTTTAGCAAGATGAAAAGTGTTCAGCAGGATCCCGCGACTCATGTTGTTCCTGCTGGTACAGGTGGTGAGGGAGAGGTTCTGATGCTCTGAAACGTTCTCTAGAATTTTGTCAAGAGAAAAGTTTGGGCTTGGATTGTTTCAAGTTTATAGGCATTGGAGCTGATAAACTTCGAGTTATGCCTCGGACTTCTGAGATTAAGCTTTCTAAATGTATTGACGAAGCCTATACTGTCCCGGATGCAGAGCTTGAGATATCGAAAAAGCCATTGCTTGAAGTTGCTGATGCAGGTTTATCAATGATGTACAAAGGTTCTATCCTGATGCGAGGTTTGCGGATGGGCTTGGAAGAAAAAGAGAAAAATTTGTTATTCGTGAACGCGATTATTAGGCTGAGATTGAAAGTTTGAAGAAGCAATTTGCAGATAAGGAAAAAGAAAGGGCTGATGTTGTGGATGCTCATAACATTTTAGAGGGTAAATTGATCGGTGCTCTCGCCCATGTTGAGGAAAAGGAGGATGACATCAAGAAAATTATGGAGGATAATGAAAAGTTGAAGGAAGGCATGAGGCGTATGGAAAGAAAGATTAAAGAGCAAGATAAATCCTGCTTTGATAATTGTAACCGCATCTAGGAGCTCTGCTTTGAGTGTTATGACAAGTTTGGAGCTAGGCCTGGAGACAAATGTTGGGACCTTGGTGATCGTGACAGCTTTTTCAGTTGCCTTTGTCATCAGAATGAAGATTTGTCTCAGGTTATGGAGACCACAGTTGACATCGGCGTCTATTATTCTACTCGTACTTTGTTTCATTTAATGAGACAAAGCCAAGATCCCTTGTTTGCGCAACTTTTTGATGACAAGTACAAGTTTCCTTCTGTGGATAACTTGACTAATGTCACAAAGGCTACTCAAGTATTGTGCAATAAGTTTCTTGAGCAATATTGGAGGTCAGGTGGTCAAGCTCATTGTTTTGACAAGGCCAGAGAGAAGTTGCAGAGTGTATGTTTTCCATTTATCTGTTTTGTGCTATTGCTATTCTTCGTGTCTAACTTTTCTTTTATTTATTAGCAAATTGCAAAGGAAATGGAGGCTGCTCAAAGGGAAGCTGGAGAGGTTGCAAAGAGGGAGGCTAGAGCTAAGAGTCAGAGTGGTGCCGGTTCGAGCAATGTTAGTGGTGGCCATGCTTAGGTTTTAGTAGTTTTCTTTTGTGAGGAGAGAGAGTTGAGACATGTTGACTTTAAGTTATTTTCCTTGTAAGATATAAATTTCAAAGTTGTTTTAGTTAATTATTGTCCATCCTGCGTAGGTTCCTCGCGCTGAGCCTGTGTAGGATGTCGAAGATGTTATTCCACTGATGATGTGTAAAAATGATTTTGTTTTTGAGCCGTCTGAATTTTATGATTTTCATGCAAAGCGCGGTGGTTGTGACATCTATGATTTTCTTGCTCGTAAGTCTTTGCTTTGTGTTAATTATTTTTTTAATTTTAGGAATTCTATCTTATAAAACTTTTGTAGATGTGAATAAGCGATACCATAGTATTAGGCCTCCCAACTATCGGGTGTTTGATTTCATGGATTTTGCTCAGGTAAAGTTTGATATACATTTTTTTTGTTTGTTTCGTGGTTGAACTATATTTGCTAACTTCTTGCCTTATAGTCGTCGAGATCGAGTACTTTGCCAGCAAATGTTTGCTAGGATTATTTGCGCCACGAAGCAGATGAAATTATTAACGAAGTTGTTAGCGACATACTCAATGATGCTACGGAAGTAGTTAGCTCTCAAGATGATTAATTTGTAAATTCATTGTTTGTATTTCGAACAAGTTGTGGTGTAAACATTTTGTTGTACTGCAAAGTGTGTGTGTTTGGCTTCGCTTGTATTAATGAGTGAATATTGAATAAGCATTACAAATGCTTTGTTTATAAAGTTGAAAGCTTTAGACTTTGGTTGTGTTTATTTTGAAAAAAATTGCTTTTGGCAAATTTAAAATGCTATCCTTTCTTTGTCGTTCGAAGTATGTGTGTAAGCTTCGCTTGGAGATTTGAACTGTTTTAATGTTAATGAAACATAGTCAAAAAATTTACCTTAGCAAATTTTGAAACGCCGTCCCTTCTTTTTTGTTCGAAGTGGACGCGTACGCTTCGCTTAGAAGCTTACAATATTTTCACCTTAGTGAAACTTAGTCAAAAAATTTGGATAAGACTTGTTTTAAACTGGATAAGTTAGCATTTTTTAGATTTAATAAAATGTAATGCTAACTTATATTTTTGCAAAGTTTGTGCCGATGTGAGAGTATATTTTGAATATACTCTTCGACATTTTGTAATTTTAGTCAGGTAGTGTAAAGACATTTCTTTGGGAAAACTACTTTCTCATTTATACTTCATGAGATTTACAAAGAAACTGCATCGTTAAAAAACCACTAACCCTGTGAAGGGCTTCCTCTGAGTGGAAAAAGAGTGCAGCTCGATTACATTTTGAAATGCAAACTTGCTTGTAATGAAACTTCTATTTCTACTTTTGTGGAAAAGTAAACTACTCCTCTAATCTTGCTTATGGGTAATACTTGCAAAGTGCTTCTATATTCCAAGTATGATTGAGTTCTTCACCTTTCAGATTTACCAGATGATACGCACCTTCCTTGTTTGTTCTTGTGATGATGAAAGGTCCTTCCCACTTTTGTTAGAATTTTCCCACTGTGTCTTTGTTTCTTTTTCTTTTGAGCACAAAATCTCCTGGTGCTAACTCTCTTAGCTTGACTTTATATTATACCACTCTTTGTTTCAAGTTGGTACTTCTTGATATTTTTGAGTGCTTTATTTCTTTCTTCTTTGAGTAAATCTTTGCTTGTTGCTTGATCTTCTTCTGTGATCATTTGAATGTTTGTTCTTGGTCCTTCATACTTTATTTCTTCGAGCATCATTGCTTCATCGCCGTATAGTAACTTGAATGGAGAAAAATATATTGTCTTGGCTTTGATGTGTTATGGGACCAAATTATCCTTGGTAATTCATCTACCTATTTTCCCTTTTTTAGATCTGTTAAGCACATTGAAATCCCTATGCAAATTATCCCATTTGCCCTTTCAACTACTCCATTGGACTGCGGATGCCTTACTGATGCGAAGCAAAGTTTGATTCTCATTGACTGGCAGTATTGTCTGAAATCTTCGCTATCAAATTGAGTTCCATTATCTACTATGATGTGTCTTGGGACTCCGAATCTGCATATGATATATTGCCATAGAAACTTTTTCATTGTGTGAGAAGACATGTTGGTGACTGACTTCGCCTCAATCCATTTTGTGAAATACTCAACTGCTATTACTGCATACTGGTAGTTGCCTTGAGCTGGAGGTAGCTTTCCAATTATGTCAATGTCCCATCTTGCGAAAGGCCAGGTTGGTTCAATCGGCTGCAAGTTTGTTCCTGGTGCATTGACTTTGCTTCCTACCATTTAACAATTGTGACATGTCTAGATTATTTCTTTGTTGTCATTTTGTGCTGTTGGCTAATAGAACCCTTGTCTGAAGGCTTTTCCAACTATTAATCTAGCCCCAGCGTGACATCCATAGATTCCTTTGTGTATTTCTCTCAGCAAATTTTTTCCATCTTCTCTTGATATGCACTTTAGCAGTGGTTGGCAAATTCCTTCCTTGTATAGCTCTTCGTTGATGATTTTGTAGCTTCTGGTTTTTTGTTTCATTCTTATTTCATCAACTTCATTTTATGGCTCGTAAAATCCTCTTAGGAATGCTATGATTGGTAATCTCCAGTCTTCGCTTTCAATGATGTGTATTTCTTTTAGTTGTTATGCTTTTGTCTTTATTAAGGATTCATTGATAGTTTGAAAAAATACTTCTGGTGGTACTCCAACTTTTGGACAGCAGCTTTTGTAATTTTGTCTGCATCTGTGTTATCGTTTCTTGAAATATTCTTCACTGTGAATCCAGTGAAGTGTTTCTCTTGGTCTCTCAGTAGTTGGAGGTACTTTGCCAGCTCTGGGTCTCTTGCGCTGTAATTTTTCTCTATGTGCATAGCTACAACTTGAGAATCTGTCTTAATTATTAACTTTTGGATTCCCATTGTCTTTGCTTTGCGAAGCCCCAAAAGTACTGCCTCATATTCTGCAATGTTGTTTGTGCATTGGAATTTTAGTCTTGCTACATATTTGAGCTTAACTCCAGAAGGTGAAGTTATGATTACTGTTGCTTCGGCGCCACGAAGCCCCAAGCACCGTCATAATAGATTGTCCATTCTGGCTGCTTCATTTCTTCTTGATTATACATTGAGGGTGTCCAATCTGCTACGAAGTTAGCCAGCACTTGAGATTTGATCGCTGTTCTTTTTTCAAACTTGATGAAGTATTGAGATAATTCTGCTGCCCATTTTTCTAATCTTCCTGAGGACTTACAGCCGTGTAATACTTCTTTAAGTGGTTGATTTGTTGGCACTCTTATTTTGTGTACTTGAAAATAGTGCTTCAACTTTCTTGATGCCACAAGTACTGTATATGCAAATTTCTCAATTTCTGAGTAGTAAATTTTTGATCCTGATAGAGCTTCAGATGTGAAGTATACTAGAATTTGTCTTATTGAATGTTCATTTTCTTCTTGTATCAACACTGCACTGACTATACTTTCGTTTGCTGATATATATAATAGTAAATCTGCCATAGGGTCCGGTGTTGGTAAAGTTGTTGGGTTGGATAGATGTTTCTTTATTTCTTCAAAAGCTTCTTGTTGTGCTTGACCCTAGCTGAATTTTTCCTTCTTTCCCTCTAAGGCTTGAAATATTGGTAGGCTTCATTCAGCTGATTTTGATATGAATTTGTTCAGCGAAGCCAATCTTTCTGTCAATTTTTGGATGTCTTTGATGTTTCTTGGTACTTCCATGTTCAGTATTGCCTTCACCTTCTCTAGATTTGGGTCGATTCCTTTTGCAGATACGATGCAACCTAGGATTTTGCCTGTTTGAACTCCAAATGTATATTTTTCTGGGTTCAACTTTAGATTTGCTTTTTTGAGGTTCGAGAAGGTTTCATGTAGGTCTTCGATCTAGTCTTCTCTTTTCTTGCTTTTCACTACCAGATCATCAACATATGCAAGTACGTTTCTTGGTATTTGATCTTTGAGGACTGTGGAGGTCATTCTGATGAAAGTTGTTCCTGCGTTGCGAAGCCCCTCGGCCATTCTTTGGAAACAGTAAGTTCCAAATGGTGTTATGAAGCTTGTGAACTCTTCATCTTCTTTTTTGTCCAAATCTGATGATAGCCTAAATAGCAATCAAGGAAACTGAGCATTTCACTTCTTGTTGCTTGATCTACCAAAGTGTCTATTCTTGGTTGTGGAAAGTTGTCTTTTGGACATGCTTTGTTGAGATCTGTGAAGTCTATACACATTCTCTATTTTTTGTTTTTCTTCTGCGCCATGACTATGTTTGCAAGCTAAGTTGTGAATTGTACTTCTCTTGTGACTTTTGCATCTAAAAGTCTTTGGACTTCGGCTTTTGCAGCTTGTGTTCTGTCTTCTGACAACTTTATAAGTTTTTGCTTTTTTGGCCTGAAGTTTGGGTCGATGTTTAACTTGTGTTCTGTGACATCTCTGCTTATTCCTCCAAGGTCTTATGCGGACTAGGTGAAGATGTCCTTGTTACTTCGTAGGACTTGGATTAGCTTTCTTCTTCTTCTTTTGATAAGTTTGTGCCAATGATAATTTGTCTTTCCGACACCATTAGATCAAGTGGTTTCTTTGTGTCTTTGCAGGGCTTCACTTTTTCTTGAGCCTTGGCATTTTCAGTTTTGAGCTCGTCTTCTTCTTCTTCTTGTATGACATGGAGATTTTTAAAAGCTGGGCTTGAATCTCTTTCTATATTTCTTGCTTCTATTTGATCACTGAAGACAGTTATGATGTCATTAATTGCTGGCATTTTCATGCACAAGTATGAGTAGCTGATTATTGCTTCAAAGGCATTTAAGCTTCCTCTTCGAAAGATTGCATTGTATTGGCTATGCATTTCGACTATGTCGAATGCGATTAGCCCTATTCTTGCATTATTCACTATTCCAAATGAAACTGGTAGGACAATTCTGCCGATGGAGTTGATTTTCTTTCCGCCGAAGCCAACTAATGGATGTTCATCTCTCCCCAAAGTTTTCCTATCGATTTTCATTGCATCTAGAGTTGCTAAGAATATTATATCAGCCGAGCTGCCACCATCTACTAATATCTTTGAGACTACCCATCCTTAAATGTTTGCTTCTATTACCATTGCGTCCATGTGAGGGTAATCTTTCAACTTGAGATCTTATTCTGAAAATGTGATTGGGAGGTGAGACCATCTTGTTTTTTGAATGGGCCTTCTACTGCGATGGAGTTTACACTTCTAAAATAATTTCTTCTTTCATTTCTTATGTCAAGTTCCATATTGTTTCCTTCAAAGATTGTCATAATTCTACCTTTAATTGGGATAATTGCATTCCCATTGCTTGTTGATGCTTCGGGAGTGTTGTGATGATAAAATCACATAAATATAAGTAAGGTGAAAACAATATGCAGATTGCAATCGTATTTTATTCTGTCCAAAAACTTACACCCCAGGGGGTATTTATAGACCCCCTGGCTTCGCCATTCAAAGAATCTTACAAAATTAGTCATGGAACCTCCTATACATTTAGCTAGAAAGCACATCGGCGAAGTGGTGAAACACACTTCGCCCTTTTCCTTTTGTTTACTTAAGCAACTTTAGACTTGATCATGATTTCTTGACTTAGCTGACAACCTCATAGACTCTTCATGCGAAGCCGCTACGTCAACTTCGCTGGTCATCAAGAGTTTAGCGAAGTCATCTTCACCGGATAACCTGAAACATGTGAAAACATATATGCGAAGTTTGAAATATTCACGGTGAAGTGTCCACATCATCTTCGCCGAATATTGAGTTTACTCAAATATTTATAATGAGTTTGTTCTTGACTCTAAAGTTTGTGATGGAAGTTTGTATGTCAAAGTTGTTCCCCAACAGCAGCCCCTCGTGGGCGAAGGCCTACTCCAAAGGTCTGAATCCTGTGAAGTTTATATGAAACTTTGCCTAACAAATGCCGTCCAAACTTTGGAGTTGACCTGTTTGAATTTTGAATCCTACGGCTAGTTTTGACCGGTTGACTGAGCTTTGCCTATAAATAGTGTGCCCCCCTGAGGCTGTCGTTTTCAGAAGAAGGGAAACTCTGCCAAAATTTTTCTTGGTCCCTAAAATTTGAGATAGCTTTTCTTGACGTTTTTTCGTTGTGTTCACCTGGTCTTGGATCTTTTGATCTAAGTTTGCGTAACACCTTCATCAAGGTTTGTTCCTTTAACTTTTATATTTTTCGTGATTTTGTCGAATAGTGTTTCTGATTTTTATTTTCACAGATGTCTTCGCGAGATTTACAAGATCAAATTCATTCCCAAGAAGGCTCTAAAGGCGAAGAGGACAAGTCTCAGATGAATTCTGACGAGGAGAATCTTGATGAGGTTGGTGCGTCTGTTGAAGATTTGGTGAAGGATGAGGAAGGTTTTACTTTGACTTTATGAAGGACTTTGTTCAAAAAGAGTCATCTTGACGAGATGGTTCGATTGAAGTTTGTTGAGCACGGTCAAGTGAGGATGCCTGATCCTACGGAGACCAATCCGAAGCCGTATCCGGATGAATGTATTGTTTATAAGGATTTGTTTACTGCTGGTCTTCGCTTCCCTTGTCAAGATTTCCTTAAAGATGTGCTAAAGGCCTTCCACATTCAGACGCATCATTTGATGCCTAGCTTGGCTTAGTTTGTTTGGGCTGTGAAGTCCCAGGAAGCTAATGCTGATATAGCCGCTTTTTGTGAGTTGTTTAAGATGCATACACAATTCAAAGAGTTTATACTTGATGGTCGGGTGGTTACCAAGTACTTTGCTTGTTCTCGCTTTAAAACGGCTCGTAATGTCGTTCAAGTTTCTCCGGCGATGAAGAATAAGTGGGGCGTTGGAGATTGGTCAAGATATTGGTTCTATCATAAGGTGCCTATGGTTGAAGAAAGGGACCCAGAGATGAAGAAAATGGTGAAGAAATATCTGATGGCTGCTAGAATGGAGATTGAGGAGTTTAAATAATCTCCAACTTTTCCTACTTTCATGATCTTGAAGAATGCTGTGAAGGCATACAAGTGCACAGCTTCGCTACAATATGCTAGAGATCTCGTTGAAGAGTATGCAGCTGCCAGAATTTGGCAATTGAAGAAAGGTTGGTCTTTTCAATGTTTTTATGCTCAAAAAGTTCGAGGGGTGAACTACAAATACCCGTATAACGACTTTCATCATCCTAGGATGTTTGCTACAGATGAAGACTTCGTGAAGTCTGTGGAAAGCCGTGCTGAAGATTTGCTTGAGAAATATGTTTTGAGTGAGAAAAATAACATTGATAATATTCTTGGTCCTATTTATGTGCGTTTGAACAGAGTTTTTGAGGTTGCTAATGTTGAGTATGGCGAAAGACCTCCTGCTTATGCCCGTGATAAGAAGCAAAGTAAGAAAAAGGAGAAGGAGACTGCTGTTCAGGCTAAGGGAACTAAGCGAAAGGCTGGTTTTAGCAAGGCTGTTGCCAAGAAATTGAAAAAGAATCAAAGTCCTTCTGTCTTGCTTGATGCTGAAGAGCTTGACGCTGTGCTGGAGCGGAGCTTAGATATGGAAGGAAATTTGGTTGTTGGTTTGGGTGGTTCTGGAGAAGAAGATACTTCCAAAGTTGTTGGTGATGTTGGTGTTTCTGAGTCTCAACATGTTGAAGAAGAGGTGAGAAAAATTACTATGGTTTTTTCTTCCGGTGGTTTTACTCCACCATTGCTTACTCTACTGAGTGATGATTACAAAGTATGTAGGATCAAAATTTGGCTGCCAAGGATTCTGCTGTAGTTGCTAATGTCGAAGGATTGGTTTCTGAAAAAGAAACTTTTTGAAAAGAAACTTTTGTTGAGGGTTCTCGAAGAGCTGCCGATCCTATATCGCCAAGACTTGATACTAAGGCTCCTGTCGCTGTCTCATGATGAGAATGTTGATGATGGGAAGACTACTTCGCTTGAGGACCCTGCAACAGTGGGGGTTGGCGAAGTTGGTATCTTGAATGTGGCGAAAAAGTTGGTGGCTCTAGAGTTTATTCTCTTAATCTTGAAGAGAGTGATGACGAGGTTTTTGATGAGGAGATTAATGATGAACGGTTGATGCGCTTGTCGAGCTCCACTATTCATGTTGAAACTGGCAAAAAGGTTGAATGTAACTTGGGTGAACGTGTTTCTACTGGTAAGTAAAGTGTTTTATGTCTGACTTGTTTGGCTTGGGTTGTCTTATTTTGCTTAATCCTTAATTTATCTCTTTGCAGAAACTATTTTTTCTCATGCACCATCTTCTCCTTAGAAGAGTGTTGATTTTAGTAAGATGGAAAATGTTCAACAAGATCCTTTGACTCCTGTTGTCCCTGCTGGTGGTGAAGGAGAAATTTCTGAAGCACTGAGGCGAGGCTTAGAGTTTTGTCAGGAGAAAGGTTTGGGTCTTGACTGCTTTAAGTTTGTAGGCATTGGGGCTGATAAACTTTGGATGATGCCTCGTACTTCTAAGGTTCAATTAGCAAAGTGTATAGATGAGGCCTTCACTGTCCCTGATGCAAAACTTGAAATATCCAAGAAACCCTAGCTCGAAGTTGCTGATGCTAGGTTATCGATGATGTACAAAGGCTCTCTCCTGATGAGAGGTTTGTGGACTGGGTTGGAAAAAAAGAGAAAAATTTGCCCTTCGCGAGCGCGATTATCAGGTTGAGATCCAGAATCTGAAAGAGCAACTTACGAGAAAGGAGAAAGAGAGAGCTGATGTCGTTGAAGCTCATAACAATTTGGAGACTAGGTTAATTGGTGCTCTTGCTGATGTTGAAAGGAAAGAAGATGATATGAAGAAGGTTATTGCAGAGAATGAAAAGTTGAAAGAAGATATGCGACGTATTGAAAGAAAATTGAAGAAGAAGGATAAGTCTTTCTTTGACAACTGTAATCCTATTTGGAAATTGTGCTTTGAAAGCTATGATAAGTTTGGGGCTAGGCCTGGTGAAAAATGTTGGGATCTAGGTGACCGTGACAGTTTCTTCAGTTGGCTTTGCCGTCAGTATGAAGACTTGTCTCGTGTTATGGAGACCATAGTGGACATTGGGGTTTACTATTCTGCTCGTGCATTGTTTCACTTGATGAAACAAAGCCAGGATCCCTTGTTTGCGCAACTTTATGATGACCAGTACAAGTTTTCTTCTGTGGATAACTTGACTAATGTGACAAAGGCTACACAAATGTTGTGTAACAAGTATCTTGAGCAGTATTGGAGATCTGGAGGTCGAGCTCATTGTTTTGATAAAGCTAAGGAGAAGTTACAGAAGGTATGCAATGTATTTAGCTTGTTGTGGGTTTTTCTATTCTTTTGTGTCTAAATTTTTCTTTTTGCTTGTTAGCAAATTGCAAAAGAGGTGGAGACTGCTCAGAAGGAGGCGGAGGAGATTGCGAAGAGGATGCTAGAGCAAGGGGTCAAAGTGGAGCTGGATCGGGCAATGTTAGTGGCGGCCATCCTTAGGCTCTAGCTGTTTTTATTTTATGAGATGAGAGGGTCTTAAGATAAAATGGTCTAAGTTATTGACTTTGTAATATATATACTTGGAAGTTATTTGACTATTTGCCCATCTTGCGCAGGTTCCTCATGCTGAGCCTGTGCATCATGTCGAAGATGTTGCCCCGCTGTTAATGTGTAAAGATAACTTCGTTTTCGATCCTAGCGAGTTCTATAATTTTTGTGCAAAATATGATGGTTGCGATGTCGATGATTTTCTTGCTCGTAAGTTTTGCTTTCGTTATTTTAAACTTGAGCTTTTTTGGCAACTTGAACTTTGCACAGGTAAAAATTTAACGTGTAACGTTTACTTTTTGTGGTTGGACTTTTGTTTTCTAACTTCTTATTCTTATAGTCATCTGAATCAAGTACTTCGCCGGTGAATGTTTTTTAAGACTATTTACGCCGTGAAGCAGATGAAATTTTTAGCGAAGTTGTGAGCGACATACTTGGTGATGCTGCCAAAGAAGTTTGTTCTCAAGATGATTGATTTTGTAAGCACATTTTTGTAATTTGTAAGTTGTATTGCAAGACATCTTGTTGTACTACGAAGTGTGTGAGTTTACCTTCGCTTGTAAATGAGTATTGTATAATCGATTTGAATTTTATCGCCTTTCTTTTTGAAGATCATGCTTTTTGTTTGAGGTGATTGTCTGTGTTTTGCTTAAGGACTGGTAATATTTTTGCTCTGACGAGATCGATTTGAAGAATTTAATAAAATTTTGAAACGCCGTTTGTTCTTTTCGTTCAAATTAGACGCGTATACTTCACTTAGAGACTGAAAATGTTTTCTTCTTAGTGAAATAAGTTTGAAAAATTTGCCTTAGCGAATTTTGAAACGCCGTCTCTTCCTCTTCATGAGAAGTGGACGTGTGTGCTTCGCTTAGAAGCTTGAAACACTTTCATCTTAATGAAATAAGGTCAAAAAAATTGCCTTAGCAAATTTTGAAATGTTGTCCCTTCTTTTTGTGCAAAGTGGATGCGTACGCTTCCTTAGAAGCTAAAAACATTTTCACCTTAGTGAAATAAAGTCGAGAAATTTGCCTTAGCAAATTTTAAAACATGGTCCCTTCTTTTTCGTGCTAAGTGGACGCGTATGCTTCCTTAGAAGCTGAAAACATTTTCACCTTAGTGAAATAAAGTCAAAAAATTTGCCTTAGCAAATTTTGAAATGCCGTCCCTTCTTTTTCGTGCGAAGTGGACGCGTACGCTTCTTTAGAAGCTGAAAACATTTTCACCTTAGTGAAACAAAGTCAAAAAATTTGCCTTAGCAAATTTTGAAACGCCGTCCCTTCTTTTTTGTACGAAGTGGATGCGTAAGCTTCCTTAGAAGCTGAAAATATTTTCACCTTATGAAATGAAGTCAAAAAATTTGCCTTAGCAAATTTTGAAACGCCGTACATTCTTTTTCATGCGAAGTGGATGCGTACGCTTCCTTAGAAGCTGAAAACATTTTCACCTTAGCGAAATGAGGTCAAAAAATTTGCCTTAGCAAATTTTGAAACGCCGTCCCTTTTTTTTCATGCGAAGTGGATGCGTATGCTTCCTTAGAAACTGAAAACATTTTTACCTTAGTGAAATGAAGTCAAAAAATTTGCCGTAGCAAATTTTGAAACGCCGTCCCTTCTTTTTATGCAAAGTGGACGCGTATGCTTCCTTAGAAGGTGAGAACATTTTCATCTTAGTGAAATGAAGTCCAGAAATTTTCCTTAGCAAATTTTAAAGCGCCGTCCCTTCTTTTTTGTGCAAAGTGGATACGTATGCTTCCTTAGAAGCTGAAAACATTTTCACCTTAGTGAAATGAAGTCGAAAAATTTTCCTTAGCAAATTTTGAAATGCCGTCCCTTCTTTTTCGTGCGAAGTGGACGCATACGCTTCCTTAGAAGCTGAAAACATTTTTACCTTAGTGAAATGAAGTCAAAAAATTGCCTTAGACTTATTTGAGTTGGATAAGTTAGCATTTTTTAGATTTAATAAAATGTTGATGCTAACTTAATTTTGCAACATTTGTGTCGATATGGGAGTATATGTTGGATATACTCTTGGCATTTTGTACTTTTAGTTGTGTAATGTTGAGACATATCTTTGGGGAAACTATTTTCTCATTTATATTTCATGAGATTTACAAAGAGACTGCCTCGTTAAAAAACAACTCACCCTACGGAGGGTTTTTCCTGAGTGGAAAAAGAGTGCAGCTCAATTACGTTGTAAGTTTGCTTGGAATGAAACTTCTACTTCTACTTCTACTTTGCAGGAAAGAAAACTACTCTTCTGGTTTGACTAAGGGTAGTATTTGCGAAGTGCTTCTATATTCTAAGTGTGACTGAGTTCTTCACCTTTCAGATTTGCTAGATGATACACACCTTCTTTGTTTATTCTAGTGATGATGAAAGGCCCTTCCCACTTTTGTTGGAATTTTCCCACTGTGTCTTTGCCTCTTTTTCTTTTAAGGACAAAATCTCCTGTGTTAACTCTCTTGGCTTGACTTTTTTGTTGTACCACTTCTGAGTTTCAAGTTGGTACTTCTTGACATTCTCAAGTGCTTCATTTCTTTCTTCTTTGAGTAAATCTTTGCTTGTTGCTTGATCCTCTTCTGTGATCATTTGAATGTTTATTCTTGGTCCCTCATACTTTATTTCTTCGGGGGTCATTGCTTCATCTCCGTATAGTAACTTGAATGGAAAAAAATCTGTTGGTCTTGGCTTCGATGTGTTGTGAGACCAGATAACTCTTGGTAATTCGTTGACCCATTTTCCTTTTTTAGGTCTGTTAAGCATTTTAAAATTCCAGTGCAAATTATCCCATTTGCTCTTTTAACTGCTCTGTTAGACTGTGGGTGTCTTACTGATGCGAAGCAAAGTTTGATTCCCATTGACTGACAATATTCCCTGAAGTCTTCACTGTCAAATTGTGTTCCATTATCTACTGTGATGTGTCTTGGGACTCAAAATCTGCATATGATGTTTTGCTATAGGAATTTTTTCATTGTGTAAGAGGACATGTTGGTGATTGGCTTCGCCTCAGTCCACTTGGTGAAGTATTCAACTGCAACTATTGCGTATTGTTAATTGCCTTGAGCCGAAGGTAACTTTCCAACTATGTTGATTCCCCATCTTGCAAGTGGCCAAGTTGGTTCAATTGGTTTTAGGTTTGTTCCTGCTGCATGACTTTGCTCCCTGCCATTTGACAATTGTGACAAGTTCGAATGATTTCTTTGCTGTCACTTTGGGCAGTTGGCCAGCAAAACCCTTGCCTGAAGGTTTTCTCAACTATAGATCTAGCCCCAGTGTGACATCCACAGATTCCTTCATGTATTTCTTTTAACAAGTTTTTTCCATCTTCTCTTGAGATGTACTTTAGTGGTGGTTGGCAAACTCCTTCCTCGTACAGTTCTTCGTTGAGGATTTTGTAACTTCTGGTCTTCTGCTTTATTCTTATTTCATCAACTTTGTTTTCTGGCTCGCAAAATCCTTTGAGGAATGCCATAATTGGAGCTCTCCAGTCTTCGCTTTCTATGATGTGTACTTCTTTAGGTTGTTCAACTTTTGTTTTTGTTGAGGCTTCGGTGATAGTTTGGAAGAATACTTCCAGTGGTAACTCTAACTTTTGGGCGATGGCTTTTGCAATTTCGTCTGCATCTGTGTTATCATTTCTTGAGATACTTTTCACTGTGAATCCAGCGAAGTATTTTTCTTGATCCCTCAATAGTTGAAGATACTTTGCTAGCTCTGGATCTTTTTCTTTATAATTTTTCTCTATGTGCCCGACCACAACTTGAGAATCTGTCTTGATTATTAGCTTTTGAATTTCCATTGCCCTTGCTTTGTGAAGTCCCAATAATACTGCCTCATATTCTACAATGTTGTTGGTGCATTGAAAGCCTAGTCTTGCTGCGTATTTGAGTTTGATTCCAGAAGGTGAGGTTATGATTGCTGCTGCTCCTGCGACGGAGAAGCCCCAAGCGCCGTCATAATAGATTGTCCATTCTGGTTGCTCCATTCTTTCTTGATTGTACTTTGAAGGTGTCCAATCTACTATGAAGTCAGCCAACACTTGACATTTGATTGTTGTTCTTTTCTCAAATTTGATGAAGTATTGAGACAATTCTGCCAACCATTTTCCTAATCTCCCTGTGGACTTACAGCCTTGTAGCACTTCTTTGAGGGGTTAATTTGTTGGCACTCTTATTTTGTGTGCTTGGAAGTAGTGTTTTAACTTTTTGGATGCCATAAATATTGCATATGCAATTTTCTTGATTTCTGAATAGAAAATTTTTGATCCAGACAAAGTTTCGATGAGAAGTATACTGGAATTTATCTTGTTGAGTGCTCATTTTCTTCTTCTTATATCAGTACTGCACTAACTGTATTTTTGTTTGCTGATACATATAGTAGCAAATCTGCCGTTGGGTTAGGTATTGCCAAAGTTGTGGGGTTGGATAGATGCTTTTTTATTTCTTTAAAAGCTTCTTGTTGTGCTTGACCCCAGTTGAATTTTTCCTTTTTTCCTTTTAGTGCTTGAAATATTGGGAGGCTTCGCTCAACTGATTTGGATATAAATCTGTTCAACGAAGCTGATCTTCCTGTCAGCTTTTGGATGTCCTTTGATGTTTCTTGGCACTTGCATATTCAGTATTTCCTTCACCTTCTCTGGATTCAGGTCAATTCCTTTTGCGGATACGATGCACCCCAAAATTTTGCTTGTTTGAACTCCAAATGTGCATTTTTCTGGGTTCAACTTTAGATTTGCTTTTCTGAGGTTTGAGAAGGTTTCTTGTAAGTCTTCAACATGGTCTTCTCTTTTCTTGCTTTTGACTACCAAGTCATCAACATACGCAAGCAAATTTCTTAGTATTTGATCTTTGAGGACTGTGGATGTCATTCTAATGAAAGTTGTTCCTGCTTTGCGAAGCCCCTCGGCCATTCTTTGGAAACAGTAAATTCCAAATGGTGTAATGAAGCTTGTGAACTCTTCATCTTCTTTTTTCATCCAAATTTGATGGTAGCCTGAATAGCAATCGAGGAAACCGAGCATTTCACTTCTTGCTGCTTGGTCTACTAGAGTATCTATTCTTGGTATAGGGAAGTTGTCTTTTGGACATGCCTTGTTGAGGTCTGTGAAGTCTATACACATTCTCCACTTTTTGTTTTTCTTTTGCACCATGACTATGTTTGCAAGCCAAGTTGTGAATTGAACTTCTCTTATGACTTTTGCATCTAACAATCTTTGGACTTCGGCTTTTGCAGCTTGTGTTCTGTCTTCTGACAACTTTCTGAGTTTTTGCTTTTTTGGCCTAAAGTTTGGGTCGATGTTTAACTTGTGTTCTATGACATCCCTGCTTACTCCTCCTAAGTCTTGTGCAGACCAGGCGAAGATATCCTTGTTACTTCACAGGACTTGTATTATCTTTTCTTCTTCTTCTTTAGATAGATTTATGCCGATGATACTTTCTGACACCATTGGGTCGATTGGTACTTTCTTTGTGTCTTCACAAGGCTTCGCTTTTTCTTGTGTCTTCGCATTTTCAGTTTCGATCTCATCATCTTCTTCTTCTTCTTGTATCACGTGGATATTTTTGAAAGCTGGGCTTGCATCTCTTTCTATGTTTCTTGCCTCTGTTTGATCGTCGAAGATGGTTATGATGCCATTGACTGCTGGCATCTTCATACATAAGTATGGGTAGCTTACTATGGCTTCGAAAGCATTTAAACTTTCCCTCCAAAGATTGCGTTGTATTGGCTATTCATTTTGACAACATCAAATGCTATTTGCTCTATTCTCGCATTGTTCACTGTTTTGAATGAGACTAGCAAGAAAATTCTACCGATAGAGTTTATTTTCTTTTCGCCAAAGCCAACCAATGGGTGCTCGGCTCTTCCCAACATTTTTCTGTCAATTTGCATTGCATCTAGAGTTCTTCTGAATATGATAGCTGCTGAGCTGCCACCATCTATTAGAATTTTTGATACTGCCCAACCTTCAATGTTTGCTTCTATGACCATTGCATCCATATGAGGGTAATCTTTGAGCTTCAGTCTTGTTCTGAGAATGTGATTGGTATGTGGGACCATCTTATTTTATTGAATGGACCTTTGACTCCTATGAAGTTTACTCTTCTGAAATAATTTCTTCTTTTATTTCTTGTATCGAGCTCCATGCTATTTCCTCCGAAGATTCTCATAATTATGCCTTTGCTTGGGATGATTGCATTCCTGCTGCTTGTTGACGCTTCGGGCATGTTGTTGTGTTGAATTTGGTGGTTGCTATTTGCCACTGAACTTTCAGGGTGGAAATTTTGCTGCTGACTTGGGCCCCATTGATTTTGTGGGCACACTGCTAATGGTTGACAATTATAGATTGGCGAAGGTGGTGGCAACATGTGCTGAGGGTAAGTTATTGACAGGTAACTTGTTCTTTGGGGAGCTAGATGGTTGACAACTTTCAGCTATGAAGTTGCTCTATTCTCTTCTTGCATTTCTTCAATGCTTTTCTTTACTCTTGGGCACATCTTTGATGTGTGACCAACCCCTTTGCCATGTATGATACAGTACATTTCTTCGAGCCTTAAAATTTTCCTTTTAAAGTTTCTGCTTTGGTTGTTATAGTTTGGCCTTTGTTGGAAATTTTCCTTGTAATTTTTGCTGCTTTGGAAATTTCTTTAATTGCTTGAGCTTGGACCTTGGCTGTTGACTTCGCTTGTGTTGTTGATATGGTTTATTCTCTAAAATGGTCTTCGCTCTGTGTTTCCCATTCTTGAATGTTGGAAGTTGTTGTTTGGTCTTGACATGTTTCTTTCTCCTTTTCTTCTTCTATTCTTTTCTTGTAATCTTCATCAGACTCGTAGTACTTTCTCATTTCTTCATATAGTTTTTCAACTGTGGTTGGTCTTTCTCTTTTGAAGTGTGATGAGAGTTGACCTGCTCGCAGTCCTTTGATTGCTGCTATAATGACGACTTCGTCTGGTATGTTTGGTATTTGAGCTTTTGCTTGTACAAATCTTTTGTAATATTGGCTCAATGGTTCTTTTGGTTGTTGCTTGATATTGAAAAGATCATCATTGGTGAGTTCAACTCTTTGTAAGCCTTGGAAATCTAGGAGCAGAGTTGTGCGAAGTTGATCCCAAGATTTGATTGACCTTGGTTTTAGTGAAGAGTACCAATGTTGCGCTGGTCCTCTTACTGCCATGATGAGCGACTTCGCTAGGGTGTTCGCATCTCCCCCGCTTGATGCTACTGCTGCTTCGAAGCTCATAAGAAATTGTCTTGGGTCGGACATGCCATTGTAGGTTGGGATGATGTTGAATTTGAAACCTGTTGGCCACTTCGCTAGCTGAATGACGATTGACAAGGGCGACTCTGTATCAATTGTTGCTATTTGACTTTGGTTCTCTTTGCTGTTGGTGTTCTTGCTTGCTGAGTTTGGATATTGAATCATGACTTTGCTCTCATTTTCTATTTCATCATTGAGCTTTCTTAGTTCAGCCTCTGCTTCTGCGATTTTTTGCTTTAAAGACTTTTCTCTTGTCTTCACTCTTGCTTCCTCCAGCTGTTTTTTCTTGAAGATAAGTTGATCTTCGAGTTCTTTGAGTCTTCTTACTTCGTTATGAGTTTCTTCATCTTCTTGTATGCGTCTATTTTTTGTTTCTGTCTCATCTTCCAAAAGTGTGTCTTTGTCTTGGTTTGAATTGTCTCCAGCCGAAGCTGCCTTTTTGCTGGGTCTTGCCATTTTACGTCTGCGTGGTGGTCATGAGTGTCTTCGATCACACAAACAGACGACGCCAGATATTGCGATGATAAAATCACATAAATATAAGTAAGGTAAAAACAATATGTAGATTGCAATCGTATTTCATTCTGTCCAAAAACTTACACCCCAGGGGGTATTTATAGACCCCCTGCTTCACCATTCAAGGAATCTTATAAAATTAGTCATGAAACCTCCTATACATTTAGCTAGAAAGTACATCGGCGAAGTGGTGAAACACACTTCGCCCCTTTCCTTTTGTCTCCTTAAGCAACTTTGGACTTGATAATGATTTCTTGACTTAGCTGACAACCTCATAGACTCTTCATGCGAAACCGCTACGTCAACTTTGTTGGTCATCAAGAGTTTAGCGAAGTCATCTTCGCCGGATAACCTGAAACATATGAAAACATATATGTGAAGTTTGAAATAATCACGGCGAAGTGTCTACGTCATCTTCGCCGAATATTGAGTTGTCTCAAATATTTATAACGAATTTGTTCTCGACTCCAAAGTTTGTGATGGAAGTTTGTATGTCAAATTTGTTCCCCAACAGGGAGTGTTATTGATGTGTTGATTTTGGTGACTGTTATTTGCCACTAAGCTTTTAGGATGAAAACTTTGCTGTTGACTTTGGCCTCATTGGTTTTGCGGACACATTGCTAGTGGTTGGCAATTGTAGATTGGCGGAGGTGGTGGGAGCTAGATGGTTCACAACTTTCATTTGCGAAGTTGCCCTGTTTTCTTCTTGCATTTGTTCGATACTTTTCTTTACTCTTGGGCACATTTTTGATGTGTGGCCAGCTCCTTTGCTGTGTATGATGCAGTACATTTTCTCGGGTCTCAAAATTTTCCTTTCGAAGCCCCTGCCTTGGTTGTTGTAGCTTGTCCTTTGTTGGAAATTTTCCTTGTAATTTCTGTTGCCTTGAAAATTTCTCTAATTGCTTGAGCTTTGGCTTTCATTGTTGGCTTTGCCTGACTTGTTGATGTGATTTATCCTCTAGAATGGTCTTCGCTTGACATTTGTCGTCCTTGCATGTTGAAAGTTGTTGTTTGTCCTTGGCATATTTCTCTCCCCATTTTCTTCTTCTATTCTTTTTCTGTAATCTTGATCGGATTCGCAATACTTCCTTATTTTTTCATATAGTTTTTCTACTGTGGTTGGTCTTTCTCTTTTGAAATGTGAAGAAAGTTGGCCTGCTCGCAGTCCTTTGATTACTACAATAATAACAACTTTGTCTGGAATATTTGGTATTTGTGCTTTTGCTTGTACAAATCTCTTGTAATATTGGCACAGAGGTTCTTTTGGCTCTTGCTTGATGTTGAAGAGGTCATCACTTGTGAGTTCAATTCTTTGCAAGCCTTGAAAGTCTAGGAGTAAAGTTGTGCGAAGTTGATCTCAGGATTTGATTGATCTTGGTTTTAGCGAAGAGTACCAATGTTGTGCTGGTCCTCTTACTACCATAATGAGTGACTTCGCTAATGTGTTTGCGTCACCTCCGCTTGATGAAACTGCTGCTTCGAAGCTTATCAAAAATTATTGTGGGTCCGACATACCATTGTAAGTTGGAATAATGTTGAATTTGATGCCTATTGGCCACTTCACTAACTGAATGTCAATTGATAGAGGTGATTCTGAGTCAATTGTTGCAATCTGATTTTGACTTTCCTTGCTTTGGGAATTTTTGCTTGCTGAATTTGGGTCTTGGATCATGACTTCGCTTTTATTTTCAATTTTTTTGTTTATTTTTCTTATTTCGGCTTCTGCTTCTTCAATTCTTTGTCTTAGGTACTTCTCTCTTATTTTTGCTCTTGCCTCTTCTAGTTGCTTCTTTTTATGATGAGTTGGTCTTCGAGTTCCTTGAGTTTTCTTTCTTCGTTTTGGACTTCTTCATTTTCTTGTATGCGTCTGTTTTCAGCTTCTATTTCATCTTTGACTTGAATTGTGTTGTCGTCAGCCGAAGCTGTCTTTTTGCTGGGTCTACCCATTTTGTGTTTGTATGGTGATCATGGGTGTCTTCAATCACACAAACGAACGACGCCAGATGTTGGGTGATGAAATCACACAAACACATATGAGGTGAAAACAATATGTTGATCGCAATTGTATTTCATTTTATCCAAAAAGTTACATTCCAAGGGCATTTATAGACCCCCTGGCTTCACTATAACGACAAACCTTACAAAATTGGTCATGATATTTTCTATACATTTAGCTAGAGAATAAGTTGGCGAAGTGGTGAAACACACTTCGCCCTTATCCTTCTGTCTTTCTAAACAGCTTTGGACTTGATCATGATTTCTTGATTCAGCAGATATCTTCGCCGATCCTTATGCGAAGTCGCCACATCAGCTTCGCCGGGCCTCAAGAGTTTAGCAAAGTCATCTTCGCCAGATATCCTGAAACATGTGAGAACATATATGCGAAGTCCAAAATAAATGTAGCGAAGTGTACTCGTCATCTTCGCCGAATATTGCGTAGTATTAAATATTTTTCTTATAAAAGTCTACTTTAAACTCCAAAGTTTGGGACGGAAGTTTTTACGACAAAGTTGATCCCCAACACACAACGATCGTTGCATCTTCGATGTGTGTGAACGATTTAAATTTTAAATCTTGTCACTTTTGTCTACCTATAATTATCACTTAAAACATGTATTATTGTTGATTCCTCTTTTGGAAAATAACATCTTGACTCTTATTTGCCGCTATACAAGTTTTGTTAATGATACACAAGTCTTTCATTTTTTTAACTAAAAAAATTATAGTTTAAGTTTGCCCTCTTGCTCTATTTTTGGCCTGCATGGGGTCCGCCACTCTACGATACTACATAGGGATAGCAAATAGGTGAAATAGCAAAGATAAAAACAGTATAGATACGGGTGTGGATACGTTGCTTTTCATTTGTTGATGGTTAAATATACTTGCAGTACTATACCGTGGCTCCTTTCACACAAGAATGTAACTATGTCACATATGTAAGGTGTTTTCTACTATTCACATATTATCTTGTCGATCGAGAGAGAGAGAGAGAGAGGAGTTATGTCTCTCATGCATTGGGACAAGTAAAGAGCCTAGCTCTTCTCTTTCGGCTAGGTCAAAGGTTTTTAACTTCTCTCCTCTATGTGGCTTTTAATACTAGCTTAGAACTAACCATTTGATGTGCCGTAGCTAAGGTTGGGATAGTCATTTTATATAGCTATTTTATGAATCCTTGTATAATAAAATGGAGTATGTACCATGACTTAAAAATAAGAGGCGGGCGAAAACAAAAAATAATCATATTTTAGAGGCCCAATCGCCCACGTCAAATTAATATATAGTTTTGTGTAAATGAGCCATTTTCATGGCAGCCAAAGCCGCCATCCTTTTGTTTCCTCACATGGATTTTGCCATTAAATTAGATAAAATAATAAAAATATTAAACTAGATATAAAACTCTGTAATGAATACTTGGGCCTTTAAAAAATACTTCACCCGTTTGTAGACTTATGGCAAGATGGCTTTGTGTAATCTTAGTTATTTTATTTTTGGATTTTTTGTCTCTTAGTACTTTGTTGTAAACCTATTTATTTTTAATAAATTCCAGTAGGGCTCAGCCCCTCCTGGTCCGTAAAAAAAATTTGAAGTTTGTTTGCCTAAATCCATTCTCAAATTGCTCATTGTCCCTATTTTTCTTTCTTTTGTAATTTTTCACGCTATTTTTTTAGCAATCCTATGGTGTTTCCGTATCAAATCTTCTATTGAGTTCCACGAATTGTGAATTTGCCCCAAACTTCACTTTTTCTGAAGTTTCCTTGGATTTCTGAGTTTCATGGAAAAGTTCAAGTTTTTCGTACGAATCTGATTGAAATAGTCTCCCTAAGATGATGTGAGGCGTGGTTCAATTTTCAGTTTAGCTGGTGCTGATTCAAATCATATTTGGTTAATGTGTGTGTTGTTCTTTTGGCAGTCATTATACCGTGTATTTTCTAAAACAGTGCTTTTCAGAGTAGTAATTGATCTACCAGTTTAGAATTTCAACATCAGCTCAGTCCCTTTTTTTGAACTAGTCCTGTTTGAGCTTTCTTTTCTGCATCAATTTTTAGGTTTAGTGGATCTGTTCCTGTCTGTGCTAGCTCTCTTTTAGTGCAGTTATCCGGTTTGGATCTTAAGACTTATTTTTTTCTACATATAAATTAGGACTGTGCTAACGCCTGCACGTGCAGGATTTTACAGTTTGGCATGCACACATTTTCATCAAGCACAACGACACAACACAGTCTTCTTCCCCAACACCGGTGCCCACGCCCCCGCCGCCGACCACCACCCCACCGCGGGGGCTAGGGTCTCGCCGGAGCTCCGGCAAGACTCTAGCCCCCGCGGCGGCCGCCCTCTTCCCCTTCCCCCATCACCGTCTTCTTCTTCAGCTTCGGCGAGCTCGCCACCGCCATGAACTCCATCTCCGGCGAGCCTTCCCCCCCTAGACCGAGACCGACCGCCGCCCCCGCCGCCAGGCCACCCGAAACCGCCCGCCGAGCATCCCCACCGTCTGTCTTTCCTTCCTTCCCCCGGCCGACCGGCAATCTAGAGCCCGCCGGAGTTGGAGAAGAAGGGGGTGAGGTCGTCAAAACCCTAGCTCGCCGGAGTTGGAGAAGGAAGAGAGAGGAGATGGGAGGAGGAGCAGGAAGAGGAGGCGGGCTACCTAGTGGCAGATCCGACGGCAGCGCCACCGGATCCGACCGATTCGCCGCAGCCAGGATCCGCCATGGCCACGCGGGGAAGGTGGCCGTGGGGCTCGGGGAAGGCCGTTGTGGTGTGAGGGATGGCGAGGAGCATGCCCGCCGTCACCTCGCTGGTCGCCAGCAGCCCGCTGCCGAACGCTGGTGAGAGGGAGAGAGAAGTGCGGGAGGAAGAGGGAGGTCGCATGCGCAGCCGCACGGGCGTGAGGAAGTGTGCGGTCTGGGGTGCCTAGGGTGGGAGCCTGGGTCATGCATTGGATGACTTGGTCCTGCGATCAGACGGTTGGAAGGGTGTGCATGCTTTCATCGCTCCGCTTGCGTGCAGAGGAAGTAGCATTTAGGTATAAATTAATGTACTCTTGTCTTCTACGGAGACGATTTTTTCTAGGAGGGACGCTGAAGCTTTCAGTTCTCAGTAGCGGCAGTAACAATTTTAGTTCAGTGAGTGAATTTCTGTTTAGCAGGTCGTTTCAATTTTTAGGTTTTCAACAAGAAGTTGAGTCGTCACTGCTAGTGGTAGTAGCAATTTTTTTGTTTGAAGAATAGTAGTAGCAATATCCTGAGTTTCGGTTTCAGTCATGTGATTTTAGTGCAGTTCGTTTGATGCAACGCATGACCATGTATAACAAGCAAAGGGCGAGGCCCATACGGATGGCCTAGAAGGGCGAGCAACCGGCCCAGGAGGGGCCGCCGGCCTGCACGCGCACCGCCGCAGCCATTGCCACCGTCACCACGTAGATTAGGGTTTTAGATCGTTTAGTGTTGGATAACGAAATCACATACACGTATATGAGGTGAAACAATATGTTGGTTGCAATTGTATTTTATTCTGTCCAAAAACTTATACTCCAGGGGGTATTTATAGACCCCTCTGGCTTCGTCATTCAAGGAATCTTACAAAATCAGCCATGGAACCTCTTATACATTTAGCTAGAAAGCACATCGGCGAAGTGGTGAAACACACTTCGCCCTTTTCCTTTCATCTTCTTAAGCAATTTTGGACTTGATCATGATTTCTTGACTCACCTGAGAACCTCATAGACTCTTCAGGCGAAGCTGCCACATTGGCTTCGCTGCTCATCAAGAGTCTAGCGAAGTCATCTCCGCCGAGTATCCTAAAATATGTGAAATCATATGTGTGAAGTTTGATAGCCACAGCGAAGTGTCCACGTCGTCTTCGCTGAGCGTCCAACGTACGGCGAAGTCATCTTCGCCAGTCAACTTAAAACATGCGAAAATACATAAACGAAGTTGAAAACATGTGCAGCGAACTATCTACGTTATCTTCGTTGCACATGTTAGCATCTCAAATATTTATAATGAAATGTTTATCTTCAAAATTTGAAAATGATGTTTGTATGTCAAAGTTGTTCTCCAACACTTAGAGGCTAAGAAATCCCCATCCTATAAATAAGAGGTATTGTATCCATTCGGATCAAATAAAGAATTGGGGAAATCCCTTTTACTCAGCTCTCCAGCTTTTGGCTCTCTCCCTCCCAAACCCTAGCTGCCAGCACCGCCCACGCGCTGCACCGTCGCCACCGCGCACCGCCAGGCGCGGCCTCGCCGTTCCTCGCCGTCAATCTCCCTCAAATTTCTCAAAAATACTGCCTAATTTTGGCCATCGCATTACACTTGTTACACCTTGGTTTCACTGTGAATTCTCATTTTTATCCAATAGTAACAAATCATTCAGGCTAATCTCTATTATATTTAATAGCTCCCCCTCACGATGATTAGCTTGGAGTGAATCGAGCACCGAGAAGAAGGCGGCATCGTCATCCACTGTGGCTCCTAGCCATCATTCTCATCGTCACATTACATCTCTGATGGCCATTGCCATTCTTGGCTTGTTTCCGGACTCTAGAAAATGCAGCTACCTCATTCCTGCAAGCTGCAAGATTTGCCTCATTTAGGAATATAATATTGGACTTTTAGCCAATTTTTTTAGAATCTCTCTAGGCGACATTCAATTGTTTCTTCAGCGTAATTTATTAATAGAGTGATGTAATTTGGGGTAACACAACTTCTATGCCAATTTTTTATAAAAATTATAAAATATTTCTATGCATTACAGATAATAAATAAATATATGTCAAAAAGGCTAGTTGAGTAGTTTTGATTAAGGTTTTATTAGTTTATTACTCTCCTCAATGACCGATAGCGTACAAGTACCGTGAGGGAAAGGTAAAAAGAAACCCAATCAGGGAGTGCAATAGAGAAACCTGAGATCCGATGCGAACAATCAGTCGAAGGAGCGGAGCGCGGGCGCATTCACTCTAATGGCGTACCTTTCGCATGATGGGTCAGCGAGGAAATGGGAACAGCGGCTTAAGCCATTAGGTGTAGGCGCTTTCCAGAGGTTGAAGATTTACGTTCTCCCTATTTGACCCGAAACCGATCAATCTAGCCATGAGCAGGTTGAAGAGGCTAACTCATCGCTAAATCTTTGATATATTTCTTGCTGAAAGTATCCCTGATCCCACTGATAACGAGTAGGCCCAAATAATTCGATCGGGGTAGTTGCTGATCCATACCACATAGTTCCGGCAACTACGAAAGCAGCAAAAAAAACAACAGCGATACTTTTGGAAAGTACAGTTTTAATATTGCCCATACGTAATCCTTTGTATAGACGTTGAGGCGGACACACACTTATATGGAATATTCACAAATTTTAGTATAAAATTATAAAATCTTTGCAAATTGTGGAGCCCGCACCAGGGGCGGCGGCGGAGGTAGCAGTTACTGCTACCAGGGCATGGCGGGGGGAGGGGGGAGAGTGAAAGGTCGAGATGGCGGACTAGAAGGGGGTGAATAGTCCTTTCTTAGACTTATCGCACCGGCTAACCGAAATAAATGCGGAATTAAAACTATCGGTCTAGCCAAGACTTCACCCCTCTAATTATAACTCTAGATGCACCTTGTAAAAGATCCTACACAAGAAAGCAAGTCTACCTAACTAGTGCTCTCCTAATCAAGTCTAACTTGCAAGGTCACAAAAACCTAAGCAACTAGTACTTTAGTAAACAAGAGAGTATCTACACAATTCTAATGAGCAAAAACACAAGACCAACCTAAGCTCACTAGATGCTCAAGGACAAGGCTACACAAGCCGAACCCAAGAGCCCAAATTACTTAGCTACACAAACTAAGCAAAGCTATTAATTAAACTACACAAGTTAATTAGTCACACAAGAGATACTTCTATGCTACACAAAGCTCAACTAGATAGCTATACAAGCCAACTAATTACAAGAGCAACAACACAAACGCAATATATATCAATGTAAATACAAGTTTGGGAAAGGAGACACAAACCACCGCAAAGTGTGGACATAAGATGACACGATGATTTTTACCGAGGTTCACTTGGTTGCCATCAAGCTATGTTCTCTTATGGCGATACACCCACTTGAAGGTTCACTCGCTAATTGGCATCACCTAGCCAAACCCACAGCCTCGGGTGCGATGAACCAACACAAGATGGGGATCCTCTAAGCCACGAGCTCAACTAGAGTAGCCAATTTATGACTTCTGCGGGGAAGACTTAAAAACCCCTCACAATCTCTTCTCCGGAGCACCGTACAATCTCCTTGTGTGCTTCGATGGAGTCTCTTGCCACCAAGACTTCTAGGAGCTGACAACCTCCAAAAGTAACAAGCACACTGGCTTGCAACACGAACACCTTGTGCCACTCGATGCAAATCTCTCAATGCAATGCACTGGAATCACTCACTAACTCAATCGGATGAACACTATCAAGCACATATGAGTTAGTAGGCTCCAAGCATTCTCCAAGCAAGGACACAAAGTCCCCAAGGTGCTCAACCATGACCAAGGACCGGCCACCCCTCTATTTATAGCCCAAGCCAAGAAATTAGCCATTGCTCATTTAATCCAGCTCAACAGCATGGTCAGGACGCGTCCATAGTTAGGGTCAGGACGCGTCCACACTATGTATTTGTCGCGCGGGAAGTTTGAATGCAGCTCCAAACGCGTCTATAGTTGATCTCCGGACTCAGCCAATGCACTGTTGAGCATCCGTAGTGTAGAATTCCATTCAAATGAGTTGACCATTGGTGGGCTGTCAGGACGCGTCTAGGAGCTCCGAACGCGCGACCCCCGTGTCCTGAGGTCAGACCCGCGTGCAAGCTTATTGGTCCAGACGCGTCTGGATGCAGCGTCCGCATCGTTGAGTCACCCGATAACCTGTAGTAGAGAACGCCCTTCGAAAAATTAACTGTAAGGACACGTTCGTAGCTTCTCTAAGATGCGTCCGGAGCTCTCAGGACGCGTCCATAGCTCAGCGTCCACACTGTTGAAGTCTCGTGCTAAAATAGGCATATCTTTTAGCTCCGAACTCCGATTTTGATGTTCTTGGACTCGTTGGAAAGCTTACTCAGAGGGATACACAACCATGTATCCCTCTTGATCCAAAGCACAACGGATCAAAGCAGTTTTTCAATCCAATAACCATCATCTCTCTTTTTCAAGCACACGAGTTCTCTGAAACTTCTCCAACTTCTTCTCCTTTGTAATGTGCCAACACCACTCAGTGTACATCACCATGTGCAAGTGTGTTAGCAATTTGATAATCATTTTCAAAGGATTTTCTCTTGCTCTCACGACGCCACTTGATCCTAGCATGTCGCAAAGTTAGATCGCTCAAGTGGCACTAGATGACCGATATGCAAACAAGTTTGCCCCTCTTGATAGTACGGCTATCAATCCTAAATCTGATCATCAACTTCTCTACACACATCATGACCGGTGAAATGAAATGCCCTAGGCTATACCTTTGCCTTGCGCATTTTTATTTCCACCGTCTTCCTCCAATATGCCAATGCAACACATGCACCGACACGATCACCAAATGATATGATCCACTTCATAGCAACCTTCTTGGTCCATCGATCTTGACCTCACTTGCTCTTCGCCGTCTCATGGTCCATCGCCACTAAATCTTGCTCAAGCTTCACCGTCTCATGGTCTATCGCTTCAAAGCCTTGACTTGTCCTTCACACATCCACTGATCCATCGAGCCAAGCCTCATCTTATCTTCTCCATCTCGGTCACATGGCTCCATGTCATGTCACATATGCAATTAAGCTCCTCCATTGCACATTCACCTATGGACTAATTTTTTGTGTATCTCACATAATTCATATTAGTCCAACCTAAAGTTGTCACTCAATTGCCAAAATCATGTAGAGACCTTTCAGATGGAGAGGGGTGACGGGGGTAGGCCGATGCTGGGGGAGACAACGGATGACTTGCCCGTGTGGCGGCAAGGGAAGGAGGGCCGGTTCCGAGGCTTAGAGGAGTGCGGGGAGGGGCGGCGGCAGTGGGAGGGCTGGTGCCAGGGGAAAGGGCGGCAATAGAGGGAGCCCTGGTGCCAGGGGAGTGGGGCAGTGGAGGGAGCCCATTCTGCAGAAACCTCAGGAGCCAAAAGCCTGCGTAGAGCAAACCTCGAGATATGCAAGCGAGTCGGATACGTACCACATGCCACAGATGGTAGGTCCAAAATTCCGTTGCTAGAAGCTCCTAGAACAACTTGTTGCTCTTTAGATATTTATACTATTGTTAATGCACAATTAATATTACTGCCCTAATTTGATAATTGTGGTTATATCATTTTTTTTCTTAATGTAATAGGGAAAAAAGGAGATTCACGACTCATGACGACGTAGACATGTGATGGTACGTGGTGCGGACGTCAGTTGGGAACCGCCGGGCACGGACCCACACGGTCACCTCATGAACGAGGGTGTTTCTCCGCTAAATTATTGACACGACACGCACGAGCCAGGGTGCACTCGTTGTCCGCCGGTTACATCGCGCAGGCAGCGCCGCATTTTGCACATTTTTTTGATCAGGTATCAATATCACACTCGTTTTGGGACAAGGCGCGATAAGGACATGAGCACGCGGCTCACATGTGTGCTAAACTATCCGCCATGACACGGGACTATCTCGATCGGCTGCTGGGCCACGGATGTCTCGAGTAGCGGCACATGGATCTGTGCGAGCAATCAGTGATTCTGTTCAGTTATAGCGACCACTGAACCAATTGGAAGGAGTCCCAGGTCTCGACCAACATTTGGAAGGCGTTGGAAGCTTCGTTTCAGTCATGCGCTAAAAGCCAACGGGCAGCAGCACGACTGAGGACTGGGCGTCTGGGCCTGGGCTATATATAGCTGACCTCTCGGTGTTTTTGTTCCATCAAGTTCGAGTCTCTCAGATCCATCCATCCTTCCTTTATCCATCCAACAATCATCTCAAGCTACACACCCTCTAGATCGGATCAGAAATGGAAGGCCAGAACACTTGCGAAGCAGTGTTGCTGGTGAGCACGCTCAGCGAGCCTCTCCTCCTGGGGAAAGCCGCTGACGACGTCGAGGCGCAGCTCACTTCGTACCGCGCCACCACCGGCGCGTCCTTCTCCAGGACGTGCCTGAACCTGACCAACGCCGTCTCGGGGATCGGGGTGCTGTCCATGCCGTACGCGGTGGCGCAGGGCGGGTGGCTCAGCTTGCTGCTCTTCGCGCTCGTCGGCGCCGTCTGCTACTACACTGGCACGCTCATCGAGCGCTGCATGCGCGCCGACCTCGGCGCCATCGCCAGCTACCCGGACATCGGCAAGTTCGCCTTCGGCTCCGCCGGCCGGAGGGCCATCGCCTTCTTCATGTACGTGGAGCTCTACCTCGTGGCCATCAGCTTCCTCGTCCTCGAGGGCGACAACCTCGACAAGCTCTTCCCGGGCTCCAGCGTCCAGCTCGTGGGCGGCTACCGGCTGCAGGGGAGGCAGCTGTTCATCGCGCTGGCCGCCGCCGTCGTGCTGCCCACCACGTGGCTCAAGAACCTCGGCGTGCTCGCCTACGTCTCGGCGGTCGGGCTCGTCGCGTCGGCAGTCCTGACGGCGTCGCTGGTCTGGGCCGGCGTGGCCGAGACCGGGTTCCGTACGAACAGCACCAGCGTCCTCAGCCTCGGCGGCCTGCCCACTTCGCTCGGCCTCTACTTCGTCTGCTTCACAGGCCACGCCGTGTTCCCAACGATCTACTCCTCCATGAAGAACAACAGGCACTTCTCCAAGGTGCTGCTCATCTCGTCCGTGCTATGCAGCGTCAACTACGGGCTGACGGCGGTCCTGGGCTACATGATCTACGGCGACGACGTGCAGTCGCAGGTCACGCTAAACCTGCCGTCAGGAAAGCTCTACACCAAGGTCGCCATCGTGACGACCCTGATCAACCCGCTGGCCAAGTACGCGCTGCTGGTGGCGCCGATAACTGCGGCCATCGAGGAGAGGTTCTCGCTTCCTTCTGGGACCACGCCGGCGAGGGTGTCCATCAGCACCGTGGTAGTTGTCAGCACGGCAGTGGTGGCCTCGACGGTGCCATTCTTTGGCTACCTAATGTCGTTCATCGGCTCGTTCCTCAGCGTCATGGCGACAGTCATATTCCCCTGCCTCTGCTTCCTCAAGATCTACAGGGCCGAGGGGATTCGCCGCATCGAGGTCGCGGCGATCGCTAGTATCCTGATGATGGGCGTGTTCGTAGCCGTCACCGGCACCTACACTTCTCTGCAGCAAATTATAGGCACTTTCTAAGATTTTATAGTTATAGTTAGTGCTCTGACACAAGACTTCACTGACGTAAAATGTTCCAAGAAAGAGATCAGCATATTATTTTTGTACAACCTGTACTAATCTTGAATGGATTATGAAATTAATTAATGTATACTCCCTTTCTGATAGCGTACAGAAGCATCTAATCTAAAAAATGTGCTCAAGTACACAGTATTTTCGAGTACAAAAAGACAAAATTCTGTAATATGCACAAAGAGGTCGAGTCCCGGTCCCACCAAGTCGTATATGTTGCTACTTCTTCCAAATTATAAGTTGCTTTGACTTTTGGTTCATTTATTTTTTATATGTCTAGACATATTATTTATCTATACATAGTAAAATGGATGTAAAATTCAAAATTACTTATAATTTAGAACAGAGGGAGTACTTTTTGAAGGTACGTATATTGATAATTGTCATTTATCAAGTTATGCTCTTTTATTAATATCACGGCAATTTGATGTGTGAATCCTATCCTATCATATAAAAATCAACCTGAAAACACTAGTACACTAGTGCTTTGTATTAGCGTCACCCTATTTTTCTACCGGCCGTTAGGAACGACAGGGCACCAGTAGAAAGAAAATGGTGGGCCTAAAACCCAAACCGCCTGTGTAAACATATTTACACAGACGGTTTCTTTGTGTAACCCGCTTGAAGAAACCTCTTGTTTCTACTGGCGCTCGAGGATTTTCAGTAGCAAGCAAATCAATGGGTGGAAAACTTTGTTGCTTTAGTTGAATTTTTAGTTTCAAGTAGTTCTGTGTATGGTGGATTTTCAGTTGAATCTAGCTGCCACTATTATGGTGATTTTTTTGTGATTTCATATTTACGATTGCTTGATATTATGTTTATTTTGCTTGTGATTTATATTATAATTTAGCGGTATTATATCTGAATATTTAAAATTATTTACGCGGATGGCTTGTATAAACACCCACCTGTGCATTGGGCGCGTGAAACCAGCAAAAAAATTATTTTTAAAACAATTTACAAGAATGGTTTATGTAAACAACCGTCTGTGCTAGTGGAAATTACAGAGGCGGCTAGACGGCTTGTCTAATCCAACCGAATGTGTAAATTCATTTACAACAGCGGTAACTTATAAAGGGCACATGTATAAAGGATATTATTACTAGCGGTTACAGTAAGCCAACCGACGGTGTAAAGCCATTTACACATATGGCTTGCTACATGAACCGCCTGTAAAAACATGGTCTCCAGACATGGTTACTATTAGGAAGCCGTCTGTGAAAAGCCCTTAACACTGTCGGATCCGAAGTGACCGCTTGTGGAATGATTTATTTCTACTGTCGATTGCCACTATCGGTACAGAGGCTTCCGCCAATGGAAACTGCTCTGGAACCGCCTCTAAAATGCTCCGCTGTACCAGTGAAAAATGATATCGGCGTTCCACGAATCTACGTTCAGCTATTACACCGATTGTGTTGTAGCCCAAATGGACGTGGTAACGTTATGACTTGTAACCGGCGGCTATGAGGCAAAAACACAACTGAACTAAACATGTTCCTAATATGATGAAGAATTCGACACACTAAAATACAAAAAAAAAGAACGGCTACGGACAAACTTGCACGTACGCACGCTACTTTGAAGATTAGTCCCATGCAGATGCAGCACGATGCTATGGAGATGTTTACAATGTGTGTGGTGAACTAGTTCCCCCCATACGGACCTTAGGCCCATCCTGATTATCGCTTGTGTAGGGTCAAAAAAAAAGAGAAAAAAGATCATCATTAGCTTAGTCCTTCAAAAGCCTTCATAGTGCTAGAATTCGCACACAGATGTTCATACGAGTGAGTGTGCGTATGATTGTGCGTGCTGTGAGCATTGTGGTAATTAAAAAAACAGCTACTAAATCCTAATCTAAAAGGTAAAAACAACGCATGCTTTTCACAGCGGTAGACGTGGATCCCCGTCGTGTGGGCCTTTTGAGCGCGTAAACATGTTGTTGCCGTGGTGATGCCCACGTCACGGTCAAAATAACTTGAATGAACGACAGTACTCCGTAAAGGGTTCACCGCGGGATTACATAGCCAGTTGTGTATCGATCTTAACGTCAAGCGCATCATGCAGGCGACGCATGTTGCACATGTACGTTCTTGTGGCAGTAAAACTAAAAAACCCGGGCGCAATTGGAACTATATATATTTCTACACGCGTGGCTGCTCTAGCCCCGTCGCAGTCGATCCAGTCATTTGGATAGGACCGTAGAAATAGATTGCCGCCCCCGTCACGCGCGCATTACAGCGACTGTGACCACACAAGACCAATTGGGTCAGCGTCAAATTATCGATGTCACGCCCTCTGTGTGGGGGGGCGTTATTTTTGCAAGTTGTAATATAATTAACCTTCATTTCGGCCACTCGGCTTCAGCAAACCATCAGCAGATCAGAGCGTACCACCGCTGGCTGCGCATATCTAGCTATATATTTCAACTCAATCTATGTGTGTTGCAATAAAGTAAGGCTAGAACTTAGTTTAATTTTTATCTCAGTTGACTTTATACACTATATTGAGGTTGATATGAAGCAACTGAGGTGGATACAAGTGTGTATACTTTTTTTCTCGAACACGACTTCACGTGTCATTTTTATTAAAAAGAAAGGGCCGAAAGCACGGCGATTATAATACGACACAACGCGACAACCAAGCCACAGAGACAGTGGCTGGACAAACACAACGACAGTAGGAGAAACAAAAACTCGACCAACACGCCCACAATGCAACCTTGCAAGGCAAGGCACAAACTCGCTACGACACCAGATCAGGAGATGATACCGCGATGGTACAGGAGTCCACCGGAAGACGACAAGAAAATGACATCACCATCAACCGAGCTAGAGGGACGAAGCGACGACAGAGCAGAAGATCACATAATGCGGCATAGAAGAAACTTCCAAGGGGCAACGACGGGTGAAGAAGGAGGAGCGTCGAGGGTGCATCAACGAGCCTTCAAGAAGGGGATGACAGCCGCGGCCGCCAACTTCGTTGAGAGTGTACCCTAGGGAGGTTTCGCTCCCGATGTGGTTCCAGCGGTTGCGGTCAACATGCAAAGGTCGATGACGCCTTCAAGAAGATGATGACGCTGGCACACCACCGTCGTTGGTCCTCGGAGCGGACCCCGAGGAAGGGTTTTCACCCGCTGCCATGGACCGCTGCTGAAGGCAATGGAGGTCGGCGTTCCACGCCGGGGCAGAGCCGCCCCTGCGCTAGCACACCCCTTCGAACGAGGCCCTCTGGTGGCGCCGCCGGACCTTAATGGTCCTCCCAGCGACCACCGACGCCAAGCACACCTCTGAAGCGCGCCAACGCTCCACCAGACCAACATGAAGATCACCACTGGGGCCAAGTTGGCCATATCTGGGAGTAGGAGAGTGAATCCGACCAGAAGGCCCGGATCCGACCCATCAACCGACTCAACCGGAGCGGCAAAAGAACCGCCGCAGCAACGACATGGTGAAGGAGGGGGAGGTGGTGGGAGAGCAGATAGGTAGAAGGCACACAGGGCCTGCAGTTGTCACATGCACAGGCGGGAGGCCACCATGGGGGCGGCCGGGACTCACCACCCACCACCAGAGCAGGGGGCAGACAGCCCGCTAGCCACCAACCGAGCCGCCCCACGGTGAGAGCGGGCACTGCACCCGTAGCCGCCGCACCCTGGATCAACGCCGGAACCCTGGCCGAGGTCCGTGGCCTCAAGGCCAGGGCTGGCGACCTTGGCGCGCTGGATCCGTCGTCATGGGAGCGAGGGGCGCTCGCCGGCGTGGGCGAGCCTCGGGGACATAGCTGGCCGGCACGGCCCGTCACCGCCATCGTCACTCCAAGGCCCAACCTGTCGTCCGCCACAGAGATGTGGCTGGATGGCCACGTCTTTCCACCCACCACCGTCGATGAGGAGGACGGGCGTCGCTGCTCGCACCACCAAAGCCCGTCGGAGCGCCACCGGCTGTGGCGGCACGAGGAGGTTGGGGTCGTGCGTGGAGGATGTAAGGGCCACTACCACTGCCGGAGCAGGAGGCCGCCGCCTCCATAGCACCGTTGAGGTTGGGACCACACGCGCGGCGTGCCCTCGCGCCGCCGCTGCCACGCAGGTGAGCCGAGGGGAGGGGGCTGGCTGGTCGGGCCCGTCACCACTGCCGTCAAACCTAGGCCAAACCCGCCGCCGACCGATCCGACCGGTCCGGCCACGGAGGGGCTAGACCTGGCCGCCGCGATGCATGTGAGCTGAGGGGAGGGGCTAGTAGGTCGGGCCCGTCGCCGCCACCATCAACCCTAGGCCTGAGTCACCGCCGGCCAATTCGGTCGGCCTGGCCGCATACCCAGGCACGGAAAGGCCAGATCCGGACAAGGAGAAGCTGGATCTGCCGCCCCGTCGGCAAGCGGTCACCGGTGTCAGAGAGGAAGGGGGAGGGAGGGGGGACAAGAACGCACGAGGGAGTACAGGGAGTAGGGGGCGGGGAGGCGCCTTTTTTTAGCCCTCCCTGCTGCCCGCCGGCGGCGATGGCGAGGAGCAGCAGCGACGGCGGCCCAGTCGGCGGCGAAGAGGAGGGCAAGAGACGGTGGCACGGGGAGCCCTCAATTCGCCCCCCATGGGACACGACGCGAGGGAGGTGGGTCGCCCCCCGTGTATACTTCAGTTGTATGTTTCCAATTCCATTGTCCCAATCACAAAATCTGAAGTTCAGCCTCCAGCTCATCGTACTCGATCTCTAGTCCCTACATAACTCTGGTCTGAAAGGTTTTTGACATCCACTTCATTGCTTGCCAACTGATTTGGAGCAATGGAGGATCGAAGCACCTGTCTCACATTCACACTACCCGCACCGGGTACTCCATCCCCATCCTGTACGACGATATACCATGAAAATGTGCTGCATCGGGTACTGTAAACTAAAAGGTAAAGGCACTGTTCGCCATATTTGTCGCCGTAGCGCGCGTTCTGTACCAGACGCTGAGGGCCCACGAAGCATGCAGCAGAGGAGAGAGAGATAGCACGTTAGTCGCGCTGGGGACGCCATCGAAGGCCCACGCCCGAGGCCGGTGGTCCGCCGCGCGCCCTCCGCTGCGACGCCCTGCCACCGCGAGCTGGTCCTAGAGCATCCACGCGCGGTCGTCGTTCTCGCCGACGGGGGAGGAGAAGGGAAGGGAGGACAACAGCTATTTCAACGCCGTTAAATCCTAACAAAAAGTGCGATAGAGAAAGATATAAAGTATGGATAGATGTGGAAGAAATATGTATAGAGGAAAGAAGACTCTTGATGACTAAGACGAGTAGAGAATGAATTTAGAGGACGAAGAGTGCGGATAATCTCAACGAGTCTTTTCTGGCTCGTGGGGAAAGGCAAGCCGGTGGCGCAGGGCCCGGGTGGCATATAATTAGCCTGCTGCTCTTCGCCCTCGTCGCCGTTATCCTACTACACTGGCATGCATGCTGATCAAGCGATTCATGCACGCCGGCCCCGGCCCGGCGCCATCACAAAATCAAATCATGAAATGCCACGTTGGCTCATGAGTCAACCAGGAGATGGTCTTTATGCTCTCTCGGTGTGGATGGTAAAACTACCCACGCCCTCGTGTAAACAACCATCTTCCACGTTACCGTTGCAACTTCATCCGCAACCCTACCCTCACTGGTCCAGGCTCCGTTCAATCCCTGCGTCTGGCAGTGGCCATAAGACACTGGCATTTTGCACTGTGTGGGTAGCAAATTTCCACCATCCGAGCATATCTTCAAAAGCTCCCGACAGTTTCTTTTCAAAACAGTTTTTTTGAGCTTGCCAAAAATTATTGAACGGAATAATTCACACCCGAATTTAGTTTCTAGTCTACAGTAGTTCTTACTTGCGTGAAATCTTGGAAAGACATGGTTTCAGGTACGAAACCGGTGTTTCTTAAACAGTTAAACTATAAGCCAGGTGAGAGATGAAGTGGAGGAGGTCCTTGTCGCCGAGCAACGAAGAGACAGCCGGTCGCAGACGCCGACGGCTGGTCCTCTTCCCATCGATGGCAGGGGATGCCGATGCAAGGAAAAAATATCGGCCGAGACAATCTGAAATTTCTGAGATATCCCGTTTACCGGTCACGGCTGAAATTTTTGCTCAATCATCCAAAATTTTTATAATTTTCAGATTTGTCCATCCAAATTGACGCCAAAGCCTACCTAATACTCTAATGTTAATCTATGTTTCATTTTTTCTCCTCTTGTCTTTTTGGTTCAGGTTGCCACCATCGCAACATGCTCGTACCCCTCATGTCATGTCGCTGCTCTCCTCGTTGAGCAGGCAACTGATAATATATATTCTTTAGTTTTTTATGTTAAATGGTTTAGAAACAATCTATGTGCTTTCCTGAACAAAATGACGTATTTTTTTCTAAATTCTTTCATGAACAAAATGACTCGTTTTTTGTCTAAACTTTTTTCTAAAATTTTATTTCGATAAGTTTCTTATCCAATATTACCGCATTTATCCGTAACCGCCGAGATTTTTAAAATACCAGTAGAAAAAAACCGATGGCCAGTGGGCTTGATCGGTTGGTCCTATTCCCCTCAATGGCCGCGGATGCCAACGACGGTGGCCGCAGCGGCGGTGGTGCTCAATGGCCGTAGATCCTGACAGTGGTGGCGCTCAGTGTCAGTGGCCACGCATCCTGACGGTGGCTGCAGCGGCGGCGGGGCTGCAATCGGTGACGTGAGAGAGGAGAGGGGCCGGGAGGGCGCGAAGGACCGGAGCCCGCAGCGGGGGACGAGCGGACCAACTTGCTTCCCATCTGTGTGCACGTTTTTTTTTTTACGCAAAGATCGCCCGGCCAAAATATGCCTTCCTAGGTAGGTTTTTTTTTGGATAACAACCTTCCCGGATATTAGCTTTATTTAGCTTCGAAAAAAAACAGAATTTTGGTATGTTTCAAACGAATCAGTTGGCTTAAGTGCATTGACGACTGATGGCCATTGATGCACACACGTACACAGGTCCTCCTGGCCTCCATGGTGCTGTGCAGCCTCAACTACGGGCTGACGGCGGTTCTAGGGTACACGATCTACGGCGATGACGTGAAGTCGCTGGTGACGCTGAACCTGCCGTCGGGGAAGGTGTACACGAGGATCGCCATCCTGACGACCCTGATCACCCCGCTGTCCAAGTACGCGCTCGTCATCCAGCCCATCACGACGGCGATAGAGGAGAAGCTGTCGTCGTCGTCGCGGGCTCGGGCTCGTCGAGGGAGCCTCTGCCTCGCCAGGGCGGCCATCAGCACCGCCGTCCTTGTCAGCACGGTGGTGGCGGCGTGCGCGGTGCCCTTCTTCAGCTACCTCATGTCCTTCATCGGCTCCTCTCTCAACGTCACCGTCGCCGTCCTGTTCCCGTGCCTCAGCTACCTCTGGATCGCAAGGGTTCGCCGTGCCGAGGCCGCGGTGATCGTCGCCATACTGGTGGCCGGAGTGTGCGTCGCCGTCCTAGGAACTTACACCTCCCTGCACCAGATTCTGAGCACATTTTGATAGCAAGTGCTAGGCAGTGCACATCGATTCTTTGATCTGTTTGTTGGATTGAGAGATTTGTAATGCAGCTTCGAGGATAACCTGTTAATATGCGGCTATTTTGTCTTGCTGTCTGCAATGCACTTAAGTGACGGCGTACTATCAGAGTACCAAGGTTAGGGCCGGGCCTGTTTGAATCACTAGGGCACGTTACTAGTTGTAGCAAAAACTTAGTCTACATTAGCTGGACTTTGGCTAAAGTTAGCTAGCTAAATTGAGCCAGCTAATTAGCTGGAATTAGCTGGGTTCCAAAAACTAATAGGATTAGTTGTATTCCATTAGTCGCGAGACCTTTTAGCTGCTAATTAACTGAGGTCTTTGGATGCACAACAGCTACAACTAGCCAGCTAAAATTTAGTTGGTGCATCCAAACAGGGGTTGAAGGCTTAGTAGTTCATATATGAGCGTGCATCCAGCATTGAACTTCCCCTGTTCCTGTTGCACGAACCCTATACCTCTGTTGTGAACCCCTATATTCAACTGACATTAACCAAAACCTCTGTTGTGAACCCCTTGTATTCAATTGACATTAACCAAGAATGCAAATCCCTGCATTCAACTGCCGAAGAATGCAGCCTTTTACCATGCTGGACCAGATGCTAACAATGAACTTAGCAATCACCGATATTCAGAAGTAAAGATATAGATGGCTGCCCGATGTTCAGAAGAACACTGAACTTACCAGTCAAGGAGTCACCAATGTTCAGAAGTTCAGATATAAGTGGCTGCCTGATGTTCAGAAGATATAGGTGGCTATGCCTATGCAGACAGCATCAGCATCAGACAAAATGCCTTGTTATTAATACTCGCTGACCAGATGAACTAGTGACAGTCATGCAGTTTCATCCAAATTTTCAAGGACATCAACTAAAATATGAATCTCTAACCACATCAGGAGTTCAGATATGCAAAACCCATCTAACATGAGGCTCATAAAAGAATGCCTTTCCCACAGTCCCAAGCTACAACACTGGAACATTCAAATCTTGTAGCAAGTGAATGTTCTGTCCAGATTTCATCACACAACTTTACTGTGCACTGCAAACAAATGTTATATCCAGGAGGGGTGCGCCAAAGCAACAATTGTATTAAACAAAAGGAAATGTAAAAACCATGCCTTGTCAATAAAGTTTGAATGTTCTATGCTAATGAGAAAAGTGTTTATCCTGCCTCCGATATTTATAGCATGCTACAATGATGCAAATCAAACTGATGCAATGTGGATTCTCACTGCAGCACATACGATTTTTTTTGAAACATGCTATGGTTTCATATTAGTATGATACTAAGATGTGGATTCCATGTGCAAAATTCAGTACCTTACACACAAATCTCACTGTTTACACATCGGAGAGCATTTGTTAACGAACGATTTCAAAGGAAAAAGGGCAGCATCTTCTTCATTTTCAAACTCGTTTACTTTCTTCGCTCCTTACTCTTACCTTGAGAATCGACTGATGTTCTGGAGGCGTAGCCAGTAGTACACCATCTTTGACAGTTTCTCTTTTGCATGCTTCTCATAGATGGACAAATTTGTGATCACCTGGATCTGTGATGTCTATACAAATGTTCTCACAGTTAATTCCAAACTCATAAAACAGAACACAGAGTCATGTGTCGTATGTCCCTAGGGTGGTACATCAACCATTGTTTGCCAAACTGGTCGCCACCTCATGTCCTCTTCTAATAAGATGTTCTCCAAGTAAGGTTATTAGGTTAATGAACAGAGAAAGATAAAATTTTGTGGAAAGTTCACAGGATAATATTGATGGTTCGGCTGTATTCTGAAATTAGGGTGAGTTGCAAGCTTTCATGCAGGATAAATTTTACTGCATGCAGAACATTGGTGATTCTTATCCTAAACCCAATAGACCAAATGGGTGTAACACTTAAAGATTTTGTATTGTAGGGATTAATGTTCTTGTGATTATGCTTGGATACAGAGTTACAGCATGGAGCATAAAGATGATTTGTACATTCATCATGTTCATCGAAAATCATGCCTTTCATCAAAAGAAAGAGATACATTGTGGTATCAATCATTATAGATGTTTTCCTATCCAAATTCTTGTCACCTCATTGTCTATTTTCATAGGAATCGTTAAGCTGCAACTGACAAGATGAGATTTTATGATCTGGTAAGGACCCGCTCCTTTTCTCAAACAAACCCTCTATAGTTTGATTTATACTGAATTCTTTGTCTGTTGCTGTGACACTTTGACAAAACTTCACATAAATTGTCTCAGAGAATAGGTCCCAATGTCAATAACAAGAACTTCATACATTTCACAGCAATAAAACATGAATCATCCTTCTGCACATTGCATGCGGGAAAAAATGATACTACAAATGCATTCAACTGCAGGAGCTGTGCAGTATGTGAATTCCACTGTAAAATACATGCCACTCTGTCCATGATAAAGGTCAAATGTTACACAAAAAAAATGGACTCGAAACAACAAACAAGTGTACAGATGCAGGTTCCTCATATACGGGAATAGGAGTTAGCTCATATCACACCCATCTGTAAGGGTTGCATGCCTTTGATTTCTTTGCTATCTGAAGATACCTGACCTGCAGGAGAGTAATACAGTTCGTAGTTGATTAGAAACATTCTGCATCTGCAATAATTCTGCATGCCAATGTCTTTTTTTTTCTTTTTTTGAGGAATGCATGCCAATGTCTTTGAGCACTTAAGGTATTGGAGGATCATAAAAACTACATCTCTAAAAGTGTATAGCACCCTAGTTTCAGAAATGCACTAAAGATAATTAACCATGACACAATGATTAGGCAAACTATTTAAAAGTGGAGAACAAAAGCTTCTATATCCCTGCAACTTTGATGCATTGTACATCGGTGTAGTGAAATTCATATTCACTAGGCCAGCTTCCTTTATGATATTTCCTGCATTTGACAAAGGGGAATTTCACGGTAAGTTGTGTAACAGGAAATTACATGATGTTGCCAGGTCAGGGTATATAATTAATGCTTCAAACAAAACATGTACTATGTGACTCCTGGGAAAATGTCAGCTTTGCACAAAGGGTGTGCTGAGAACCACCAACAATCTGTAGTGTAAAGTTAAAAATGTTTTAGCAAGCTAAATCAATCTGGTTAGTAATTTCAAGTTAACAATGCAAATGCATATCATCTTATGCAAGAAGTACATATCCTTATTGGCACTTGCCTTCTTGAGATTCCACTCAAATCTCCTGGATCCTTCCTTGAAACCGGTTGTCTGTCCAACTGCTCCAGCTTCCAACTCAAAACTCTCTCTGCAATGTAACCCATGATGGGGTACTTTAGTTAATCAAAAAAGCATCAGTCAATATTTCAAAATTTGTAACTTAATATAATAGGAACAAAGATATAACTGTAGTTGACCCCATTGTGTATGATGGCACTGGCATTTGTACTGTGATTGTGTTAGCAGTGGCAATGTGGCATTTGCGGAGAAGTCTGCTCATATTTTCAGTAGAACAACTGTAGTTTCACCAAATTGAAGCCTGTGTAGATATAAACAACTATAGTTTCACCAAATTGAAACATAGTTTTCATCAATGCCTAATAGCAAGACAAGCAACCCTCGATGGTCCAGCTTCTTCAATTAGAGCGGTTACATGGAACGACAGCTTAAATTATTGATCCGGTAGTTCATTACAGCAAATATTGCGATGCTAAGTATAAGTTCACTAAATTTTCTCAAGTAATAGGAGTAAACTGTAAATATAGTGCTTGAGTTCTGAAAAAAAAAAAAGACAGAAAGACAGAAGCTTATTTGAGTACTTAAGACTGTCTTACCAACAGAATCAGCGATGTCTTACCAACAGATGTACCTGAACCTGGGCACTTGCATGAGTGCATAACGACGCAGGTTACAACCACGATCTGTTGGTAAGACATCGCTGATTTTGTAAAAACTGCGGAGTAGATCAAGAATGGAAAAAGGAGACGCCATCTACACATATTTGGAGAAGCCATCCACTGCATACAAAGAAAATCAAGCGGCAAGAAATTAAGAACTGCAAAAAACAGAGTACATCGAGAATGGGCAAAGGAAGAGGAAGTGGGGACCAAGGAAATCAAGGAATGTTAGGTCACGAACTGCATAAATATAGTAGATCGAGAAGGGGAAGGGGATGAACTCACTGTAGGTTGCTGGATGCCTGGATCCACGTCGCGGGGGCAGAGACGTTGCCGGCAGCCGGTGAGCAGTGGCGGGGTTCGTCGCCGGCGGCTGGCGAACAGGATGAGCCGTCACCGCGCGTGTTCGCTGGAGGCGGCACGAGGTGCGCCGTGCGGGAGTGGGCGTCTTGGGGCACGTGTTTGTTGGGCTGGGCCGTATCGAATGGGCAGATACGTATCGGCTCACATAAAAAAAAACTCAATATTCGCGAAATTTCCCTAAAGAACTCAGTATTGCGATTTTTTAAAAAAAATCGGACAAATACTTATCGGCCGCGTATCCTTGTCGGATACATATACATATTCTATACGGGATACAGCACCTCCCTGGCCTATCTGTGTAACGGAGTAGCATCGAACTTGAACCTACTTTAACAGTAGTGATATACCACTACTGTTACACTACTGTTAAAGGTAGTGAGCTTGCTACCGGCTGTTGCACTACACCATTTTTTTGTTCATAAAAGTAGTGGTAACAGCCAGTAGCGTTACCGGGGTATTATATAAGCAACAAATGGCAAAGAGGGTAGTTACTGCCAGTTAAGCTTGCTACCGGCTGAATGTTTTATGAACAATTACAAAGTATACAGAAATAACTAACCTTACAACTCATATAAAAAGAAGTTTGCTTTGACAAATCTGAATCTTGAATATCTGCGATAATGCAAGAACGCGCCATTCAATGTTTGACAGTAACAGAATGAGATCCAGGTCCAGCAGCTACAACTCATAACACGGTTAAGACTGAAATTCGGCACCAGCCATGCCAAACAAGCTTCCTACAGACAATTAGTTGTAGCTTGGTCCACCTTATGCAATGCCTCTGTCAACACCTGAGGAACATTATGCTAGTTGGAAACCTCCATTGTTGGACTGAAACTAGAAGGATACCATAAATTTTAGAGCTTATAAAAGACTAGTAAACAGCCATGAGCAACTACATTTGTGTAGTTACCTAAAAAATTACAAAACATGGGAAAATTGTTAGTTATTATGCAAGCATGAACAAAAACACCTGACAATGCAGAGTTTCATTCTAAGAACATAAATCAGCACATGAAACGCTATTCATGTAAGAAACAGTGCAGAGCTGCAGTCTGCAGATATGGTGGCCTGGTATCTATATATTAGAAAATTCACAAAGAAAAATCAGAGTCTTGATGCCACAATATTCGTTTGTGGCTTAGTCAGGAAAAGAAGTTTTCAAATTTGGGATCATTAGGGATTTAGGGTAAGTAAACGAGGAAACACAAAGAGAAGGGTCAGGCATCCTGTCTGGCTGTCTGCATAGAAGAGACTGAACCTCTGTTACTAAATTTGCTAGTGTCTAATCTGGATTATGAAGAGCGGCCCTGGTGCAAGCGGTAGAGCTTTACCGCCTGTGACCAAGAGGTCCAGGGTTCAAGCCCCAGCCTCTGCACATTTGTGCAGGGATGGCTGCTGGCTATTTTCCCTTCCCCAGACCCCGCAGTGCGGGAGCCTACGGCACTGGGTACGCCTTTTTTTCTAATCTGGATTATGGAGTTGACATGGATCATCAGAATCAGATCATCAGTCAACCTGGTTAGTTAAATTCTTTTGGTAACACACGTGCCTGGACATATTATACAGTTACAAAATGCAGTGGCCAATCTTACATACACTGTCGCCATGAACAGAAGCAGCTAAATCCTGGATCACTGAGTTGTACTATACGATGAAGATGAACTGCAGTAGCTGAACACTGAACAAATAAACTGCTGCAATAGCTGAAATTCATGGAGAAAGGTAACACTTCCTACCACCTATGGATATCAGAGCCGAAATTCAAGAAAGCAACAATCATTGGACTACCTTCTGCCAGGTAAACGATAATTTCATCCAGAGCAGTTGAGACTCACAGAAGCGCCAGGGTCTAAGGAGGGGAAGGCGGGGAACGGTACCTTTGGGAGGAAGAGGATGGAGAGTACAGCCGGTGGTGCGCAGCGGCGTGACAGATGGTGTTAGTCCACAGCGTCCTTCTTGGCTGCCGGTGCGGATGGCGTCGGTGAGCGGGAGCAGCAGATGTCGTGGGCAGGAGCAGGATGTCACGGGCGGGCACGCTGCAGCTTCATCTGTATGTACAACCCATTCAAGTAATTCCTATGGGGATGCATACCGATGAAATTAGAAAAAGAGCCACAGGAGGGGGTGCATCTGGAACCTGAGGATGGCTGTACAGCAGGGATGGCATAGTGGAGTCTGGAGTGAGTGCCCCGAGCTGAGCAACAATAGTTAATCAGTCTGTTAACTGTTCAAACATTTAAAAGGGTAATCCTCATTCTTCAGCAGCAATAGTTAATTCAATCTGTTAACTGTTCAATCATTTAAAAGGGTGTCCCTTATGAAATAATTTAGCAAGCATGCAAGAATAAGAAAAATATTCAATTGCAAATTCATAGAATAAAAAATCGAAGGATCCTAGCTGGTTTAGCATGACGACACATGTAAATGATATCATGCATCAAGGGTTCCACCTTTAGTGCCCATATATATGTATAACTATTTTATGTGAATTTTTAACTTTCGACCATCACCTTGTCTATCTTATAAGGTAATATGCAGTAACAAATAAAAATTTAAATAAATGCTAACATAAAAACACCTAGCCAAGCATGACATACATCAGGATCTATAGAAGGATCTTTTTGTGCATCCATCCTCATAATTTCCACCACCCTGGAGAGATTCATCATTATGAATACAAAATAATATAACTTAGCTAGTCAATTGTTGCATCAAGAGGAAGAAATGAATAGTAAATGATCCCCAAATAAGGATTTAGATTTAGGGTTTATGATTTAGAGCTAGGATTTAGGGCCAAGCTCTTAACAACAGATAAAACTGGTAACAAGGACTAAAGAAGCATCACAACAGTTTTATAAAGACATATAACATATCAAGTCTGAACCCGTGAGATATTTCGTGACAAGACTTCAATAATAATAGTTCATAAATTCTAGATGTTAAAAGGGTATTTTCAAAAAGGGAGACCAGGTGGGCCAACTGGGCACCAGATGACACCAAGCCATCATGCTTTGTAAGACATATCACGTAAGGTCATATGCATTGCCAAGATTGACTCACAATCATGAATAATCTGGATAATCTAGAAAGTAGTAAAAGCAGCTGGTACCTAGTGCCTTGCCGATCCTCATTAATAACTTTGGACAGGGGTATTAAAACAAATTAATTACACCTCAATTGTACTTGGTCCTTTCTTTTTTCCAAAGCATTTTATGAAATCAAATATTGTCACATGATCATTTATAAATGTTGCAGTAAGTGATTCCCAGCACCCATAGAGACCACACAAAACAGATGGGTGAATATGGGAGGAGCACTCATGCAAAACATAGACTGCTACATATTCCCAAACCACATCAAGCTCTACCATGAACAAGTTACAGACTTCCAATTCAAAATACAGTACGACAGGTTAAGTAAAACTTATGCTGAAATTTCATAAACTGGATGAGTGTAAGGGGGGGACAGGACAACCTAGTATGAATGAGGACAAGAACTACATGTATACTCTTCAAGTAGTAGAGATAGAGAAAAAGAGTAGAGAAAAGAGAGATGGAGAATACAAAACAGTGAATTCATGGATCACAAAAAAATTATAACTTATATCTCTTATCTAAGAAATGCTAGATGTGGTACACAAGATTGCATCAATGCTGCAAACAATCAGCACAACTTGAAACCAAGTAAGTTCAAATAAAAGCATTGAGCCAACCTTCTCCCAATCACATTATTACTGAAATGGAACTAACGATCATTCATGATAGAAAAGACCCTGATGATGAACCTAAGGACACGATGAGGCTTCAGCAGGCTCTTGCTTTTGCTGCTCATCACCTTCACTCTGTTCTCCAGAAACGTCACTGGTGTCACTGTTGGCTTCCACAACATCTGCCTCTTCAACATTCAGTCCATCAACTGGTTCCTGTTTTTCTGCTTCCTTCTTGCGACCCAGCACTGCCTCAATAGCAGCTCGGCTAGCCCTGGCAGCTGCTTCTTCCTTAGCCTTTGCCTCAGCCTTCTTCCTCTCCTCTTCTTCTTTAGCAAGAGCCTCAGCTCTAGCCTTCTCTTCAGCTGCACGTGCAGCCGCCTCTGCTTTCTCAGTCTCAACATCTTCATACAACTTTGTCATTTCCCCATCTCTCCCCTCTTTGTCCAGTGCCTCCTCCAGAAGTGCTTTCATTTCATCACTAAAGGCGACACTCTCGTCCAACAGAATGCCTTTGGCTATCTTAATCGCATCATCCAACCTTGCTGCATCAATATATGCCTTCAACAGCAACTCGTAACTAGCAATGTTTGGTTTGACCTCCTTTTGAGGCATCATATCAAAGAACCCTCGTGCCTTGCTGAGCCTATCAACCTTCACCAAGCCACCTATGACTTTGTTAAACGCATTTGCGTTGGGTCTCAGGCCAGCATCAAGCATCTTGTTGAAGTAAGCAACTGCATCTTCCACCCTATCAACCTTAAAGCAAGACTCAATGAGCAGGACATAGGTGTACTCATCAGGGTTTACACCTCGCTCACCCATCTCCTTGTACAATCCCTCAGCTTCCCCAACAAGTTCGTTCTTACCTAGCCAGTCAATCAGATTATTGTAGGAGAGCGCATCTGGAGCACACCTCTTCTCGGCCATCTTCCCAAACACCTCAATCGCATCTTGAAACCTTTCAGCACGGCAGTATGCATCAACCATCACATTAAAACTCCCAAGGTTCACAGCAATCGTCCTGGGTGGGTCATGCTCCATGCACATTCTTTCAAACAGCTTGAGTGCATCCTCCAACCTCCCATTCCTCCCAAGCGCATCAAGCACCATGTTGTAACTCACGGCACCAAACCTCACCTTGGAACCCTCTCCAAGCACCTCCGCATAGCAATCCATGGCGGCCTCCTCCATACCCTTGAGAAAATACCCTTTCATTAGGTTCCCGTACACGACGCCATCAAGAATAGGCTCCCCGCCAAGCTTCTCCTTGAGCTCCTCATACAAGGAAACTGCCTTGTCACCATCCCCGGCATTGACAAACCCGCCGATGATGAAGGCATAGACCTGGATATCAGGGGCGATGAGGCCACGCTCGAGCATGCCATCCTTGAGCTCGAGCGCCTGGTCCAGTTTGCCATTCTCGGCGAGGGAGCGCGCCAGGATGCGGTACGTGGTTGGGGAGGGGAGCACGGGCGAGTCATCCTTGAGGAGGAGGCGGAAGTGCTCGAGTGCGACGTCGGGGCGGCGGCAGTCGCAGTAGGCCTGGAGGAGGAGGTTGTAGGTGGCGACGGTGGGCGCGACCGAGGCCTGCGTGACGAAGCGGTGGAGGGAGAGGAGGTCGGCGTAGCGGGCCTGGCGGAGCAGCGCGGCGAGGACGGCGTTGCAGGTGAAGACGGTGGGGCGGCAGTTGGAGTAGATGGAGTGGCGCGTGAGGAGCGCCGCCTCGTCGAGGTCGTTCTCGCGGATGAGCGTGAGGATCCGGCGGTGCAGGTCGAGGCGCTTCCCCGAGAGCACCGACGCCGGCTCCGGGATCTTGGGCGCGTTGGGGTTCGACGCCGGGCGGGGAGCCCCCGGCGCGCGCTGCGGCGCGGGGCCTCGGGAGAGAGGGGGCTCCACGCGGAGGCGGCGCTTGCGGCGGCGGCGCTCGGCGGCGGCGTCCGCGGGGGCCTGCGCGTCGTCGATTGGGGCGGGGGTCGGGGTCGAAGTCGGGGTGGCGAGGCAGAGGAAGCGGGCCTGGGGCCGGAGGCGGAGGGGAAGGGGGAGGAGGCGAGAGAGGAGAGGCTTGGAGAGCGCCATGGCGGCGACGGAGCAGCGCGGAGGAGGGTTTAGCCAGGAATTTGTTCGGGGATATTTTTCGTTCCGTGGGAATGGGGAAGAGGAGGAACAGAAGCGGGCGAAGAAGACGGGATAGTGGGCCGAGCTCGATTGTAGGTTGGGCTATCCTTTCCTTGCAGACAGGCCCAAGTTTCTTTTCCCTGTGTAATTAATCCATATTTTGCTTTTTCTCAAAAAAATAATCCATATTTTGCTCAAAAAATCCACTCAAAAGAAAATTAATCCATATACAGTTCTCCATCGATTGAGAATAATCCTATAAAATTGAAGCACATTCATGTTACCGTTGCATATAATGCATACACAGCCCAACGGCGAATCAATGGCTGTGGTCAATTAAGTACCATTTTTCATTATATATGGAAAAATCAGAAAATAACAAGAAAAGATGCGGCTCCATAAATCGTATATCATCCACTGATGTTTACAGATTTATTTTGTTGCAGGTAATTACTCTTACCGCATTTGCGTACTAGCAAAAGGTTTGCCTAAACCCATCTAAATTTTTTATGAAAAAAGATTACCTAATCTAAGCACTAACTGGTAGTTTACGAGCTGTCATGGTGTGTTTGTAAAAACAAAACGGAAAAGAAATGGAAAAGGCGCCATTATTGACTCCACGGTGGTTGTACACCACGTAATCAGCCGAGAAAACAAATAAACAAGCAGCATCTCGGCTTACGGCATCCATTCCATTTGTACGGACTCGGAAACTTAAACAAAAGAAGCCAAAACGTTTACGGATTCATGGCAATTTTCTAGCATTTCTAACTCTTTTTTCTTGTTGTTCCGGCCCATTATGTTCTGTCTCAAAAAGTCAATTAGACTGACGGTATACGAATGCCAACCAACCGACCAGGAGGAGCAAGCAATACAGAAAACTGGAACGGCGGCAGCCCAGCGGCGGCCAGGGCCAGCGCTCGATCTCCCTCTCTCCGTCCGGTATGACTTGTTCTTCTTAGAACTTCTCCTGCCCTTCCCTCCCTTTCTTCCTTTCACTAGATTCCTGAAGTCCGCTTTGAGCTGAGATGGATTCATCCCAGTATTGTTCCGGGTGCTCCCGTTTCTTGATTTCTTCCGGGAAATTTGTACTGCTATGCAATGGCCTTCATTCGCTTAGGAGATTCACCCATCTAATCTTAGTTGAGGGTTAAATTTTGTACCATAAAAAAGAAGAAGATTGTTGCCCCGTGGAAGAATTGTCCATATGCACAAGTAATTTTCTACTCCTTTCCAACAGTATGGAATGTTCATTCAAATCTCGAAACTGTAAGCTGTATACATGTCCTGTGTCCGACTATCCCTGCAACTTTGCAATCGCGCATTTGAATGCATCTGTACAGTTGAATCAGCAAGGAGCCAGGGACTAACTTTTACTTCACTTTTGAATTTAATGCAGAACTTAGGCATTAGTGCTGTTACAGAATACGCACAAGATTTTTGTCATTCCGTTCTGGTAAGATTCCCCTGAGATGAAAATAACAATGTCTAAAACCAATGGCATCTTTATTGCCCTGGTTTACTATTGCTTTTCCTGAAGCTCATAAGGCCGTTGTCATATTTGTTTCAATTGAATTGTGCTCTTGCAGATCTTCTCTAAGTTTGCAATTTGCTTGATATTCCACTGGAGGCCCTGCTGATGGGCTGTTTACAAACAAAGCACGCCAGTCGATCTCCACACTTGCTGGATACACGGGAAGCTGTGGCCCTTGCTGCTGAAACATCTTGTGAGAAAGTGGATCTTCCAGATTTTGTTAATATTGCTACTGGATCAATGCGTGAGAATTGAATCCCTTCTTAGATAAGAAAGAGGAACCAATGGTGCAGGCTAGCTTTATCTTTTTTATAGTTTTTGGGTCAAACAAGTCTAATGAAAACATTGTGGCATTGCTACTTCTCTCACTAACTCTGATACTCATGTATTCTTGTGTACATTGTTTTAGAACTAGTTTGTTAACCTCTGCCTGTTGTTTCAGTTACAGTGAGTGAAGTTGAAGCACTACATGAACTCTTCCGGAAAATAAGTAATTCAATTGTCAAAGATAATCTAATTCACAAGGTAGTCAACAAAGCATAATTTTGGATGGGTAACAAACGAACAATATTGTGATAAATTAATTTAATGTCTTCTTTTACAATTTTTCCTTTTTTCCAGGAAGAATTCCACTTTGCTCTCTTTAGGAGCAAGAAGAAGCAAAATCTCTTTGTTGATAGGGTAAGAGTATCAATTATGTCAAAGTTGTTAGTTTCAAAATGTTGCTCATGACTTTATTTATTATAAAGAACATCTTCTCTAAGCCTTTCCTCCCTAACAAATACCTGATGATTGTTTGTTGATGAGAATATTTTTTACTAATTGCTTTTATCAGTAAAAGCCAGCACCCATCTGACAGCTCTGTAAAAGCATTTCTACTTCAGTGACATAGTTGTAGCTTCCGTGCTGTTTTAAACCATGAATTGGCAGGGTGTGATATACAAGGGTTCAAGTCTTCAACCTAGGGTTAATGATGATGATGATCTATGCTTTAGTTCAAGAATAAATTCAATGTGGTTGTGTTGTATAGCTTTAAATCAGTTGTATGTCTATAAAAATTATTATAACAAAGATCAAAAACAAAGTGCAGGTATTTGACTTGTTTGATCAAAAACGAAATGGTGTAATTGAATTTGGCGAATTTGTTCGATCTCTTAGTGTGTTTCATCCAGATGCACCAGAAGAACAAAAAGTTGCATGTAAGAAAGTTATTATACTGAGACTCAGAACCAGAAAGCTCTAGGTTTGATTCTTTAGCTAATTATTTTTATTTGATTACTGCAGTTGCATTTAAGTTGTATGACTTAAGACAGACAGGCTTTATAGAACGGCATGAGGTAAGCATTGTTTTTCTTTTCATTAGCTACTGCCTGGCTCTGATTGAATGAATGTAATGTCCTTGTATCCCATTGCACTACGGCTGCATCCCTGATTCCTTGTTATTGAATATTGATATTAGGCATTCATGTCAGAGAGGTTTTGTGTCTCTTTCCTTTTTCACATGAAATCTGCAGTAAGCACACGCCAATTGAGATCAATTACAAGAAATTGTGTTTCTGCAATAGGAAAATAAAATATAGATTTCAGCGTCCAGCGGGAAGGCATTCCTTTCTTTCCCATTTGTTACTTTTGAAATCATCGGAAAAATATTTCCTTCTGAAACTACCTTAGTATATGCTCAGTGGCATCTGAAGTAGTAAGTTACAAAAACTTGGGAAAGCCCATCTTTGAAAACTTATTTCAAATATAGTAGATCAGGATCAGATGGATAATGTTACTCAGTTGTATTTCTGAGTAATATATGGCCTGTAGAGAATTTCATTCTTGATACGTAACTATGATGTAATACCAATTAATTTCTGTATATTGTTCTCTTAGTTTTGAAATGTCAATAGACCCCGCAGTGCAGGAGCCTACGGCACTGGGTACGCCCTTTTTTATAACTGGTTGTCTTAGCTGGACTTTTTGTAAATGGTCTTTTGACAATTTATCCCTTTAGTCATGTCTTTTTGCAGTGAGCATATCAGTTCTGCCTAAACATGATTATCAGGACTATTTCTCACTGTCCTCAGTTACGTTGCAGTTAAAGGAGATGGTGTTGGCTCTGCTGGATGAATCAGATTTGGATATTGCGAGCGATGCTGTCGAGATGATTGTTGATAGGGTAAGAAAATATGTCATTCATGTGTTCCTCTGTGGTGCAGTGTCCTAAACCCCAAGAATACAAAACAGTTATATCCATTTTGCATGGTGCTGAATCTTTTGATGTTGGTTGTTGATAGACATTTGATCAGGCTGACACAAAAGGTGATGGGAAGATAGATCAAGAAGAATGGACTGCATATGCTAAAGATAATCCATATGTGCTGAGGAATATGACCCTTCCCTACCTCAAGTAAGTATGCATGAATTTTTGTACTATTTCTCAACGGTATATTAGCAGGACACCTTGATCAATAGAGTTGCCCTGTTATTTGACATTTTTGAAAAAAAATATATATAAATGTGACCATAGAAGTCTATTAGGGTTGCATCAGTTTTTTTGTGGTGGGAGAATGTATTTCTTTGTTTTACATCTAATTTGTGCCCTATGGGTTGCATTCGCATGACTATCTGTTATATTTTGTAAATGGAAGTAACTCAGACTTGGCCTTCATTTTTGGGTGGCCATTTACTCCTTGACTGATTTTATAAATGCCCTTCCTTTTCTGATGAAACTATGAATACCCTTCTTTGACTTACTATTGGTTGTTCATATTCCTCAGGGACATTACTATGGTATTCCCAAGCTTTGTGATGCACTCAGAAATCAGTGAAACAGACATGGCTGTCTAACCTGAAAAGTAACTGCAAACTTGCAACGTCACTGTACACCCTGATCTATATATTAATTAATGATGGAAGGGTGCACTTGAATCTTTTCATCAAGAAAAAGGTTTGCGACTCTTCTCTCATGAATAGAAACTGGGACTGGTGTAAATGCTGAAAGTAGAAAACGTGTTTTGTTTTGTTTTCTTCTTCCTTTTTTTTTTTTGGAGTGTTTTGTTATCTTACCAACAAGCAAAAGAGCAGTGTAGCATGCACACGGCAATTTGTTCATTGATGGCTGAACTTTTTTTAAGTTCAGTGCTTTTTTTTTCTTTTTTAGATGGGTGTTGAACAATGCTCAGCTATCTCAAAGGAGATCCGCAGGTTCATCTCTTGTGCATTAGAATCATGAATCATCTTTCTAAAGGCGGCGTGGGCTATAGTTCATGAAAATTTGATCGAGATTATTAGACTAGACCATAGCACTATCTCACGTGCAGTGCAGCTGACACCGCAGTCTGAACAAAGTATATAAACTTTTGTTCTCCTGGCAGTCTGTATTATAGCTAACCAGGGAGACAGGGCGCTGAATAAGCCAAGTTCAAACGCAAATTCAGGGATCCCAAGTTTTTTTTTAAGACCCGGAGCAATTTCGACTTATATTAATAAGGAGAATAGAGAATTACATGCGCAAATAGCGCAAACAACCTCCCAAGTTTGACAGACTATCAAGTTAGGCGTGGAGGAGTAAATGGACTACTCACACTCTAAAAACAACCGATGTGTATCTTCTAGCTGCACTATCATGGTCCTTCATCATGTCTGTCCTTAACTCCGCTGCAATTGCAGCTAGGGTCTTGCAAAGCTCTATGTCGTCAAGCCTCGCCACAATCCGTAGTGCCTTGATCGCTTTCTCAGGAAGGTCCTGGCCAAAGTTGTCAATGTACTTTGTGACTGCTGCATCCGACACCGACGACTCGCCATTGATAAAGTCCAGCTCTCGCATAAGCTTGAGCTGGGCAAGCTGTGCCACCGGCGTGGAGGAAGGACGAGCGGCCTAGCGCAGGCTGGAGCGGGTAGGAGCTAGAAGACTAGCTCCTCTAGTCCTCGGCTTACTGGCCCGCTTCTTAACGGCTAGAGGTGAGGCCGGCGTTGGAACCAGTGGTTTCGGAGCCTTCCTGACATCTTCTTGCAAAAGGTGGCGCAAGCACCGGCGTCCTCCGTCTCCGTGCATCCATCAACGTCCTTTGCTCCCTGGTCGTCGTCCGCTGGGGATGTGACCAAGTCGGACAGCTTCTCTGTCCCCTGGACCATCTCCAGGGAAGCCTCCGCCGAGGAAGGAGCGACTGCCAACAACACTTCCACCTCAAGGGAGATGACTGATGCAGGAGGTGGACACCCAGCCGCAGGAGCTCTTGTTGTCAGGACGAGCGAAGCAGCAAGCTCCTCCAACATGGGATCAACCCATGTCGGAGGCTCTTCCTCCGCGCAAGGCTCCGACACCAGGGGATCTGGCGCAGCGGAACAATGTGTAGAATCAACGTCGTCAGTGGGGCTGATCGGCGTACTCCTGCGCCGCCTGCGTTGTCATCGAGCTCTGTCGGCACCAACCCGCACAACCACCTCCGAACTCGGCGGACCGCTATGAGGACCATGCGGGGAGGCAGGTGGGTTGACGACGCGAGCTGTGCCACCACCCTTCGCTGTCGATGGCACAGCTCGAGGTCGCTTGCACTCCCTGGCCAAGTGGTGGAGGCCATGGCAGCGCAGGCAACGTCGTGGCAATCGGCAGGTTGCTACACGGTGTGAGTAGGAGAGGCAGTTGAAGCATCTGCCGCGAAGCACCTCCGGAATCCTCTTGGCCTGCGGGGGTTGCTTCTGGCGAGGCTCAACCGAGACGCCCACAGGAAGCGTCTCCTGTCGTGCGAGGATCTCCCGCCACCCATCAGCGTTGGGGGTAGAGACCCGTCCACGACGGCCAAGGCGATGGCGGGCAGGATACGACCATCCGGTGGCCGAGCAGGCAAGCCGTGCACCAGCTGGGAGCGCGGCCGGTTGCGCGCCCTCCGTCTTCGAGGCTCGCGTCGCCCGCCGTCCTGCCGGCCATGGCCTCAATCCACCGCTGCTGCCGGCAGCTGGATCCGGGGTACCGAAGTCGACATCAGTGGGCGACGGGCGACCTCTAGGTAGGATAAGGGTCGCTCATCGTCTGATGCATCGTCGTCATCCGCCCACCGGCGTAGCTTCGAGTGTCCACCCGAGGCTGGCTTGAAGGGTGCCGCGTCCGGAGAAAGGGAGGATGACGGGCTCGAAGCGGGCGCGGATGGATTGACGAGGAAGGCGTCGAGGCCGGGGGCGCACACTTCGTTGTCGTCGTCATCATCGTCCTATGCGGCATCCTCAATGACAACCACCGAGAAGGCGGTTGACAGAGGTGCCAGCCTGAAGCCGTCCGGCGCCAGCAGTGACTGGGAGGGGTTTTCCCTGGCGTCCAGCCCCGAGGACGGGCAGGGCGATGACGGTGACCAAGCCCCGGTCACCACGCCCGGCGAGGGACAGCCAGCTCCGTCCACCCGCAGCGGCCTTGACTAGGCGGCGGAGTTCTCGGCGCCAACGACCGGCGAGTCCAAAGGTCCGGCGGCGAGGAGGCCGGCCGCGTCTGCAGGGACCGGCGGCGACGCGAGGGAGCCGGCGGCCGCTGCAGGGCCCTGCGTCGGAGTGCCCCTGGCGGGCCCGACCTGTGTCAGGGATCCCAAGTTACTGGCTTACCATGGTACAGTGCATGGTATCGTGTATAGGCGTGATTACAGTTGCAAGATCCATGCTTGCAGACAGGAAACTGGAGGAGGGGAATGGTTAAAATAATGGTGTCAGATAAACGGATGACTAAAGTATTGCGTGTAAGCCTTTGAGATACTCCTAGGCTAGGCGGGAACTTATGCAATGCGAATGTTCTGAAGAAATTCAAAGTGTCAATCATCGTAGTAAGATAATGTAAAAAAACCGGACTGTTTTCTAAACATGCATACATGATACACGTCGCAGCTATTGCCCGATTTTTCTGGTTGAAATAACTTGCTCTTTACGCCATCAGCCATCATCCAAGAAAACAACATAAAAAAACTCCACATTTGCCTTGCCCCAATTATTAGAGGGAGCAAAGTATGTAATGTGGTCTAAGAAAACTGAGTAAGCTTCATTGAATATCAGCATGTGACAAAATTCAAGAATGGAAGAAAGAAAAAACTCATCTGAAATGAGCAAGGTCACTTCCACCACGATTCCTACTGCAGCATCCATCCAAGATGTGAAGCAGGGGAAGAAAAAGGATAGCGATATTCATACAGTATCAATAATACTGGCTATTATATGTATAGCTAGATTCATCATTCTATTCACTAGTACAGTTGCATAACATTCATCGTTGTGACATGCACGAGCTTCAGAAAAAAAAAATGGGAGAATATTAAACCAAAGGACTGTGGAAATGACAGTACAGTGAACTGAATAAATGTATCATTTTATATATTTGTAACTGTTATAACTGGAGCATCAAAACTGAAATTCCGGCAACATCAATGCTGTTTTGCATATAGATACTCAGTTGACTTCACACTGAAAATTATAAAGGCAAAGCAACACTCAAATAAAATCAATGTTCTTTCTGTTATCAAGTAGCACCACGGAGATGGTGAGGACTGTCTGCGCAACGAAGAATCCTAGATGACAATAAATCATACGTGCAGAGATCCTTATTATAACTGGAACTACTGTGAGCATATTCTGCTCCTCTCCCCAAGCAACATTCTTGAAATAGAAACATGCTAACTTAATTGGCAAAGCATAAAAAAAAGGTACTGACATTGAATCAAAATCAATCAACTAAAATAGAACTTGGGGAAAGCTGTTAGTGGAACGACATGAGACATGACCATATAAGCTCCTGCTACAAATAGCCAATAATCCTGGCCCATTAAACATAAACAGACATAATTATGAGAGAACAGACAGGGTGACAAGGAAAACATCAAAAAGCTGTTGTATACTGATCAATTCACCATTTGTTTTTCATGCTAAATTAGTGTAACAGAGCAATGCAGTAAATATCGAATCATTTTTTTCATGCAAAACAAATTACTAAGAAATATTCCCCCTCGCACACTTTTTTCCCACAAACATAATTTACACTTAGTGACTGTCAACAAATGTCCTAATTTCCCTTCTTGCTATTAAAGAACCATTTAAACTTAAGAAACAACTAAAAGCTGGATATGTAATACCAAGAAACAATTAAATTAACATCTTGATAATCTGATCTTACTACTATTTATCGCTAGTACCACCAAAGTCCCCCAGCAATCTCAATAATATGAGCACATAAAGTAGTATTTATGAAATCGATTGATAAATGTTCAAACAAAACAATAAATTCTTATACTAGATCCTATCCTGCAATACCAACAAGTCTACAGTTGAAGTGAAGAGACCAGCCATCCAAGAAAATTATGTTACCATGACCAAAACATCAAAATTTTGCTAGACAATCAAGCAGTAAATGGATCCCATAGCTCTTATCTGAGCTATCAAGTAATTGAGCATTCAATGAGCAACAAACCAACCATAATCTGTTCCACTGCCTGCTCAAGAATCACTATGCCACATACAGAAATATGTTGGAATGGCATCTTGCTTACCACTAAAATGGTCAAAATTTATATACTAAGATGTAAAATGTGTCTACATTTTAGGTGTGTTTAAGCTTTTTCAATCAAATATGTGGTAAGTTTTCTTATGCATGCTACATTCTCTTATTTAAACACCAGGAGAAATTTATAACTCATTGAGTGCAACCACATCTCAACATCAATCAATAAACTATTCTTGATGCATTCACTTCTGATATCATCTTCACCGTCAAATGAATGGGCAAAGTTGCTAAGCTATAATATGCAAGCAATCAGAAGCCTGAAATAACTACCAAGTAAAACAACTTATAGTGCATAGAAAACCAAAAGAAGAACCTGACTTGTGCAAACAGAGCAAAAGAACAGCACTTCACAGAGATTAAGGTTCAACACAGAAGTTTCACTACAGTCTCTCATTCAAACTCATGGAACGTTGGTGAATATGCAACACAGGTATAAATGTATCAATGCATTTCAGGAACTAGCCAATTGGTCAAATCAATAGCAAAAGCACTGCCTGGAACTGCCATCCATAGTTTTATACAAATAGCAGTTTCAGATAGATTACGCGCATACAAGTACATCATAGGCAGACTTAAAATAATAATTTATCTCAATAGAAGCATAAGTGCATAACTCAGAATCAGATGCAATAAACTGGCTTTCAGGCACCCATGTCTAAGTTCTCTCCATGCTGAATTCACAAAAAACCTCCTGAATAAGTAGAATAAAAGTTACCTATGTTGATTGGAAGACTTTCTTGAGTCGTTTCAACATAGCCGGTCCCAAGCCCGGATAAAGGAGGAGGGTGTGTTAGGTTCGGCTAGCCAATATTTCAAAACCAGCCACTCTCATGGATATGAAACCCACAAGAGATTCGTTGGGGCGTAACCCTCTTAACGATGCACTACATCGGAACCCGGGTGTAGTATCAAATGGGCAAGGGCCGGGTCGTCATCCCCTTAGTGGCGCGTCGTATCGTGATCCGGGTACGATGATAAATGAGCAAGGGTTGGGTCGTCGCAACCTTTGTGACGCGCTACATCTGCGCCCGGATGTAGTGAAAAATGAGCAAGGGTCTTCGCACTTCCCTCGATGGGTGCGAAGGGTAAGGAAGCTAGCCGAGCCAACTCGGATTCGTCTAGGTAGCTGGAATGTAGGGTCCCTAACGGGTAAGTTAAGAGAGCTAGTCAATACAGCAATTAGGAGCGCGTGTAAATATTCTATGCGTTCAGAAGACTAAATGGAAGGGCCAGAAGGCGAAGGAGGTGGAGGATACTGGCTACAAACTTTGGTACACGGGGACAACATCGGGTAGGAATGGTGTAGGCATCGTGATCGATAGGAGCCTTAAGGATGGAGTAGTTGAGGTGCGGAGGCAAGGCGACCGGATTATCCTAGTCCGGTTGGTAGTTGGAGATTTGGCTCTGAATGTGATCAGTGCCTATGCCCCATAGGTAGGTCTTTGCGAGAGCACCAAGAGGCAGTTTTAAGAAGATCTCGATAGCATGGTTAGTATTGTGCCTATCAGCGAGAAACTCTTTATAGGAGGAGACCTCAACGGCCATGTGGGTGCGACTAATGTAGGTTTCGAGCGGGTGCATGAGGGTTTCGGGTATGGTAGTAGAAATCAAGAGGGGGAGGATGTTTTGAACTTCGCGTTGGCCTACGATTTGTTGATAGCGAACACCGTCTTTAAGAAGAGGGAATCCCATCTAGTGACCTTTCGTAGTGAACAACACCTGAGCCAGATCGACTTTATCCTTGCGAGGAGGGGGACAGACGTGCTTGCTTAGATTGTAAGGTGTTACCTGGGGAGTGTGTTGTCCCTCAACACAAGCTTGTGGTGGCGGATTTTTGCTTTCGGGTACGTGTCCACCGAGACAATCGGGCCAAGATTACGAGAACAAAATGATGGAAGCTTAGGGGGGAAGCAGCGTAAACATTTAAGGAGAGGATGCTAGATGAGGGGCCATGGGAAGAAGGAGAAGATGCAAATGACATGTGGCTAAACATGGCAACATGTGTTCGGAAGGTGGCTTCGGATGTGTTTGGAGTGAGTAGGGGAGGCAAACGGAAGCGAAAGACACCTAGTGGTGGAATGACGAGGTGCAAAGGGCTATTAGGGAGAAGAAGGAGTGGTTCAAGCGCCTTCATTATGACAAAAGTGTAGCCAACATTGAGGGCTATAAAATAGCGAAGATGGCTGCAAAACGAGCGGTGAGTGTAGCAAAAGGTCAGGCGTATGATGACCTTTATCAGCGACTAGGCACGAAGGAAGGGGAGAAGCACATTTATAGGATGGCTAGAATCTGCGAGAGGAAGACGAGGGACATCAACCAAATCAAATGCATCAAGGATGGGACGGATCAACTTTTGGTGAGGGATGAGGAGATCAAGGACAGGTGGAGAGAGTACTTTGACAAGTTGTTTAATGGGGAGAATGAGGGTCCTACCTTGGAGTTGGATGACTCATTTGATGATACCAACAGACATTTGTGAGGAGATTTCAGGAGGCAGAGATCGGGGAGGCTTTGAAGAGGATGAAGGGAGGTAAAGCGATGGGCCCTGATGGTATCCCCATTGAGGTGTGGAGATGCCTAGGTGCCAGAGCGATAGTATGGCTAACTAAGCTTTTTAACCTCATTTTCCGGTCAAACAAGATGCCTGAAGAATGGAGGAGAAGTATATTAGTACCGATCTTCAAGAATAAGGGAGATGTTCAAAGTTGTACTAATTATCGTGGGATTAAGTTGATGAGCCATACGATGAAGCTCTGGGAGAGGGTTATCGAGCATCACCTAAGAAGAGTGACAAGTGTGACCCAAAACCAATTTGGGTTTATGCCTGGTAGGTCGACCATAGAGGCAATTTTCTTATTACGACAGTTGATGGAGAGGTATAGGGAGCAGAAGAAGGACTTGCACATAGTCTTTATTGACCTCGAGAAGGCATATGACAAAGTACCAAGAAATGTCATGTGGTGGGCCTTGGAAAAGCATAAAGTCCCAACTAAGTATATCACCCTCATCAAGGATATATACAGGGATGTGGTGATGTGTGTCCGAACATGTGATGGCGATACCAGTGACTTTTTAATTAAAATAGGACTACATCAAGGGTCGGCATTGATCCCTTATTTATTTGCTTTGGTGATGGATGAGGTCACAAGGGACATACAAGGTGATATCCCTTGGTGTATGCTCTTTGCTAATGATGTGGTGCTAGTGGATGAGACTAGGGCAGGGGTTAATAGGAAGTTAGAACTATGGGGGCACACGTTAGAGTCGAAAGAGTTTAGGCTTAGTAGAACCAAGATCGAGTACATGAGGTGCGATTTCAGCGCGACTAGGAATAAGGAGGGAGACGTTAGCCTCGATAGGCAAGTGGTGGCCAAGAAGGATACTTTTCGGTATTTAGGATCGATGCTACAAAAGGATGGCGACATTGATGAAGATGTTAGGCATAGAATTTCAGCCGGTTGGTTGAAATGACGTCAAGCTTCAGGCGTCCTCTGTGACAGGAGGGTGCCTCAGAAGTTAAAAGGTAAGTTTATAGGACAACGATTCGTCCGGCGATGTTATACGGTGCTGAATGTTGGCCTACAAAAAGGCGACATATCTAGCAATTGAGTGTAGCAGAGATGCGTATGTTACGATGGTGTTGTGGGCACACAAGGAGGGATAGAGTCCGGAACGACGATATTCGGGATAGGGTTGGGTTGGCACTAACTGAGGAAAAATTTATTCAACACCGGTTGAGATGGTTTGGCCATGTCCAACGGAGGCCTCCTGAGGCACCGGTGAGTAGTAGGGTTCTAAAGCGGGTCGATAATGTAAAGAGAGGTAGAGGTCGACCTAAATTGACTTGGAACGAGTCGGTTAAGAGAGACCTTAAAGAGTGGAATATTCCTAAGGATTTAGCTATGGATAGGAGCGCTTGGAGACTAGCAATTAACGTGTATGAACCGTAATCTTTTTTCTTGTACCTTTTATGTGTTCTTTATTTTCATGTCTCTTTTGGATTTTATCTCTAGCCTAACCCAACTTGCTTGAGACAAAAGGCTATGTTGTTGTTTTTGTTGAAAAGTTACAAAATCCCTTAGCCGATTTCTGAATTTGCGCTAATAAAGCATCAACAGCAGCCTCAGAAACATGAAAGTGGAATGTTGTCCGAGGATGAAAATTGAATGTTCTGCGAGGAGAAAGGGTCATCTAGTGACGTGTCAATAGCATTTTGGAGGATCTGGCTACCATCGATTTTGGCAAGGAAAACATCAGCACTGCTTCCACCTCTTAATGTTCCCCACCAAACGAAGCTAACACCATGTCCATCGCCACCTTGTTATCAGGTGAGGGACAAGGGCCCACAGCCTTGAGCACTTTCCCCTCTCTGATCATGTACTGAAGGAACCCGATCTCGTTTGTCTGCACCAGGCATCCACGAATAATGAGAGTGTTCAGATGCAACTGAAGGCACTCACAAGAATCCAGGGATTCCCAGAACTCTAGATCATGGGCACTATTAGGGGGCTTGGATGGAATGGCCTGGAACAGAGCAGAAGAGATGTTAACACATTTTTTGAATCAAAAACTGAAAAACAAGTACCACTGATCATAGAATGAGCTGGTATATTATGTTATATAAATTCCAAATTGCAGCAATAAAGTACTGGAACAAGATGCTATCTATGTAATTTGGCATCAGCCATTACCAGGACATGTAGCTTCTCCAGGTGAGGAAAGCATTTGAGTAGGGTGGGCAACATTTTGGCCTCCTGGTTGCATGCAAACTGAAGTGTTACAGAGAGTATTTTCAAGCTCGGAACCATGGCCCTGGCCCTCACATTCATCCCGGCCTGCCATTAAAGTAATACAACATTATACAATGTTCCACATAATGAATGACGAGTGCAGAACACATGAGTAACAAACTAACAATCAAACAAAGATACCCTGATTGTAATGCCGCCAATCTCAAGCTTGTGTAAGTTGAGGTTGAGGAACCCGAGCACTTGCAGCCTAGGTGCGCTAACAATCTTGATGGGCCTCCTTGTTTCATTGGTCTGGAAGATCAACCGCTCAAGGCAGGGAGCGTCTTCAACAGAGACCTCATGGAGGGTGGATTGGCAATCCACCGCAACACGGAGGCTGGGGGACACGATGCGGAGGCGTGACGGTGAACCATAGGACATGACGATGGAGAAGATCTTGAGCTTCGGGCAGCACGCGAGCAGGGCGTCCAAATCTTTGTCATCGACAACGCAGTGGAAGAGACCGAGCTCGCGGAGCTTGTGAAACATGGGCGGGCGAGCTGCGGTGATTTCCGGGAAATGCCACACGCCGAGGTAGAGGCGCTCGAGGGAGGCGCAGCGGAGGATGTCCTCGGGGAGCGGCATGTTGATCGGCCACGGGCGGTTGAAGAGGACGAGGTCCTTGACGCCCTTGTCGGCGAGGTCCGCGACCAGGCGCTGCAGCGCGTACTCGTTGGCGTAGAAGGAGACGCGGGTGACGCGCGCGGCGCGGACGGGGCCAGGGTGCGCGGCGACGCAGCGCGACACGGCGCGCATGACGGGGATGTTGGAGCGCCGGTCGGCGCCGACGAAGTGGGCGTCGTCGACGAGGAGAGGCGTGGCGACCCAGACGCCGGTCCAGTGCGTGGAGAGGACGGCGGTGCGCGCGGCCTCCTGGGTGGTGAGGCGCGAGATGATGTTGCCGAGGACTGCGTCCGGGAGGTGGCTAATGTGGTCCTCGCCGTCGCCTACCGCCGCCGGATGGAACGCGGCGGGGTCAGCGCCGGCGCCGTCGGTCGAGGCCTCGGAGTCGGATGAGGTGAGGGAGAAGCGGTTGTCGTCGGAGTTGGAGTCGTCGCCGGCGATCTCGGGGGCGGGGACGAAGGGCCGGGGCAGGAGGGAGATGAGGAAGGGGAAGATGTAGTCGATGCGCTCCTGTGCTGTCGGGCCCTCCATGGAAGCGAAGAACTGTTCTGCCTGGGCGTACGTTATGGGGCCTCCGTCCTCGCCGCCGCCGGCGTCCATGGCGGCGATCGGAGTAGGGTTTGGCGTTGGGGAATGGGGTTTTGGGAGGGGACGAGACGGTGGCGAGCGCGCTTGCGGAGAGGCTGCTGGACCAGCCACTATGGCACCCACGAGACGAGTCGAACGAGAGTGTATTGTTGCCCAGTGGGCCTAGGACTGTCCTGCATGATCCGGTATATGGGCCCAATTCGTGCGCCTCATTTTTCAAAACCTTTCCTAAGCTTTTCGAGGCGTGTACGAATTCTTTTGATTTTATTTTTTCTTCTTTTTTCTATTTTATTGGTTACTTCTCTTTTCTTTTTCAGGGCAGCTGAAGGGATGAAATTGCTTGTGGCTCATTAGTTTTTTTTTACATGAGGGCATTCCCCATTTCCATTATAAAATGGAAATACATATATGATATATGGGGGCATTGCTTAAGCTAACATTAATCAAGATAGTCGTGCCAGCAATAGTCATACAGTTACCTGCCAAACACTAAGCCTTTTTGCACTTTTTTCCTCCAATGGTAACCAGTCAGCACTCACATGCAGTCTATTGGGACCGACAAGAAGCCCTAAATAATAGGGAACGTTCTAATTTGACAATTAAAGATATTAGTATAAGTTTTAGCCCGCTTTGACAATTAAAGATACTAGTATAAGCTAGAATTGAGGAAGAACAACAAGAGCACGGCAGGATTTCTGGGAACCAAGTAAGTTTGGCTTCAAATATGAGTTCTGTTCTTCGTTACCGATACAAACGACGACGACGGCTTATAACAACTGTCATACCGACTCCGCTTACAAGGCCTTTGGCCCATACTCGGCCCACGATGCAACACATAGTCTAGGCCCATGATCCATAACACCTAAGGACTCCTATAAATAACGCCCCTGAATTTCAAGAGGGCCTGTTAATATTATTTGAGAGTTCGGGTGAGCAGGCCTTCGAAACTCCGTCCGTCAAGTGTACTTGCATGGGTAAGCGGGCGATTAAGTTTTTGTGGAGTGCATCTGCGCAACTGCTCGAGCTCGATCTAGTGCCGTTTGTGTTCGATCCGGTGTCTCTTTTCGTCTCCAAGCGTTCGAGGAACTTCACTGTATATCTCTATCTACACATCATGACCCAAACCTGATTTGGCGTGGGTGGTGGTAACGGTGGTTCTTAGTATACATACTAAACTCATTTCTAGTACTAACTAGGATCATATCAGTGCGTTGCAACGGGAACAAATGATGCCTGGCCATGAGCCAAGCGACGACAGACACAATTGAGGTCCACAAATAGACGTCATGTGTTGTAACAATTCAGTTTGTGCACACACTAAATACACAAGTTTTCATCTCAGTCATCAACTTTGGGATTAAGAGGAGGTTGTTCTTTCCTCCAAACCGCATATGCAAATAGGAAAAACTTACTCCTTTTAAGACAACTGTAATGCAAAGATGCAAGAAGGGCATTTATTTGTAAATTCTAATTCAACCCATCCACAATTTTAGCATACAAATGGAAATTCAATAACCCATCATGAATCAAAAGGCAATAGCTTCTTGCTTAACTAAAATCGAATACTCAAATGAAGTACATTTCATGAAGATAGGCGGTCAAGACGACGCAAGTAAGTCATATCGAATAGGTTGTTAATACAGAAGTTCCAGCATGTAAACAACATATCTAGTTTTTCACATTTATGATTTATTAAAAAAGCTCAAACAATGGAAATTCTTGACCAACCTTAACTGAAACGAAGGAAACATAGTTTTTATAAACCATAAAGAACATCCACGCAGCTATAGTTCGCCTGACAAGGTTGAGATTCCCTCAGCCTGAACCGCAAACACCAACAGATACAATATATATGCAGATGAGAAAAACCAATAAGGTCACTGACGGAACCAGGGGAGCAGCAGGAAACATTGCTTTCTGATTTTGCTGGTTCCGTCACTGAATAAGGTAATTCCTGTCAGTCATATAGAATCAATATATAGGACTTCACAAGACTGTGAATTCTTGGGAAGTAAAAATATGGAATTAAACATTAGGTCAGCACAAAAGCTTCCGGCATCACAACAGCACCGAGTAATAGGATAGGTTGAACTGCAAATCCTTTTCCATGTTGAACAAAAATGCCCCATAAAACTTCTAAAGTACGGTATAGAGAATATCCAAGTTCAACAAGAAAGAAGTTGCTAATTGCTATTAAGAACACCGGAAGAAATCTGAACTTATCATAGGCCTGGTGTTGAACTGCAACAAAGAAAATGGCATAAACACAAATGCTAATAATTATAATACAGAAAAATGTATCTTTATACACAATGCTTCTAACTTCCTGGTACGATTCTTCCATGCACGTGTGTCGCCACCTCTACCGTGGGTATTGAAGTGGAGTAGAGTCATTGAGCAACAGCCAGGTTGGACCTTTTCTCTGATCTGGGTCCAAGCAAGTCCTCCAAGCTCCATGTCGCTGCATCTATGCCGCCATATCCACCCATCTTGTTGTGCGATGGAGGTACGGGGATTGCGAGAGATGTGAGGAAGGCAAGGGAAGGAAGTCACGGCTCAGACTGCAGTTGGCGAGGCCGCCGTGTGACGGATCGGAGCAGCGATGGTGAGGAAGGACGGAGTGCTATGGACGGGCAAGCGAGAGGGAGCGTGATGGGATCGTGTCCATCAAGGGCGTTGAATCAATTCATTCCATTTTCTAAGCGGTTTTGTTTTGACGCACTTTTTTTTTTACGGGTGAGGGGGTCGCGGGAGTTTGTTCTTGTGCGCCGAGTAGTTTTTGTTTGTGCGCCAGGTAGTTTTTTTTTGTGCGCCGGGTAGTTTCCCTTTGTGCCCTAGGTAGTTTTCATTTGGTGCTGCCGGGTAGATGTTGACATTTGGTATATTTTAGTTATAGTGATAGTGATAGAGATTGCGATGTGTATTATGATGTTAGGTCTAGGATTCGCTGCAACTTGTCTCGGTAGCGGATCTATATATGCTATGCTTATTTTGTTCTTACAGTTACGTTTAATATCATATTTATGGGTTAAAGTATATTGTAAAATAACTAAATATTCAATGGAACCCAGTCCACAGGACAAGATGATTGCAGATGCCCCATTTTTTGTTCTTTTTGGATTGGAGTAGTACTGTAGTAGCTTCGACTCTTCTCGTTCGCTCCAGATTCCAGAATACCAAGTCTGGCGGACACCGGCCGAAATAGTTTGTAGAGGTGGTCAACACCTGGCCGGGCCCGATTTCTCCATCGGTCTAAACGACCTCCACTAGCAGGTCTCCCCCCAGGCCCCAGCATCTCGTGCTCGACCAGCTAGCTACGTACCGTACGTACGTACCTACCATTGGATGATGCATGTGATGGCCGATTGGTCGATGAGCCACTTGGCCTTGTTGAAGCGATTGGCGGAGCGCGATGGCGATTGGCGTGATGTCCTCATCTTCCCAAGTCTACACTAGCGTCCAGTCCAGTCCAATATTCCTCCAAATCAAGTTCCCAATTGATCTATTTTATTACCATCAACTGATTGTGGACATATTTTTGAGGCATCCACGTCCTCCGAACCCTGTTGGCATCCACGTTCCCTGAACCCATGTTGGCGGCTACACTAGCTAGCCCCGACGTCCACAGCCTCGAACCCGGAACACGCTTGATCCAGAGTCTAGGATATTTAGTCATTTTACACCATGTATTAATCTATAAATATGATAAGTAAAATATTAACGTCAGTATGATGCGTGCGACAGCCTCATAATCGCTACTGCTACTCATTAACATAAGCAAAATAACAGCAGTGATGAAATGAAGCATAAACAGGGATCTCGGTTTATACCCTTGCGTGCTACTGCTGGTACCCGCGGCCAGTACAGCACCATTATCGCCTGGAGCGCCACCTGCAGGGATGGCGGTGAAGTTCGCCACACTCGCACCAGCACGCGTCCTCGTGGCCATCTTGGTGCTGGACGGAGACGAAGTCGGGGAAGGCAGCAGCAGCGTGTCGGAGCAGTCGCGCCCTTGGACGCTCCCCAAAAACTTGATTGCCCGCCTACCCGAGCAGGTACGCTTGACGGGACAAGTTCCGGAGGCCTGCTCACCAGAGCCGCCTGTGCTCGCAAGGGATCTGGCCGGAGGTGCACAGGAGCAGCTCAAGTTCGAACAGTGGAGTGAGTGGAGGCGGCGGCGGCGGCTGGTCGGGAGGAACCAAACCTTAACCCTAGCGTCCGACAGGAGCTCCTTATATAGGAGGCGCCCCTGTCGGGGGACCGTTGGACCTGTCTGGCGGCCGGGTGGGCTGGAGCGGCGGCTAGGGTTTGCCTTGGCCGGATGGGCCGAGTGGCAAAAACAAAGGCCTAGAGCCAACCAGCCCACGGCCTCAGCCCACGCCCGGCCCGGCGCGTCGCGTCGCGTCGCGACGCGCGCGCGCGCGCGGGCGGCTCGACTCGGCGGCGGCGGCGGCGTGCACGTGTGGGTCCCAGGTTCTCCTCCTCAATCAGCTTGTATGGGCATCCCAAAGCTCACTATTTAAGTTGAGAGTCCTCTAGGTAATTAGTCAATTTGGTACTAATCCCCTTTCCACTTGATTACACAGTTGTGGGCCTTTGAGATTTTCTGACTACTTAGAATAAATAATGGGCTTGGCCCAATTATCCTAACAGTTCCCACAACCGGAAGAAGTGAGAGAATTTCTCGTAGTAATCTAGATTTTCGTAGAAACATTTCAGATTCTCTCAAGAAAGTAATAAATCGAAATCACTGTCATTTCAATTCTTACTGCAACATATTTTTGGGGCATTTCAATAAATCGAAATCACTGCTATTTCAATCAAGAAATATACTTACTGTAACAACTCTAAAATCATCTGTTAAAATATCCCAAAAATATTTATTGAAATAACCAAAAAATACGGCCCTCTTTGAATTACATGAAAAACAAAGGAATTATGGAGGAATGAAGTTCCTATAGTTTTATTCACTCTAGACGTGTTTGGATGAAAGGAATGAAAGCTGCCCTTTCCTTTGGAACGGTGAGCAATTCTCTGCTTTTGGAGGAAAAAAATGCATCCACGTTGAGCCAATAGAAATCCACGTTGAGCCAATAGAATATTTCCTGCAGCGCTTGCGTGCGTGCTCACGGGCTAATCAAGATCATGATGACGGTGGTGGCTGCAACTATGTCAGAGAGTAAGAGAAAAAAAGACAGAGCAGCAGAGTAGAGTACAGTAGCAATTAAGTGAAGAACGACGGACAAAGATGCTGGTAATCGGGCCCTCTTCAATGCTTTATTATTTGATGCACCGACTTTATAAAAAAGAAAATTATTTACTGTTAATTTTGATTAAAGCATTGAGTATGCAGGTAACTATAAAATTCATGTACCTGTTATATTCCTGTGTTTCAAACACATACTCCGATATCCTATATTTTGTAATCCTTTGTTTTCCACCTTCATTCCTTCCTGTTCCTTTTTTTTCCCATTCCTATGTTTTTTATTCATCCATTCCAAACAAGCTCTAAATTAATTATAGTAACCAAGATAACTAATCCATTTAAGATAGCAAAGCAAGCTAAACTAGCTTAAACAGATAACTATTGAGAACACATCAAACAATAAATCGTGAGATGCATTACCCAACGATAACTAACTCATACCAACACATAACAAGAGATCGGTCGATGCCGTTACAGTCTTATTAAATTGTAATATAAGTCATGATGGTACTTACAACAAGCTAGAGACCGGTCGATGCCGTTGCAGCCTAGGTTGATGAAGAACTCGCCGAGATCTACGTTACTCCTACTCCTAGGGTTTGGCGTGAAGTCGGTTGTGTTTAATTGATTGTTGAATAGTCTTACAATTGCCGGGATGTACATATTTATACCCTGGGCTTTAACCGTGTCCTTATGCAACACGACTTACAAATACTTAAACAAACGAAAAACTACCAAAACCGATAACTTGGGCCCTACTTCTCTTTCCCGCAGTCCCATGCATTTAATTCGCCACAAATCGCCAAATGGTGCTAGAACCGATGCGGAACTGAATTCTACTGAACAGCCGATCCAACTTAGCCGATTCGCTTCAAAATAGCCGATTCCCCAAAAAATGGCCGTCTCCAACGATTAGCCGATCTCGGGCAATAGCGTCTTCAATAAGCCTCTATCGGCACACATGCCCGATCTCGGGTAGTAGCGTCTTCAATAAGCCCCTATCCGCGCGCATGCCAAATCCAAAATTTGGTGCACACAGCAGGCAGTGTAGCATCTGTGCTATAGCAGTAGGATATGTGCATGTGTATTGTACTCTTGGAAAAAGGACCAATGAGCGCAGGCCATATCTGAAAATGTCCGGACATTCGAGTCCAAGGGTTCCCAACCGAAAAATGCAGATTGTGCCTACAGAAATTATAACGAACTAAATTACAATTTTAATATAAAATATATGTCAAGTGTAAGAAAACTAAACTTTAGGTACTTGAATTTTAGCGAGTCCTATTGTTTTGTTATGTTATTGCATTGACCAAGATGCTACAGTAAATCACCAATAAGCCTCGCCCAGTACATCGAACCCTTTTATTTATCTTGTATTTTTCTATGTCATCCAATTCCTCTCCCTCGGATCGGGTGGACAGCCATGCCCACGGTACCTTTTTTTTCAAACAGATCGATAGATAGCCATGGCGCCTACTCCTCGCTCCTCGGTATCCATCACCATGACTGGGCATGGTGTTGAGGAAGGTGACCGGTGAGTGAGTGACAGTTGCAAATGTTAGGTCTCCTCCTTTCCCTTTATTTGAGGGGACATGGAGGAGATATTGGTGATTTACCAAAAAAAAAGGAGAGGTAGAACTAAAATTGGTTTATATTCCTCAGTATGACATGTTCATGAAGATGTGAGATGGTAAAGGAAAGTTGATGCTCACAAATCCTCCAATAATTAGTATCCAATGCTCCTATATTATTTTTTACATCATTGGAAGGATATGGTAGAGCAAGTCAGCAATAAATCTCCTCTAATATATGATACCTACAAGTCAAGTACGATTTATTTTTTTTCCCTCAGTTCATCTTCCTCACATCCGGTCTTTGCGAGTGCGCATCGACCGGCGCTGCCGCCTAGCGAATCCGTCGTTATTTTCCTTGTCAAGGCTATGAAGTCGGTGACCGTGGTCGTCTCCAAGATCTGTGTGCCCAACGCCAGCGACGCCTTTGTGGAGCTGGCGGAGGCAAGTGGCTTGGTATGCGGTGGTGTAAGGAGGCCATGCCGCCGGCCAAGGGGGTGGCGTCGGAGACGCTATCGCGGTTCCTACCGGGGCATGGTGTGACAACGACCTTCTGTGCTGAGATCGTCGAATCCGTGGATGCCCACCTCTTCACAGGCAACTACTGGAGGATCTTCGTACCCATCGGGCAGCCGACTTGTTCCAATCTTCTCGACCTTCGCCTTGACATCATCGATGTTGGCCGCGACGCCAGCCCTGCCATCCTCATCCGTGGACCAAGGTTGCGGCTCGGTTGCATCGTCCCAACCCTAATCACACCTGGGCATGGCGCCTCCCCGCCCCGTTAGCCCGTGCTTGTTAGTGGTGAGAGGAAGAAACAGTTACTATGGACCTCACTTTATTAGGGTAGATGGAAATCTCCTTTCTTTCGAGGGGAGAAGGGGTGTTATTTTGGTGGAGACAAAAAGATTATTAGTGGACTACTGAGAAAAAATAACTAATCTCTCCTAATATTTTTCTCGAATACGCAAAATATTTGTGCATCTTTGTATTTAAGAAGAAAAGTTTGTTACATCGACGCCGTAGTGTGGTTGGGAGGTTAAGATATTAATTGGTATGTTCTGAGCAGACTACTCACGGACTAAACAACTTGGCTTCCAAGCCCCGACATTGAGCCCCTAGTCGGCAGGTTGCTTGTGGCTGCCGCGTCCGCTGGAGGTCGGGGAAGAGCTCATGCAGGGCCTCATCCTTGCAGGAACTTGACTTGTACATAGTTTGGTATTCTTATCTCACCTCCTCGATCGGTCTATCCTTAACGAGTCCAAGACGCCAGATGACAAGTATTTCTCCCCATTTGACGACCGGCACATGCTCTAAGCCAGAGAAACGGTCAAACAAGAAGAACACAATGCAGAATCTTCTTTTAAAAAACAAACACATCGCTGAATCCACCAAAAGATAAAACTAGGTTCAAGTCCGTCCACGTATGTGTGTTGAGTTGGTGAGGCAAGCGCGACCCCGATACTATTTATCCATAGGCTGCAGGATAGATAGTTCGACACCAGTCACCAGTTGGCAGCTGCGTGGTACTCTTTGATTTTTTTTTTCCGCCGCCGACGATGCTCACGGCAGCGGCACTGCTGCTGGTAATGGTGTTGCAGCTCTCCTCCGTGGCATTATCCCAGTCTGGAGGCGCAGAAGGATGGGGACGACCGCCGGCGAGCTGCCCAACCACTTGCGATAACGTTAGCGTGCCGTACCCTTTCGGCATCCGCGACGGCTGCTCCCTCCCTTTCCCTGGCTTTAACCTCAAGTGCGACCAAACGCGGCATCCGCCGAGGCTGCTGCTCGGCGACGGCGGCACCCTCCAGGTCGTGGAGATCTCCCTGGCCACCTCCACGGTCCGCGCCATGGACACCACCGGTGCCGTGAACATCACCTACTACGATCTACGGGATCAGGGGCAAAGGTATGCTATAGTTTTGCACATCCCTCAAAAATGAAAAAAAGAACAGTGATTTTGTTTTAGCAAGAATTTCATATTGCACGCACAAGAAAAGAGCACTTTCTAATTTATTCTTGCTTTGCCATTGTACGTGGGGATGGCAGTGTGCCAGAGGGCAACGGCACCTGGAGCGGCCTCGGCTCCGGCAGCGGCAACACGTACGTCCTCTCCGAGGAGCACAACCAGTTCGTCGTCACAGGGTGCAACGTCCAGGGGATGCTGCTCGGGGACAGCGGCAATGTCATCATCGGCTGCTCCTCCTTCTGCTCCATCAAGGACATCTGGACGAACCCGTGGTGAGCACAAGCGCCCCTGGCGACGGAACGGTCGCCTGCTCCGGCGTCGGCTGTTGCCAGACGCCCATCCCCATCGGCCGCCCGAACTACACCGTCCAACTCAAGTCTGTGGACCCCCTGCTCGAGTACAGCAGCAAGCTGCCCATGGCGGTGCGCGTCGCCGAGCGCGGCTGGTTTGACAGCGTCGCCGTCCAGATGCTGAACGAGTCAGCGGTGTTCACCCAACTCCAGACCGTTCCGCTTCCAGTGGTGCTGGAGTGGGTGGTGGCGTCCACCTCGATAGTATCCCTAATACCGAGGGCCGATATGCCGGACACCGGCAACTGGTCCTGCCCCATGGACACGGCGAGGGGCGCGTGCAGAAGCAGCCACAGCACCTGCCACAACGTCACCAGCAACTACCGAGCCGGCTACGTGTGCCGGTGCCAGGATGGGTACGACGGCAACCCCTACCTTGCCGGTGACGGCGGATGCCAAGGTTAGATCAAATTAGAGAGGGTGCACTATATATAGGCATGTCCCATAGGTGATGGAAATATGGTAAAATTTTAATCAAACTTACTGTTTTTCGTATTGCATTTGCACCACCTATATAGAATGTACCTTCGGCCCTGCATGTTGATGTTGATGTTGATGTTGGCCTGGCATCGTAACATGCCTGTTTGTTAATTTGCTTCAACAGATATCGACGAGTGCGCGCTTGCAGGGAAGTGTTTCGGCGTATGTACAAACTGGGCTGGTGGGTACGAGTGCCGGTGCCCGCGCGGTGCTCGTGGCAACCCCTACATGACAGATGGCTGTACTAAAACTTCTCTCGGTGAGCAGACAACTAGACTATTAGCTCTATGATGTACTACTCCGTTTTATCTATTTATAGTCTTGATTGATGAAGCCCTTCATGACCATTTCCATTGTTGTTTCCACACCTATGTCAAAATTGATGTTGTTTCCATTGTTGTTACTAGTCAGCTTACTTGGATGAAAAATGCATACTTTTCTCAGGGTTAAGTGTTGGACTCGGAGTTGGTAGTGGAGCAGGTCTTTTGGTTCTCGCTCTTGGTTCAGCCTTTGTGGCTCGTGGAATTAAGAACCGCAGGGCAAGAATGCTGAAGCAGAAGTTCTTCAAGCAAAACCGTGGACAATTGCTACAGCAATTGGTATCTCAAAACACAGACATCGCTGAGAGGATGATCATCCCCTTGTAGAACTCGAGAAAGCCACAAACAATTTCGATGACAATCGCAAGCTTGGTGAAGGAGGTCACGGCACCGTGTACAAGGGGATCTTGTCAGACCTACACGTCGTCGCAATCAAAAAATCAAAAGTGGCAATCCAGAGAGAGCTTGATGAGTTCATAAATGAGGTAGCAATTCTTTCACAAGTCAATCATCGAAATGTAGTCAGGCTTTTTGGGTGTTGCCTTGAGACCAAAGTGCCACTATTGGTATATGAATTCATTTCAAATGGGACACTTTATGATCATCTTTATGTTGAAGGACCAACATCATTGGGATGGGATCATAGGCTGAGAAATGCAACAGAAACTGCCAGAGCTCTTGCCTACCTTCACACGGCTGTGTCCTTCCCTATAGTTCATAGGGATGTAAAGTCACATAACATTCTATTGGATGACTCTCTAACAGCTAAAGTGTTTGACTTCGGAGCCTCAAGGTGCATTCCACCTGATCAAACAGGGGTTACAACCGCCATCCAAGGAACACTAGGATATCTAGACCCTATGTACTACTACACAGGAAGACTCACTGAGAAGAGCGACATTTACAGTTTTGGTGTTGTTATGATAGAGTTGCTTACTAGAAAGAAACCATATTCGTATAGATCACCTGATAATGATGGCTTAATTGCACAATTCACTTCCTTGCTTACACATGGTAACCTACCTTGTGTACTCGATCCTCAAATAATGGAGGAAGGAGGCAAAGAAGTCAACGAAGTAGCTGCATTGGCAGCTATTTGTGTGAAGCTAAAGGCAGAGGAGCGGCCAACCATGAGACAAGTGGAGTTAACCCTTGAAAGCATCCAAGAATCACTACGACAGGTAAAGCTACATAGTGTTGGTCCAAGCAGATCTAAGGAAAATGTGACATTTCCAATAGTTGAGGGTAGAAGCACAAAAGAGTCAAGTAGGCAGTATAGTCTTGAAGAAGAGTTCTTGTTATCAGCAAGATATCCCCGATGATAGCTTCTCACAAAGTCTAATCTAAAAAAAGATTTTGTTGTACTACATAATTCAAAAGGTTTTTGTGATTCTGTGGTATATAATATCAAACATAGTATACTGAATATATTTGTGGCACAATTATTGTATGCGGTATATTTGTTTGGAAAACATAAAATAAGACTTGCACATTCTTAAGTTTATGTAACTTTCATTCCAAATACTTATATAATTTTAGTTAGGTCCTTGATCCATAATCTTGTAACTTCATTCCAAAGACGTATATAATTTTTGTTAGGTTCTTGATCCATAATCTTGTAATAAGGATAAAAACACGGTCAATAAAACTTTTCTCTTCACAACGTCTTATGATAATACATGGGTTGGTTTTAGTCATGTGCGTTTATTTTATGGTGAAAGAAGAATTATATTATATGATACATGGGTACATCAATATGTTACAAGCACTCTGAATTACAAAATAGTACCCACGCTGTGAATGACACAACTCAAAACCTAACCTATTAGAAGCTTTACAGTGTGGATGGCCACACAGGAAAACATTCAGCAAAAGGCTTAAATGCCCAATGAATGACGGCCAACATTCCTGTAGGCAGAATTGAGGAACTTCTTGCTGGAGTTTTCCTTTTCTTTCTACCACCAAACAATGAGGACGACTAATATGAAATTATTCTCTCCAGTCCTTCATCGTGACTAGATCTAACCACAACAAAACGGGGAAGAGATCAAAGAAATTATTTCATGACGGCGACATCATCTCTACCTTGATGTCATCGTCCAAAAAGGTCTCCATGTCGTCATGTCCATGAAGATGCTAACACCGAAGGTGTCGCCCTCATCTCCAACGCAGCCGCCATAGAGAAGATGATTCCACCCTTCTCCTTCACCGTCATCTGAGAGGAGGAGGAGATAGAACTCCGACACCAAAAACTTTGGCATGGAGTGACACTAACTGTAGGTGTCACGAAACCACTAGGTAGTAATTTACGTGATTGCACGTTTAGGCTCGGATAGTGAGCTAAGGTGGTCATAAGGAATTATACTGGTTCTGGCAGAATGTCCTTAGTCTAGTCACGACATTGTTGTGCTACCCGCTCTTTGATTAGTTTGCAGTAGGGATTACTAATAGGCGAGAGAGAGAGAGGGGGGCACCCAAGTGTCTGTGTGTGTGTGGTTGTTGTTGTGTGCTTGTGAACTGTAGAGTTTAGAGAGCTTTTTCAAAAAGATCCTTAAGTCCTCCCTTTTATAACTCAAGAGCCTTTGGTGTACACGGTGAAGGAAGAGGGAAGAAGAGGAAAATAAGAAAAATAAAAAATAGAGGAGCACAGAGGAAGAAGACTTCGCAATGGTGCCACTCTCTTTCCGCTGGTGAGGGCCGGCCTGTTGTCCCAATTGTCGAGGATAGGGCTAGCGGCGCAACCTACATCATCTTCGATTGGCATTGTACGTGGTTTCGGTGGCACAGTGCCATAAACCCAGGTATCCCGACTATCAGATATGTTAGTTACCAAATTTGTACTGAAGAACGCCCAGGAGATTACGACTCAGCTCATTCTCAGAAGGATACCTTTTTTTCGAAAATGTGCGCTGCACGTACCTCATTAAGAGAACGTAGAATTGTTCATTACATTCCGATCTTCCGATTCTCGAATGATACCTGAGATCGTAATCAAAACTCCGACTAGGATACGACTCGTATACCTTAGGAGACAAGGAGGTCTCGGATATAAATAGCTAGCATTATCATTAAACTCTCATAGGCATAGCTCTATGGGAGAATTAGGAAAAATGCCCCAAAAAAATTGCGCTTAGAAAATTGACCTCTTTTTGTTAAACTTAGAAATCTAGCCTCAAAACCAAAAATTTCTTAGAAAAATAGGCTTCCATCGGGCCTGTGAGGCGAATATAGCCCAGCAGCTTTCTATTGTCGGAAAAGCTGCCGGAGCTCGCGGAGGGAAAATTTCCTTGGCAGTCTCTGCGGAAGCTGTGGACATGCTGCCTCGTCAGGCCTCCACCAGCAGAGTCGACGTCGACAACGAAGATCAGCCCCAGCCCGGCGAAGATGGGATGAAACCGCTCGGAAGACGCGCGGGAGCAGCAGGAGCACGACGCCGAGGAGGCTGATGATGGACATCAGAAGCAGCGTCATTTGCCACTCGAACCCTGCATGGGGAACACACGCATTAACATATATAGTATACTAGATCTTATCGCTAGCTCGGCTATATGGTGCGCTCGCACCGCACGATCAACATCGAACCCGTGCACCATAGTTTCCTTTCATTCATCACGTGCAGATCCGGCGCCGGCGGTCCTCCTCCTCCGGAACCGGAAGAAGAGCAGGGTGCTCACGACACGAAGAAGCCATTGGAGCAGCCGAGAGACAGAGGCGACGAGGGAGAACAATGCTCGCGGCAGTAGCAGCAACATATTTTTTGGTCGCTGCCCTTTCCTCATCAACTACAAGAAAGAAACCTATTTCAGCATCGGTAGGGCCGGATCCCGGATGATATGCTCCTTCCTCGAAAACATATGATAGCATCCGTTCCGTTGAGAAGTGACCGATTAATTCCAAGGTCAAAGTCAAACACGGTTTCTGAAAGAACGTAAGGTGGAACCCCGCCCATCGATCGAGCTATAGTTTCTAGAGGTCAAGACCCGGCCGGGCTCTCCATCGATGTAAACGACGCCCACTATGTAAACGAGTCGTGCCCGGCCTAGCTACGCGTACGTCGTACCATCGGGTGAAACTTGCGATGATCATCTTCTTTTTGGTAACAGCCAACGTAAGGAAGACCGAAGAGACATTCGCCTCACGACACGAAGGAGACATTTTTGTTTTGTTTTCTTGTGACCTATGAAAGAGCAGGACGTCGAGAATAGTTGAACACGAGAATATGTATCTCTACACGGTTTTGCAACTTTCCATCACCACTTGGGCAATTGGCCTTTGTTGAAGCGGTCCTGTAATGTCCTCATCTTCCCAAGTCTACTGGTGCCGTGAGTCCATTCGTCCGATCCAGTCCCGAGTTGATCTATTTTATCATCATCAACTGATTGATCCTTGTGATAAATGCTACTATTTTTTTTTTGAGATACTGATAAATGCTACTAATGCAAGGTTATACTAGGAGCGGATCTGCAGCCCAGGCCCAGGCCCGTATATGCTTGGGAAGCAAGGCTGGAGATTAATCGAACGGCCATGACTCGGAGTTTATGCAGGCTTCAAGGAAAAAACATGCTAGCAGTACCTGGAGGGCCATCCTAGCAGGAAGAGAAGCTTTGCAACATGGGCTGCTTAGAAGAGTGGGTACTGGGGACTTAACTGAAATCTGGAGAGACAGATGGATCTCGCACCACTTTGATGGCAGACCGATTACTTCGAGGAATGGACAGGATATTGTCACGGCTTCTGAATTGATAACGCCAAATGGGGAGTGGAATGGTGATTTGATTAGAAGCCAGTTTCTACCCATTGATGCTGCAGCTATCCTGAGACAACCTTTGGGACGTCATATTCAGGATATGTGGGCTTGGGAGCCGGAAAAATCTGAAATATACACGGTAAAGTCGGCTTATAAGCTTCTGTACAAAAGGAAGATTGAGGGGGCGCAACCCCAAGCGCCTGGCTCATCTTCAGACGAGCTATAGAAGAGATTGTGGAGGATTCAGATGCCTCCCAAAGTGAAGGTCTTCTGGTGGAGAGTTGTTCATGAATACTTACCAGCAAGACAAGTGCTACACAAAAGGCATATTGAGCCAATCGCTAATTGTGAAGACTGTGGTCACCCTGAAGAATCTATTCAGCATGCCTTGGTTGGTTGCTCGATTGCTAGAAATGTGTGGCACCAGGTGCGGCTAGGAACTGGAGTGAAAATCCCAAATTTGAGCCCAGCGACCTGGGCTGCCGACCTCAGCTCCGGCATCTGCTCAGAGAAGGATACAGCGATCATCCTCTGTGTAATGTGGGCGTTGTGGATGATGAGGAATAGGAGAAGGCACGGGGAGCAACCAATGAGTATACAACAGGCGGTGATCTGGGCTCGAGATACTGCACATGATCTATGGCAAATCAGTAAAGATAAACAGCCAAGGAATCAGGTGCAAATAGAGCAACGATGGTGCCCACCTAACCCAGGCTGGGTGAAAATAAACACTGACGCAGCATTCCAGGATCAAAGCAAGGAGGGGGCCACGGCCTGCATCATCCGGGATCACCTGGGTGGATTTAAAATTGCACAGGCACGTTGGTACGGAAGAGCTCTTGATGCATGTATGATGGAGGCCCTAGCGTGTCGAGATGGACTCAGGCTTGCGAGACAGCACGGTGAACAACGAGTGATATTGGAAACGGACTGCCTAGAGCTTGTTAACCTTTGGAAGAGAAAAGAGTCTCAACGATCTGTTATTGATCCTGTTCTGAAGGAGATTCAAGAACTGGGGCTAGCCTTTCAGGAGTTTTCTTTTATTTTTGCTGGTAGATGCTGTAATAATGTTGCTCATGTACTAGCTAAGCAAGTCACTAGCACACGTAGCCTGGAGATGTGGCATGTTACTCCAGCGTGTGTAGTGGACATGGTGTTGTTTGAGGCCTCGGCCGGTTGATTTTAATGAAAGGCAAACCAGTCACAAAAAAAAAAAGTTTTTCTCTATACAGAATGCAAAATATTCATAGATGTGTTTAGTTCCATTCAAAATACTAAATTTTTCATGGGCTGGGTGAGCGCTGCATCGCTTTTGTTTTTTTTTCCTCTTGAGACCAAAACCCTAAATGAGAATGGCTAGCTTTTTGTCAAAAATGTTAGGTGATTTTAATTTCATTTTGTAAAATGATTACCAAAACCCAAAAGTCTTTTGGGTGAAATTGAAAACTAATCACCTACTAAAACAATGAAACCGGATATCTCAAAGACTCTTTCACCCCTCTCGGCTCTGGTTCGGCCCGACTACCCTTATTCGACCCCGCAGCACATAGCACAGCTCCCTTGAATCCTCGATTTGCACCAACGTTGACTCTCCAATCATGCGTGCATGCGCTGTGCAGCCCGCCTCTCCACCTCGCGTCTGCCCTCGCCCTTCCATTCGCCACCGCCCCTACGGATGCGAGGAGTGAGGACGTGCCGCCTCCTCACCTACTCCAGTGCGGTCCTGTTTTGCCCCATCACCACCGCGGACGCGAGAAGTGACGACACCTCAGTGACCGCCTTTCTGTTGCCCCCTAACTCCACGCACCCACACCACCACGTACGCGAGGAGCGAGATCTAGCGAGCGACGAGGAGCACCCTTTAACGATCTACCTACATAAATAGGGATCTGGGGATAGGATAGCAAGAATTTGAGGTAGGATTTGGGACGGACATGTCATTGACCCACGGGAGGACGATTCTATTACAAGATGATGGTTTCGGAATTATGCTACATGCTCCCTTCCTCTTTCCGCGCGACAGCTATATAGCCTTTTTTAGAATTACATATTGGAACAAAGACGCTTACAACATGTACGCACACTCACCCCTATGAATACATGTACGCAAACCCTACCTCGATGAGCACATCCCAAGGACTGAGCCGGCAGATCTAGAGATTCACTAAGTCACCACTGGCGCCTCGTTGTTGACGGCAATGTCACATATCACTTAACGCATAACGCCAGTAATCCCTGAAAAAATCCTAGAAAAAGGTGCGAGTACCAAGACACCCTGGTGGGTAACATCCTACTGGACAGTCCTACCATTGGACCGATAGTCCAATCATTGGACCACATACCCTTTCACGATAGCTATATAGCTGTAAAGCAACCGACCAACTCTATTGGGCCAAGCCCGACACTACTCGGCCCATTACTCCTTCCCGGCCTTGTTCACTTTACTACAATGCCCTCGCCTTGATAATATAACCAGCTTGGCCCCAAGTCGGTGCTTTTGGGAAACGCCTTCTCAACCATGGACTTCCTCCCGAGTAACCATTGCATCAGGTAGTGGTGTCCATCTGACCAGCACTTGCTTGATAGTAGAAGAGCCTCCCTCAGCATACCTGATATCCAAGAATGCTTCTGGTTGTAGCTCCTCCATAGGATCAATACATACTGTTGATCAGATCACAAGATACTAGTGCTGAAGCAGCAATGTGTTTCTTCAGCTAGGAGACAAGTAGTATAGGGTGATTCTGTATGTGGTATGGTGATTCTTAAACAAATATTTCAACACATATGTCAAGGCTTTGAGATGCTCTCTTTATATAGTGCTATAACAGAGGGATCACCAGGATGAAAATGTTTCACAAATACAACATCTCCTAGGCATCCAAGCACGAACTTATCCAGTGTGAATGTTCTGAAGAAATTCAGAGTGTTAGCAATCATCATAAGATAATGTAAAAACCGAACTGTTTCCTAAACATGCATACATGATACACGTCGCAGCTATTGCCTGATTTTTCTGGTTGAAGTAACTTTTGCTCTTTATGCCATCAGCCATCATCCAAGAAAACAACATAAAAAAAATCCACGTTTGACTTGCCCCAATAATATGTTCCACTGCCTGCTCAAGAATCACCATACCACATACAGAAATATGTTGGAATGGCATCTTGCTACACCACTAAAATGGTCAAAATTTATATACTAAGCTGTAAAATGATGTCTACTTTTTAGGTGTGTTCAAGCTTTTTTCAATCAAATATGTGGTAAGTTTTCTTATGCATGCAACATTATCCTATTTAAACACCAGGAGAAATTTATGACTCATTGAGTGCAACCACATCTCAACATCAATCAATAAACTATTCTTTGTCAACCCGGAGGCTGGGGGGCACGATGCGGAGGCGTGACGGTGAGCCATAGGACATGACGATGGAGAAGATCTCGAGCTTCGGGCAGCACGCGAGCAGGGCGTCCAAATCTTTGTCATCGACAACACAGTGGAAGAGACCGAGCACGCGGAGCTTGTGAAACACGGGCGGGCGAGCTGCGGTGATCTCCGGGAAGTGCCACACGCCGAGGTAGAGGCGCTCGAGGGAGGCGCAGCGGAGGATGTCCTCGGGGAGCGGCATGTTGATCGGCCACGGGCGGTTGAAGAGGACGAGGTCCTGGACGCCCTTGTCGGCGAGGTCCGCGACCAGGCGCTGCAGCGCGTACTCGTTGGCGTAGAAGGAGACGCGGGTGACGCGCGCGGCGCGGACGGGACCAGGGTGGGCGGCGACGCAGCGCGACACGGCGCGCATGACGGGGATGTTGGAGCGCCGGTCGGCGCCGACGAAGTGGGCGTCGTCGACGAGGAGAGGCGTGGCGACCCAGACGACGGTCCAGCGCGTGGAGAGGACGGCGGTGCGCGCGGCCTTCTGGGTGGTGAGGCGCGAGATGATGTTGCCGAGGACTGCGTCCGGGAGGTGGCTAATGTGGTCCTCGCCGTCGCCTACCGCCGCCGGATGGAACGCGGCGGGGTCAGCGCCGGCGCCGTCGCCCGAGGCCTCGGAGTCGGATGAGGTGAGGGAGAAGCGGTCGTCGTCGGAGTCGGAGTCGTCGCCGGCGATCTCGGGGGCGGGGACGAAGGGCCGGGGCAGGAGGGAGATGAGGAAGGGGAAGATGTAGTCGATGCGCTCCTGTGCTGTCGGGCCCTCCATGGAAGCGAAGAACTGCTCTGCCTGGGCGTACGTCATGGGGCCTCCGTCCTCGCCGCCGCGGGCGTCCATGGCGGCGATCGGAGTAGGGTTTGGCGTTGGGGAATGGGGTTTTGGGAGGGGACGAGACGGTGGCGAGTGCGCTTGCGGAGAGGCGCTGCTGGACCAGCCACTGTGGCACTGCCAACCGAGGCACCACGAGACGAGTCGAACGAGAGAGTGTATTGTTCCCCAGTGGGCCTAGTCTGTCCTGCATGGTCCGGTATATGGGCCCGATTCATGACCAAGTACTAGAGTCTGATGTGTTGGCCTGGGCTTTTGAAAGGAACGGTCACTGCTTCAAAGGGCGCTCGCTGCTGGAGCTCTGTGTGGCGGCTGATCATCCCGCCAAATTAGAGTTTTCAGGTGGAGGGTGTTGCATAACTCTCTTCCGTCTAAATCGGAGCCGAAGAGAAGGCATGTTTTTTTTAATGCCTCTTATCTGGATACAGCTGTAATATCTGTTCATGAAGAGAAGACATGTTGATTGAGAAGGAAAGTATTTGTGAATCGTGTGGTGATCCTGATGAATCTTTCTACCTTGTGTTTTTTCTATGTCCGGTGGCGAGGAGGTTTTGGAACGAAGTAAACAAGATGACGGGTGTGGAGGTTCCGACCCTTCATTCGTGCTCATGGGCGACGGATATATTCCAGCCCGATGTTTGTTCCTCCGCGAAGGCGGCTTGGCTGGTGTGCGGTGCCTGGACGCTTTGGACTTTGAGGAACAATCACCGCCATGGGTGAAAGGTCTGTGAGCCGGGAGCAACTGCTAGGTATATCTCGACCATGCTCGAGGAACTGGCTTCCCTAAAGCTACCAAGGAAAGCAGAAAGATCGGTGACTGATGCTTCATTCAATTCTAATGCCTACATTGGCTCTGCGGGGGTGGTGATCAGGAACCACGTCGGGCTGGTGTGCTCGGGCGCTGCGCGATGGTTTGACGGAGTACCGGACGCCCTAAATGCCGAGAATTTAGCGACAAAGGAGGGCCTGGAGCTTACTTTGTAGATGGGCTATGATCATGTACTCCTCAAGGTCTACTGCAAGAACCTGAAGACCCTGCCGGAGGATCCATCGAGTATGAGATTGTCAATCGAAGGACTTTGTTTCTATACAAGGCAATAGTTTTATTGAGTTTAGAGTTGAGTGGGTGTGTAGAGAGGCTAACTCGATGGTCCATTTTTGTACATGTATGGTAACGGCCACTGAGCACTCTTTCTTTCAGTGTGACTACATCTCGGCTTGTTTAGCCGAACTAGCGGGCAATGATTGTACTTCTGTCGTGATATAGTGAAAGCTCTGCTATGCTAGAAAAAAAAACTATCGTCGATGCGTGTACGAATTATTTTGATTTTTTTCTTTTTTCTATTTTTCTTCTTTTTTTTCAGGGCAGCTGAAGGGATGAAATTGCTTCCAGCTCATTGGTTAACACACATTAAAATCGATTTGGTCTCTGCAGGCGGATTAGGCTGCCTGCAGACACGGCTCGAACTGCTGGGCGCCGCCACAATGGAAGCGCACGAGTGCACAACGTCCCCTACCCAGCGTCACCTTCCGCCACGCATCCCCCTAATGGGACCACACCGCCGCCTGGGCACCAGGGCGGTCATCGCCGACGTCTCTTGCGGTCATGCCCACACCGTGCTGTCTGCCACATCGCCGACACCGTCTAGGGTAGAAGTAGAACCTAGAATCAATCTCTCTGGTTTGAATCTTCAATTGTGCCAGTGGTGGATCCTACCGCGCCATGGAAAGCTCGCGCGGACATCCTCGAAGTCGAAACAAAATTGAGAAGCCGGTATCTCTTGTTAATCCACAGCCTTGCTACACAGCCTACTGCACATCAGTGGACTCAGTAGTATCTTACAACAACACGGTAGCGCCAGCGCCTCGCTATATTCTATTCTATGCCATAGTAGAGTAAACATGAGAAGATGATGCACTGTCTCCTTGTTCAACAGAGGAGACGTGTGTGCCTCCCTCATATGCGCACAGTGCCGTAGCAACGTTAGCTTCGGACGACGTGCCTTTCCAGGAACCGCACCGGCACCGCCCGCGTCCGGCGTTACTCGTTCCACAATTTCCCAGCTGGGTCCTTGGATTAGCGACTGGCACCGTCATGCTCATGCCTTTACCATCAGCTACCACTCTGTTGCTGCGGGGCGGGGACAGAGCTTCCAGACTCCAGTGATGGCGGTGGCAATGCACACGGACCGGGTCACAGCCATCAGTCCAGCAAAACAGCAGCATTTGGTGACAAGAGAAAGTCGGTGGGAAAATGGAGGTTGACGAGTAAGCTGCAATGAAATTCAGCAGCCATAGCAGGAAGCGTTCAAAGATAAATCTTGGCCCATGACTCCATGTCCCTTTTTTTCGAAATAATCTAGGCCCATGTCCGTCCACGTATATTTGTTGAATCGGTGAGGCAAGCGCGATCCCGATACTATATTTAACCTAGAGGCTGATGGATTGATACTTTGACACCAGCTGCGGCGATGATGCTTCCGGCAGCAGTACTGCTACTGGTATCGCAGCTCGCCTTCGCGGCAACCCAGGCTGGAGGCGCAGCCGCAGCGGGACTGGGACGACCGCCGGCGAGCTGCCCAACCACCTGCGGCAATGTCAGCGTGCCGTACCCTTTCGGCATCGGCGACGGCTGTTCGCTCCCTCTCCCCGGCTTCAACCTGACCTGTGACCAAACGCGGCGTCCGCCGAGGCTGCTGCTCGGCGACGGCGGCACGCTCCAGGCCGTGGAGATCTCGCTGGCCAACGCCACGGTGCGCGCCATGGACACCGCCGGCGCCGTGAACATCACCTACCAGGGAGGGCCCGAGGGCAACGGCACCTGGAGCGGCCTCGGCTCCGGCAGCGGCGACACGTACGTGCTCTCGGAGGCGCGCAACCAGTTCGTCGTCACGGGGTGCAACATCCAGGGGACGCTGCTCGGGGACAGCCGCAACGTCATCATCGGCTGCTCCTCCTTCTGCTCCATCAAGGACATCTGGATGAACCCCGTGGTGAACACGAGCGGCGACGCAGGAACGGCCGCGTGCTCCGGCGTCGGCTGCTGCCAGACGCCAATCACCATCGGCCGCCCAAACTACACCGTCGAGTTCAAGTACTTCGACCTCGAGTACATGGGCAGGCTGCCGACGGCGCTGCGCATCGCAGAACGCGGCTGGTTTGACGGCGTCGCCGCCCAGATGCTGAACCAGTCAGCGACGGACGCCCAGGTCCGGCAGGTTCCGGGTCCGGTGGTGCTGGAGTGGGTGGTGGCGTCCACCCCGGTAACGCCCCCGGGATCAGAGGACACCGGCAACTGGTCCTGCCCCGTGGACGCGGCGAGGAGCGCGTGCAGAAGCAGCCACAGCACCTGCCACAACGTCACCGGCAACTACCGGAACGGCTACGTGTGCCGGTGCCAGGATGGGTACGACGGCAACCCCTACCTTGCCGGCGACGGCGGATGCCAAGGTATGCACGGCGCCCACCGTTGCGTGCAGCAGTACGTAGTTAGTACATGTTGACGTTGACCTGATATGCCCGTTTGCTTCAACAGATATCGACGAGTGCGCGCTTCCAGGAAAGTGTTTCGGCGTATGTACAAACAAGGATGGTGGGTACGAGTGCCGGTGCCCACGCGGTGCCCGTGGCAACCCGTACACGGCAGATGGCTGTGTCAAAACTTCTCTTGGTGAGCAGAGAACCACTCGATTACCTCTCCGACGTGTTACTCTGTTTTATTTAGTATTTATAAACTCCTCCTTGATCGTTTCAACACCTATGCCATAATTCAAAGCCTAATATAAGTATGGCAAATACTCTTACCGGATACAAAATGCTTACTTTTTGTCAGGGTTAAGTGTTGGCCTCGGAATTGGCAGTGGAGCAGGTCTTTTGGTCCTCGCTCTTGGTTCAGCCTTTGTCATCCGTGGGATTAAGAACCGGAGGGCAAGAATGCTGAAGCAGAAGTTTTTCAAGCAGAACCGTGGACATTTGTTACAGCAATTGGTATCCCAAAATACCGACATCGCTGAGAGGATGATCATCCCCTTGGTAGAACTTGAGAAAGCCACAAACAACTTCGATAATGCTCGCAAGCTTGGCGGAGGAGGACATGGTACCGTGTACAAGGGGATCTTATCGGACCTACACGTTGTTGCAATTAAAAAATCTAAAGTGGCAATCCAAAGAGAGATTGATGAGTTCATAAATGAGGTAGCTATTCTCTCACAAGTCAATCATCGGAATGTAGTGAGGCTTTTTGGGTGCTGCCTTGAGACTGAAGTGCCACTATTGGTATATGAATTCATTTCAAATGGCACACTTCATGACCATCTTCATGTTGAAGGACCAACATCATTGGGATGGGATCATAGGCTGAGAATTGCAACGGAAACCGCCAGAGCTCTAGCCTACCTTCACACAGCTGTGTCCTTCCCTATAGTTCATAGGGATGTAAAGTCAAATAACATTCTATTGGATGGCTCACTAACAGCTAAAGTGTCTGACTTTGGAGCCTCAAGGTGCATTCCGCCTAACCAAACAGGGGTTACAACCGCCATCCAAGGAACATTGGGATATCTAGATCCTACGTACTACTACACAGGAAGACTCACTGAGAAGAGCGACGTTTACAGTTTTGGTGTTGTTCTGATAGAGTTGCTCACTAGAAAGACACCATTTTTGTATGGATCACCTGAGAATGATGGCTTAATTGCACAATTCAATTCACTACTTACACATGGTAACTTGCCATGTGTACTTGATCCTCAAGTAATGGAGGAGGGAGGCAAAGAAGTCAATGAAGTAGCTGCATTGGCAGCTACATGTGTGAAGCTAAATGCAGAGGAGCGACCAACCATGAGACAAGTGGAGTTGGCCCTTGAAATCATCCAAGAATCACTACAACCGGTAAAGCTACATAGTGGTCCAAGCAAATCTAAGGAAAATGTGATGTTTCCAATAGTTGAGGGTAGAAGCACAAAAGAGTCAAGTAGGCACTATAGTCTTGAAGAAGAGTTCTTGTTATCAGCAAGTTATCCCCGTTGATGGCTTGTTGCAAAGTCCAATGTAAAAAAAATGTTTTTGTTATTCTGATTATTTTGGTAGATAATATCAAACATGGTATACTAAATGTGTTTTGGTGCACATTTATATGTATGTGGTATATTTGTTTGGAAAACATAAGGTAAGACATACACACTCTTAAGCTTATGTAACTTTCATCCCAATAATTTGTATAAGTTTAGTTAGTCCTTGATGATCCATATTTTCGTAACAAAGAAAAAGGTTTCCAATAAAACTTTTGTCTTCATATTTATTAGTACATATGAATGTCTTATGACAATACATGGGTTGTTTTGATTTGTGTGTTCTGGCACATAGGAGGCGTCATTTCAGCCCAGCAAAGTGCTAGTCTAATTTGGGAGTGTGTTTTGGCAACGATACAAAGAACTTCACAACATCATCGTAATATTTGGATGAACTATAGGAGGAGGATTTAACTACAGCTCTTCCTAACATTGATTGACTTTACCATTTTTTGGTAAGAAAAAATCTACAACTACGATCCAATATACAAATTTAGGAAAGTTCAAACTGCGTTCAGTTCGGTTTATAAACTATGCTCGCAGAGTTTCGGCAACTTCCAATTTTCGAACCGAAAACCCGAGAGAAGACCAAATTCACAGACCTCAGCTGTAAATCGCCAGTGCGGCCGGCCCCAGCAACTCTTGCGGGCTTCTGCGGATCCGCTGCCGGCAGAGCCCAGCCCACAAGGCAAGATTGCATTGTACGTAGATCTACCTTGCTTATTTTTTTCTCTTGTTTTGGAAGTGGTGTTCGATCCCGAAAAAAGTCAGGCGGACAGGTCCAGACGAGAAAACGTTAAAACGATCTGCAGAAGAAAATTATTCAGGAATTTATTATTCAGGAAAAAAGAAGATCCAACTGAATCACACGCTGATAGTGCTGAGTTTGAAGCCACGATGCTCCGACACGAGTCACCTCACGGGAACAAACGTGTCTACACCATCTGTCCATAAATAACTTATCTTTTCTACTTTAAAACATTATGTTTGACTATTTATTTTATTTAAAATTTTATATAAACATCATCCATTTTATATGATTTAGATGATTTAGAGGTACTTTAATAATAATTTATTTAATTTAAAAATTCTATAAAATTTTAAATAAGAGTAACTCCAGCCCACCTCTAAACAGACTCCTATTTTAAATCTAAAAATTTTATAAAAAAAATCAACTCCAGTCCTCCTGCTGCTTGGTCTTCCATTCTAGAAGACCTATCCGAATTTAATTTCAGGCCCCCACGTACAGGAGGCTCCTATCCCCTCCCCCGACCCGTACGCGGTGACACCCCGACGCCGCCACCCCGCCGCCGCTCCTCCACCACCGCCACCCCGCCACCGCTCCTCCACCGCCGCCACCCCGCCACACCTCTTCCCGCACGCGGCTGCACCCCGCTCCTCTCCCCCGCCGCCGCTCCACCGCGGAAGTTTCTCCACCAACCGCTCCCCCCTTTGTTCGTCCAGCAGAGGGAGAGGGCAGAGGGGAGGGGAGTCAAGGTGGATCCGTACTCTGCCATACTCAGCAGCAGAGGGGAGGCCAGGCGAGGCAGAGGGGAGGAGACACGAGGCCTCCTTCTCCGTACTCAGTAGCACGCGACGCCGCCGCCCGCCGGTACTCCGCCGTCGCTGGTGCTCCCGGTGAGTAATCCACCACCACCCATCCAGTGGAGTGTAGCAAAAAGAGGGAGTGGGGCTTGATACCCAAGACGAGCTCTGGCCTTGGACAGGGAGGGTAGTAGTTGAATCTGGCGTGTGTCGGAGCCCTGTCACCCATCTGGCTGATGAAGTAGTCCTCATCAAGCTCAAAGATCCTGGCCATTGCTCGCAGGACGATGTCCCTGATTCTCTTGGTTTCTGATGCATACTTGTGCAGAACATCCCTGGAAAAAAGAAATAAAGAACTTCAAATATTACTTTGTTCCAAATCATTTTGCCTTGCTAATATCATCAGTAGATGCTGCATAGCTTTCCTGGAAATGATCTGAACAAATTACTGTTACTTCATTCTTCTATCTATGCAGTGCAATTAGTTGTTAGAAATAATACTCTATCTGGGTTAATGTGTATGGTATTTCAGTATGTACTTGTTTTACCATGATACTCTATCTGGGTTACTTGTTCTATCATGGTATAGATAGAAGAATGAAGTAACACCACTATACATGGTTAGCCTGCTCTCTGCTTCAGTGGTATAAAGATTGAATGCTTTCATTACTTGATAATGCTAGTGAAGTACCATGATTTCTGCAGTTGCAGTTACAATGACTGAAGATAGAATTCTAGAATGTCTAGTTTTTATCCCTCTGTTTAGTATTGCAAGAAAATGTTGAGTGTATTTTGTTTTTCTTTGTCTCTGTTTAGTATTGCAAGAAAATGTTGAGTGTATTTTGTTTTTCTTTGTATGACTTTCTTCTGTCAAAACCTATAGAATAGTGAATGACTTTCTTCTGTCAAAACCTTGTAGCTATTTTTGGCGGTCTATATTGATGTCGTGGTACTCTGTATGTGTTATTGAGATTTGGATTCAGAATTGGACGATGTCTTTGCATGGCAATGTCTATTCTTAGTAGATCTGAGCATTTGTACTGTGAATTTTTCTCTGCATCAAACAAGCAAACTGCATGATGTGTCTGTATCTTTATTATCACGAGTAGAGGCGACTGTTCATTTAATTTGGGCAGGTTTTGTTTCTTCTAATAGGGTTAGCGTTATGTGCTTGGGTTATGCTTGATTTGTGGAGCCATACTGTGCTCATTATCCTTAGATGAATCAGCATAGTAGCCATATGAAGGTTATGTGAACCAGCAGTCCATCTTATATTTTTGTTAAAATCTGATCTCAATGTTAGCCTCTCAGCCTACATTTGTCATTATCAGTTATCCTCACCAGCAGCCATAGCTGACAACATTGCTACAAACAAACACTAGCTACAGAACTGTCTTTGCTTGGTGTACTTATTCAATAGTTTATTTGATCTATAGTTGAAGAGAGGACTACACCAAAACGTGTTGAAAAATTGACAAGGACCCTTGGATCGACATGTTGAAAATCTATGTTTAGCTTGCCTTCAGTTTACTGGCATCTTCAGTTTGCTTATTACATTGATTGTATCTGTGATCATAATATTGTATCTGCGATCATTTAACGCAAGTATCGATTTCATAAATCATTTACCGCAAGTAACGATTTCATGAACTACAGTTGTATTAATTTTTGAAACAATTTGCTGCAGACTATGGACAGGCACAGGAGCGGTTACCGTGACAATTTCTCCCAGGCGAGTTCCTCTGCGGCGCTCCCTGTACATTCTTCTGCCGCCGGCCACGACAACGAGGACTACAGCATCTTTTCCCAGGAGACGTTGTATCCTCTGACGGCCCCTAGCCTCTCGACTCCTAGGGTTGGTCTGAAAAACCTAGACCTCAACTCCCAGGCCGACGGCTTCCCGCACATGGACTCCTACACTGAGATCTTGCAGTTGGAGGAAGGTCACGGTGAGCCATGGGTACCTCCTCTTCCCCCAAGATCAGGCCATGGACCGTTCCAGCCTCCTCGTCAAGGCGGTGGTGGGAGGGGACCTGGCCGTGGAGCATGCCAGGCTGCGGGCGGACAAGGTCACCGCAACAGTAGAGCTGCAGCCGGCCGCGTGCCACAAGGATCTGCTCCTCCGGCCCAGCTTAACCGTCCTGGCCGTGCATTGTCTTCGTCTTCTGCTATGTTGGTAAGTGCCACTGCTGTGTTGCTGGTATGGCAAGTAGAGTAGTAGTAATGGCTGTGTATTTCTGAATCTGAATACCCTTCATATTTCTGTATATTTCTTTGCAGCAACCAAGGGCTTCAAGTGCTGATGGATATCTCACAAATACATTGACACAGGAAGCGGATGATGATCTAGAATTGCTGCATCAGCAAAATGTCACTCCAAGTACCAGCGGGAAAGGAGCATCCAAGTGAGGCAGTAACTACAGTGGTCTTGAAGATGTCCAACTTTGCAAATCTTGGATTCATATCAGCAATGACCCTATCATAGTGAATGATCAGTCAGGAAAGACTTATTGGGAGAGGATCACTAATGATTTCCATAGGAACAGGGACTTTGACTCCGATAGGACTCCCAATTCACTGGAACATCGCTTTGGAACCATACTAAAGGAGTGTATGAAATTCCAAAGCTTCTACGAGGAGGTCCAGCGTCGTCATCCAAGTGGCGTCCCATACCAAGAACATGTATGTGATCTTGCACTTGGTTCATCCCATATGTTGTCCCTGCTATGTATCTAATCGCTTTGGAATCACTTGATCTTGGCTGCAGCTGCTAGACGCCCATGCAAGGTATGCCAGAAAAGCGAACGGCAAAAAATTTCAATTTGAAGAATGCTGGCTCACGTTGAGGCATACTCAGAAGTTTGAATCAACAATTGAAGCCAGCAAGAGGCCAGCCAAGTCCAGAGAGATCAACCTCTCCGTAGGCACTCAACAAGACAATGATTCAACTGCCCAAGGCCAAGAGAGCTCCTCAATCCCTTCTGCCAAGACAACCCGACCTCCGGGTAGAAGGCAATCCAAAGAGAAGCTGAAAAAAATGAAGAAGATGACGGGTACAAAGATATGATGAAAAATCTGTTGGTAATGAAGACCGAGGAACATACGATGAAGAAACAAAGGTGGGAGAAGGAGTTGATGCTTGAGGAGCGGAAGCTTAAGATGGAGGAGGACCGGCTGCAGTGGGATATGGAACAAAAAGTCATGTTTTGTGATGTCAATACCTTGGACAATGATCAAAGGGTATATGTCAAGGCGAAGAGAGCGATGCTTGCGAAGGCGGCGAGTGCTAGTGTAGGCGAGACAGCTAGTGGCGAGAGTGTAGTCTAGGTTTGCTGAGAGTGGAGTCATTTATATGTCAACTTATGTCAACTTATTTCACTTATGTCGTACTGAGAATCATTTATATGTCAAATTATGTTTGCTTCGTGCATCATATTGGGATCTGTTTTTTACATCATATTGTGGTGACCTGCTGAGTCTTTCTGTTGTGCTTGTGAGAATCTTGGTGATATCTCATATTCAGAGAGCACACTTGATTTTGATTCTGTCAATGCACACTGTATGGTGCTTCTCTGTATGGTGCTATTACTGAATGTGTTTTACTGGAATGCGTTTGGTAACTGCTTTAGAAATACTGCTTGAGAAGGCAAAGGAATTCTGGGACAATGTCATCTGGCCGTCAGGGATACATGATGACTATGTATACAGTGCAATCTTCAGAGGTCTCTGCAAACAGAGGAAACTGGAAGCACCAGAAAATCCTAACTGGACATGAGTGCTAACTGGACATGCATCTCATTTCAGGATGATGCATCTCATTTCAGTGAGTACAAGATGTTCATATTTCAGTATAGGACACTGGAAGTCACTATCTCTGAATTCACATATCTATAGAATAAGATGGCATGCTTTTCAGTCAGTTCAGTAGTGAATAAATAAAATAAATAAATAAATAACAGGAACCAACTTTTCAGTCAGTTCAGTAGTGAATTCACAGATCTGTTGTCTGGAGTGTCACTCTAGCAAATAATCTCATATATGCTAAAATGACAGTCAGCTTGTGGATGTACAGCCAGTAGATTTTTATTTATCTATCCCAACACAAGAACTGTGCAAGTGCAAGTAGATGAAATGGATCCAATAGAACACAAGCTCCTACATCTATCATTGACTCATGGGTTATCTGCCATCCGGAGATAAATATGTTCTTACATGCATGTGCAGTTCATCACTAATTCATTCAGTTCACTGGGAACTGAAATAGGTTAGGAGTGAGTACATACTAAGTACAATTTCTCAGTGCCATTACCTAGGATGTCAAACAGCAACACTACTCAACTAACAAGGGTAATAAGTAGCTAGCGTTGAAGTGATATGATACAGCAGGAAAGGCTCAATGGCGTAATGCTAGAATGTGCAGAATGCAGCGCTAGAGGCTCATCCATTTCAGAGACACTCTATAACACAACATGACCAAAACAGAAACTCGTTTGTCCAGTAGTGATGACAAGTAATTAGCATGCACGAAATGGAGTACAAAATCTCAGTTGCTAGATTAGAAGCATATATTCTCTGCACATGCTTTGCCAGAATCAAGTTGAATAAACAAGTGTTATTCTCTGGTTGCAGAATTGAACACCGAACTCCTTGCTGAAATCCCAATTTAACTTTCTTTGTTCCAAACACTCACCAAATAGATTGCATTGCTGAACTAAATCAGTCCCCTGCACTACAATCTCTAGAAGTCTAGAACTGAATTGGTCTGATCCCTAGACAACTCAATGATATATTTTTTTAGTAAACTTTGCTTTCATTCTTCTGAAATTTTATTGAGGCACAGATGAAATGGACAGCATTTGTACCCAATTCAGGCTCAATTCCAAGCATAATTGCTAACATATCCCAAAATCCACGACAGGAAGGAAGCAAGGCAGGCAGTTGTTGCTGCTAGCTTCCGTCAACTCTACTAGACGCAATCAACAGTGAGCTCGGACGAGGCATTTGTACTCAATTAAGCAAGAAGCTCACTTTTGTATTACCGAAACCAATCAGACTCCCGCAGACACAAGCAAGCAACAGCGAGCAAGTGAAGGTGGGGGGCAAACCGCAGACCCTACCTTGTCGTCGGAGCAGTCGGCGCGCGGGAGGGAAGACGGCCAACGTCGAGAGGCCAGGTGAGTGGCGTCGAGCAGCAGTCGGGCCGGACCGCTCAGGCTTCCTCCGTCGAAGGCCACCGCATTTGGCCGCCAGCGTCCAGGGCCGCACCTTGTGCCCTCCTTCTTGGCCGGCCTTGCACTGCTGTGGCGAGCGGTGGCGCGGCTGTGAAGCTGCAGGGGCAAGGCCGCGAGGAAAAGCGGCGCGCGGGGCAAGCCGGCGAGCGGAGCAGGCGGGGCGCCGGTGCAGGCGGGGCGCCGGTGCAGGCGGTCCGGGCGGGGCGCCGGCGTCGGTGCGGGGGGTTGCTCCATAAGATAGGGTGTTGGGCCGTTGGATAGGGCGTTGTGCTGGAGTTGGATGCAATTTTGGATCCCTACATTCTGCAGGCTAGTATGTAAATGGAAAAAATAGGGCCTCAATTTGCATGCTGGGCCGATGTCTCAAACTATTTGTGGACAAAGGAAGTACACCAGCGTTTCGTATCCAAAGCCAGCGGCCACCGCCGGCCGCAACATTTATTCCGCGTCGCCTCGAGGCACGCGGCCCCGCACCGAGACATCCTCCGCAGATGCGCCTCAATCACTGCTAGTAGGACTACGCGAGTAGTCACTACTACTCCAAGCGCATTCCATTCATTAATCCCCCTCCTCCCTAATCTAATCTCACCTGCTGCTGCTGCTAATGACAAACGACTAGCTTTGCCCGCTGCCCCGCTCGCCTTCATATATGCCACCAACTCGCTCTGCCAGTACACTCCACTGGAGCTGAAGCAAGTCGCTTGCTAGCTAGCCATGGCGACAGCCCTCGCCGTGCTGCTGCTCCTGCTCGCCGCTTCCAATGCCGCCGCGCTAGCCAACCCCGTGGAGTACCACAGCTTCGTAGCCACCCCGCTCTCGCCGCACCCGTACACCGCTCCGGCCGCGGACGCGGACGAGGATGTCTTCGGCGGCAGCCTCGCCGTCGCGGAGGACAGCGCCGCGTCGGCCGTGCAATTCCGCGTGGTCCACCGGGACGCCTTCGCGGCGGGCGCCACAGCGGCCGAGCTGCTCAAGCACCGCCTGCAGCGGGACAAGCGCAGGGCCGCGCGGATCTCAAAGGCGGCGGCGGCCGCCGGTGCCGCCAACGGGACAAGGAGCGGCGGCGCCGGCGGCGGGGGCAGCGTCGCGGCGCCGGTGGTTTCGGGCCTCGCGCAGGGGAGCGGGGAGTACTTCACCAAGATCGGCGTGGGCACGCCGGCCACGCCGGCGCTGATGGTGCTGGACACCGGCAGCGACGTGGTGTGGTTGCAGTGCGCGCCGTGCCGGCGGTGCTACGACCAGTCGGGCCCGGTGTTCGACCCGCGCCGGTCCAGCTCGTACGGCGCCGTCGACTGCGCCGCGCCGCTGTGCCGCAGGCTGGACTCGGGCGGGTGCGACCTCCGCCGCAGGGCGTGCCTGTACCAGGTGGCCTACGGCGACGGGTCCGTGACGGCGGGCGACTTCGCCACCGAGACGCTCACCTTCGCGGGGGGCGCCCGCGTGGCGCGCGTGGCGCTCGGGTGCGGCCACGACAACGAGGGCCTGTTCGTGGCCGCCGCGGGGCTCCTGGGCCTGGGACGCGGCAGCCTGTCGTTCCCGACCCAGATCTCCCGCCGCTACGGCCGGAGCTTCTCCTACTGCCTCGTCGACCGTACGAGTTCCTCGTCGTCCAGCAGCAGCGCCGCGTCGGGCTCCTCCCGGTCCTCCACCGTCACCTTCGGCACGCCCTCCGCAACATTGGCAGCGTCCTTCACCCCGATGGTCCGCAACCCGCGCATGGAGACGTTCTACTACGTGCAGCTGGTGGGCATCAGCGTGGGCGGCGCGCGCGTCCCGGGCGTGGCCGAGTCCGACCTTCGCCTGGACCCCTCCACGGGCCGCGGCGGCGTCATCGTGGACTCGGGCACCTCCGTCACCCGCCTCGCCCGCCCTTCCTACTCGGCGCTCCGCGACGCTTTCCGCGCCGCCGCGGCCGGGCTCCGCCTCTCCCCCGGCGGGTTCTCCCTGTTCGACACGTGCTACGACCTGGGCGGGCGCAAGGTGGTGAAGGTGCCCACCGTGTCGATGCACTTCGCGGGCGGCGCCGAGGCCGCCCTGCCCCCCGAGAACTACCTCATCCCCGTCGACTCCAGGGGCACCTTCTGCTTCGCGTTCGCCGGCACCGACGGCGGCGTGTCCATCATCGGCAACATCCAGCAGCAAGGGTTCCGCGTGGTCTTCGACGGCGACGGCCAGCGCGTCGGCTTCGCGCCCAAGGGCTGCTGAGCAGCGCGGTTAAGTTAATTAATTAGCGAGTGATTAGCGGGTGGAAGAAGTGCGCCAGGCAGCCAGCCGCCTTGTTAGTCATAATTAATGGAGGGTGGTGACTGCTTTGCTTGGCCTAAAGAAAAGGCGGGCACTGGGCTGTTTTGCTCAGAGTTTGTCTCTCTCTGACAGTAGCTTTGATGCGCGAGGGAGGAGGATATCAGGATAAGGCGATTGGTCGATGAAGGCTGTAAAAGGCCCCTGTCAAAGTGCTGTTTGGGTTAAGTAAGAAAAGTGGTGCTTAATGTATTGTTCTGGCCCCTGTCAAAATGTTAACTTTTTTTTTGAAGCGATAAAAATGTTAACTTTGTGCTGGCAACGCCCACGCTGCGCGGTTAAGAACCAAGCTAAGTAGTGTACCCACGGGCTGGCGCAGGAGGTTTTGAGTTGGCGATATTATACGGGCAGAGCAGATAGATGCACACACAGCTCGTCGTCACTTGGAAGTTTTCTAACGGTCCAGTGAGCCGAGGTGAAGATATTTTTTGCCTTTGCCAGTGCGGGGCAGCACTGCCACTGCACGGCTGGCCTGCACTGGATGTGGCCCCCGCCGCCTTCTTCCCGTTCTCATCTTCAGTGGACCGTTGTCATGGCTTGCGTGAGAAAGTGGGGTCCTGTTGCTCGAAACCCGGGTGCGTTGCTCCCACCTCCCAAGCCCCGGCTTGCCGCAATGCTTTGCACAAAGAGTGAACGTTGGACGTTGGTGCGCTGCGTGCTCGACTTTGCTTTACCGTACCGTCCGGCCGCCTCGGAGGCCGCGCTTGTCGCTGTCCGGCGGGATCCCTGACCCTGCCGCCTGCCACCTACCCCGATACGAGTACGGAGTGCGGAGTACGAGTACAGTACTGTACTGTACTGTACGCTCCTGTGCCGTTGCATTGCTGGCACACCCCGTGCCCGGAACCGGAAGCGTACCCGTCCGGTGCTCCAGCACACTCTTTGTCCTGCTGAAGCAAATTGGCTGGCATATCTAGGCCCAACACCATACTATGTGGTGTGGTGTCCACACAGATCTGACTGGGTGCCAACCCCAATTCGAAGACACCGACTGCGGGCACACGAGAGCAACTGTAAGTCTCGTTAGCGGGTTCCCTAATCACTGATCATCGCTACGAGCAGCGGACAGCAGGTGCCGGGGGATGTCACGGCGTCGTGCTCACCGGTTTCGGCCACGAGCCCCGCCGGCTTTTCGCTCGCCCTGTTTCTGTGTCTGCATCTGCTTCCGTACGTCCCCGTGTCCACGCCATTTATAACGCGGTGAGGTGGGGACGTCACGCGCTGCCATGCCATGCCGCTCCGGAGCATCTACTGCCGCATCGTCCGCGCCGAGATGGCGGACGTTCGAGGTTCCACATGCCGCTCTCCACTGCTGCACCCTGTGCTGCGAGTGCAGCGCCGCACCGGCCGCATTGATTGATTGGGTGTTGAATGCCATATACTACCCGTGGCGGACTGGCGGTGATAAAAGTAAGGGGGAGGGCCTGCGCCGCGTGGTAGTGGCATCCCGCATGCACACACGCACATGATGAGCCACATGATGACACGCAGGCGTAGTAGCCATTACCCATAGCAATAGCAAATGCACTGGCATTACTCTAGGAACATGGACGTTGATTTATCATTGATCATTGGGCATTTAGCCAGCCGGCCAGGGCGTCAGGCCAAGTTTCTTCTTGCTTCGTGGTGTCGTCCGGTCGTCCCGATCCGTCCATGCAGAGGAGCGCCGTACGTGCGAACGTGGCGGGGCGTCGTCTGTCTGATTTGACGGATGTCGTCTCGTGGCGAGTCAACTAAGGCTATCTGCACTGGGTACTGGATGGGGCACGCTACCGTACCCTCCCCTCCGGTGCGGTTTTACCGTGAAAATCACTGCACCGGGATACTGGATGCCACACGCTACCATCTAGGAATTCCCGCACCCGGTGTCTGTCCCATGCGTACGGAGAGCCTGGTAAACTACGCTGCGGGCCCCGCTGAGGAGAGAGAAGGACGGGCCCGTGACAAAGGCTACCGGCCATGCGGTGGTGAGCTGCTCGCCGCAGGGCACCACCACCGTGGAGGGCGCGCAAGGCCGCCGTGGAGGGCCGCCGGAGCAGCCAACAGCCATGGCCGCGCGCAGAGGGAGGTGGAGGGACGCATGCGCTCGGCCGGGCGTCCTCCGCCGCCAGGGCGCGTCCCCGCGCGAGCGCTCGGACGGCCCGCCCGCCATGGCCGCGCGGAGGGAGCAGGGAGCCGGAGGAGATGGAGGAGAGGCCGCTCGCAAAGGGGGAGGAGGGGTCACCGGAGGAGATGGAGGAGAGGCCGCTCGCGGAGGGAGCAGGGAGCCGGCACCCGCGCGTGACGCCTCGCGAGCGCACGACCACCCGCCACACGGCCACCCAGCGTGGCGCCGCCATGGCACGCGACCTAGCGCGACCGGTGAGCGAAGGAGCGGGACGGAGGCGCGCGGCGAGCCCCGCCGCCGGGAACCGCGGCCGGGCCGCGCAGGCGAGTCCCCGCCGTGCCTGCCCATCGGTCGCCTGGAGAGAGATTCGGGAGGGAGGAAGAAGGGGGAGAGGGGACCGGGGAGAGGAGCGGGCCGAGGGAGAGAGAGGAGAGGAGAGAGAAAAATTATTATAATCTGACATGTGGGCCTCACAGTGGATAGAGTTTGGTACTGGAGTATGAATGGGTGTGGAAGAAATTGGTAAAATATTGCTAACTATGACAAAATATTCTTTTTAAAGTTAAAATTTAGACCTGCATGAGTACGGATAACCTGATAGCGCCAAACCACGGTGGCCACGGGCTGATTAAACAAAATCACGCTCGCGTACTCACGTAGAGAGGTCACAAGACCATCCAACGCCGGACCGCATCGCGTGTGAACGCCGCTACGAGGCGTCGAGCACGGGATCGAACCGGGCGGAGAGCACGAGCATAATAGGATGGGTGGGGTCGGGGAATCGTCTCTCTGCCGTACCACACAAGTAAGGCGAAAACATTGATTATTAGAGGACTAGTACAGTGTCCGTGCGTGGTTTTATTTAAAAGATATAATTAGAAACAACGAGATGAAGAGATTTTTTTATAGTTTTTGTCTCATGGACAATTGTATATGACCATAAATATAATCCAAAATATATTCATAGATGACAAGGCTTCGAGGGGGCCGCACATGGAAACCAAATTTTTATTTCATCCCATAAGTAGAGAACAACAAGATAATAAGAGAGAGTCTCATTCATTACGTCATTTTTCGTATATTATAGAGATTTGTCCATACGCCAATGCACCATTCAGAGAATGTGTATTTACAACTAAATTTAACAAAAATACTTCATTGAGCCAGATGCACCATTGTTGTACAAATTAATAAAAATGAACCATATGCTTGCAAGTACTAACCAGCAAGTCTGTTGAGTACACAAAATTAGGAAACCCATACCAGCATTATTGGCCAGAGCAGCAGGTCCCCAGGCGGCAACGACCAGCAACAGGAGGCCAGGAACCAAGCACAGTTCTCTTTCGAATCCAACACGGCACGCACACCTTGGTTGATTGTTGCCAGCGTTGTGAGTACTGGATCCACCTGCTGGTTAGTTCGCACAGTTCCTCAGGTGCTGTTGGTAAAAATAATATATAGTTCAGAGCAATAAGCAATTGCAGGATCAGTGCAATAAGCAATTGCAGGTTTAGAATGATATGCATTCATGAAAAATTAGTTGTGAACAAAGTATACTACTGCTTTGTTAAAATGCAGCAGCTTACTTGAACCAAAATCAGATAGTTACATAATTGAACATACAGATGCTAACAGTTAGGGGCAACATTTTATTTTAAGTATAAGGAAAATAAATTGTCCACAAACATGCTGCCAGTAGCTTATTTCTCTAGCTACTCATCTGCCAATAGTCGTTACATCAAATTTCAACCAAAAAGATATAGAGCTGAGACTTTTATAGAGCTGAGATATAAGAAACGTAAACACATTTTTGCTGTGTTTTTCTTTTTCAAGCCCTCCACTGGTACTTTTTGTATGTTTTAAAATGAATGTCTCTAAACCCCTGCAATAGGCACTTTATTCTCTTCTTTGTAGTATTGGCAATATATATATCATTTCATGTATATGCTGAGTGCAAAAAAGTGATGGCATTGAAAGGGATAGAACAAACAGGCTAAGGATGTTGATAGCACCAAGTAATCAGATGTAAAATTTGCTTCTTAGCATTTTTAAGCTAATAGCAAAATATCAAAATCTGAATGCAGATGGCTTGATGTAAAGGCTTAGCCAAAAATAAATTCAAAGAGCAGAACCGAATTTAAAATATGGTACAAATCCTACCTGTCTGGTCATTTGCAAAAACGAAGAATTTGACCATCTTCATCCAGAATTACAGTCACTGCAGAAATTAGACACATGGAAACAGTCATATGGGAATTAGCAGTGGCCAGCAGCAGCAACAGTTCACCACAACACCAACCAAGACACATTGAGCGTGATCTAGTAACTGAAACAATAAGCATTTTTTAATCGCCGTGAGATTGTTTCAGGGACATTTTGTCGAACAACATACCTGCAACAACATTTTTATTCAAATGAGAAACCCAAATCACACACCATGTCCTCAAGCTCATCCGCCGTTGCGCTGCCTACCTTGCCCCCAAACCTGCTTTACGCGCATCTCCAACACAAGCTCCGTGTGCGCGACATGGATGTAGCACGTGTGCTTCAGCCGCTCGAGAGGTGTGGCATGCTCGCGATTCACGACCACCTGGTAACGCGACTGCCACCAGATCCGGCCGCACCATGCTGGTTCCCTCCGTGTCTCCGTGGAGCCGTAAGAACTGCCAGGACCAGGAAGCTGCTTCTTGGAGGATGCCAAAGATATAGGAGAGGAACAAACAGTGAGGGAGAGGGAGAGCTGGAGAGGGACAAGGAGAAGGAGCGGCCCACCTTGGCCTGTGACCAGCGGATCCCGGCCGCTTTGCGCACGGATCCTTTCTGCCTGCCGCCGCGCCGCCACGTCGTCCGCCCGCCGCGTCGAAGTCCACCGCGCCGCAGCAGCCACGGCCCGCCGCGGGGGAGGGCGCGAGCACCGGCTGGCCATCAGGCCATGGGCCACCGGCCGAGCGTGGGGGAGAGCCGACCAGCCGCGGCTGCGATGGTGAAGCTGTCGGAAATAAAACCAATTTACCGATGTATAAATTAATTTTGATAATAAGAAAAAGACCAACAATATGTATCACAGATATATGATTGAAAACTAGCACCACGATCTAAAACATACACATGTTCTCTAGTGCTAATAACAAAAAGGATGCGAGAACTAACAACAAAGAGGAGAAAGACATTCTTACACTGAGGTGGTCGGCGCGAAGGCAGAGGAGGAAGACCGTCGATGAAGATCGGCGAACACCGGGCGTAGAGGAAAGAAGACGTTCAGCGAGCAGTCGCGATGGCGCTTCCTAAAAATCTGATACGCCCACTATCCCGTGTAGAGACGCGAGGAGACGTAGGCTTCGGAACCTGCTCTCCCGGCACCGATGGCACGTCGGTGACGGGATGGGGAAGACGGCGGTAGCACAACACTGTGACGAGGAAGAGATGAATCTTTCGGTACTGAGGACGATGTCTCGCCCCATATTTATACACACGCGTCGCAGCTAACAAGGTAAGTAATTAGCCCCTCAATCATAGCATTATGGTTTCCGTTTGTGCACTTACCATAATACGAGAATAATTACTTACCAAGTAGGCCGGCGCAATTTTCTCCTTGCATGCAAAACTTCGGAGTGGCAAAAGGAAGCCGCGCACCCGCAAGGGTCAGAGCGGGAAACCGCCGGACCATTCATGCGCATGCCATGCGTGCGCCCATTAGCCCCGCCCCGCCCCATCTGGCGAGGTGAGGCGAGCGAGCACGCGCGTGTGGTCTTCCTTTTTCTCTCCCCAATAGCTCCAACAAGGTAGAGATAGCTCAACTATTTAAGTTGGTCTCACTCCTCTTGAAGTAGCAATGTGAGACTAAAGTCCCCCCACCATTCCATATATACATGCATGTGTGAGTGGGCCTTTAGGATTTATTCGGAATTGTTTGGCCCATGGCCCAAAACATCTAACAGAAGCGGCTGCGGTGGGGTAAGCAGGCGTAGACGGCCGTGTCGATACCGCAGCCGTGCGAGAGGGCGGCGGTTGCGGCGGAGGAGCAAGGATAGCGTCGCCCCGCGCAAACCGAGCCCCACGGCCGGGCTCGTGCGCTATGAGTCCCGGGGCAAGGTGCGCCACCGCCGCCCGCGCACACTGAGCCCCGCCGCCGAGCGCCGTCGCAGCCCCGCGCGCCAACCGCGGCCGGAAGCCGGCGCCGCTGGATTTGCACTGACGCCCTCGCTCGATGTGGCCAGCCTGTGACAGAGATGCAAATCCTCGTGGGAGTGGAGTAGTCGAGCGTGGGGATTTAGTCGCGGGAGACGAGTCGTGTGTTGGGAAGGGGAGCAGTCGGCGCGTGGGAGACGAAGATCCGTGCTTGTGGTGGGCGCGGCATGAGTGATGAGCGACCTCGGGACTTGGGAGCGCGGCTCGGGGAGAGGGACCGGGCAAGCGGGACCGGAGGAGGGATGAGATGAGTGATGAATTTTGATCTCAGCGTTTCTGTCCGTTGGATCTGAGTGAGTGAGAGAAAGAGAAAGCTTAGAGTTAATGTCATCCTTTTATTTAAAAGTTTAGATGTTATTGGATGTAATTTTATGGGTGCACTTAATGTTAGATCATGACTGTAGGGAATAGATTAATATGAGGTTTTAGAATAGTTCAAATTGGTGAATTATACAGCAGTGGAGACGATGAATGAAGAGGAATACTACGCGGTGGTGCGATGCGATCATACGATGCGAGGTTTGACGTGTGGGCATGCTTTTCTTGGCAGCATCATCGCGGCACGGGGGGAGTAGGAAATGTAAACAACGCGCGGGGTATCATCGAGTACTGTAAACTGTAAGACAACCGTACCTAAAATTGATTTATTCTCGATATTGTTTTGTGCTACATTGGCATTAGTAATATCTCGTGGCAAGACGGATGATAATTGGTTTTCTTTCTCCTGCTATTATTTCACGAGAACGGTCTGGTCTTAGGCTGCTCCTTCTGGACCTCAAGGACGCTCGGTTAAAGCGCAAGGTTTATATGTAATTATTTGAAAATATGTAAATATTTTACATATTCAAGAAAAACATTAATTTCTCGTAGCTCTATGAAGTGCTGGTGGTCGAAATTATCCCTTTTGTGGTTTGTGCCATCACAGTGAAGACCACCATGCCACCTGCCACTGTGAGAGAACCTGCTTGCTAGACGTTCCCAGCCGGAGCACGCCGGCCACGGACGCACTCTGCATGATAAAAAGCCAGTAGCCAACCACGACAGCACATCATGGTTGATCGTCAGTTCAAAGTCAAAACATAAGTACACAACAAACAGAATGAAAGATTTAATAATAACATGCTAGGCCAGCCTATCCCTCACCTGACGCAGAAACAAGTTTGTTCTTAACATGGGTGGTAGCTCGACACACGTCTTGGTACCAAGCCCGCATGCCCTCCGCTTCGTTGAGACACGCGTTCCCTTCCTTCAGACGCGTGTTGTCTTTCTTAAGACATGCGTTCTCTTCTTTAAAGGCCCGCATCTCATCAGCACTGTCCCTTATCAGATTGCAAATTTTGTTTAGAGCATCAGGTAAGCTGTGACACTAGACACGACAATGTCCTTGGATTCGCCAGTCCCGCTAAAATCAAAACAACAAATACATTAGGAGAGATGTAGCAGAGAGCATGCATGAGATATTCTCATGGAACAAGAAAATAATGAAATCAAATCAACCTGAAAGATTTGCCAGTCAAGGCATATATGGCGGCGTTGTTGCTTGCATCTGTAATGACATCAACAACAACTCGCGTTGTTGTAATTGCGTTAATGCCACCTCCTATGACTGAGGTCGTGTATTCTCGGACAGCATTTGGAATCTATATTTCAAAAATGAAGAAAAAGGTTGGAGCATGAAAATATATTATTCTCTATCCCAATAAAACTAGTTCTCGTCATTAATGCAATTGTCCTATGGTCAAACAAGAAGAATTAAGAGCATCTCCAATAATTTTGCATTTTTTCTTTTGCAAAACATGAGTTTACCAACTCTCAAATGAAAATGGCAAAGCTAAAAATAGTCAATCTCCAATAGTTTGGCATTTTTCACTTGGCAAAAAGAAAAATTGTGGACCCATCGCTTGCTTTTCCGTGCGCCTCCACTAAACTTGAGCACTGGGCCGGCCCGGCCCGGCACGGCCCGTTAGGGCAGGGCCCATAAGGCCCGCGTGCCACCGTGCCGTGCCTCCCCAGGCCACCGTGCTTGGCCGACGGCCCAGGCACGGTCCGTGGGCCGTTTTTCGGGCCGTGCCAGCCCGATAGATACGTGGCCCAATAGGACACCAGGCCGGCCCGCAACCCGCAATGTATAAAAACCCCAAGTTCAACTCAAATTTTCAACCGATACAAGAATCAACAGAAATTTCATAGATCACAAATTCACGGTTCACACTTCACAGACAAACTCAAGTCAAAATGAATAAAATTTGAGCTGTTGTGCAATGCCGCCTCATTAAAAACCTTTCTAGGTAAAACTTACACCTCGTGAGATAAAACCCTAGAAAGGAAAAGAGTATGGTGTCACAGCTCATTATATAGAATTAAAAGTTCAAGTGTCGAAGTTATTACAAGCCAAAAGCAAATGTCTCAAAGTCTCACTCTCACACTCACTACCTCACCCTCACTGCCCTCACACTCACACTCAAGCATCATCAGCAGCAGTAGAACCACCACCTCCAGGCTCTTCATCAAGGTACTGGTTCTTAAAGTGGTCTTCAAGCTCCTTGTCCACCACAGTATGTTGTCCATGCAACTCGCCAAGCTCCCAGTCCTTGGTGCAGATCAACATCTTCACAGTGTCAGCGCCCAATCGCCTTCGTCGCTCCTCAATGACCATGCCACTAAGACTAAAAGTAGACTCCGAAGAGGTAGTAGACATAGGTACAGTCATAATATCTTTAGCTAACATAGAGAGAACAAGATAGGTTAGTTTATGTTCATGCCACCAATTGATACACATTAAACTCATTCTTATATGCCACAACATTGTCATTGTCTAGGTACGCAGTGAGCTCAGAGATACCATTAGGCACAACAGATGATCCAGCAATTGAAGGACCAGATGAAGATGATCCTCCAAAAATCATGCCCCATGCCTGCTTCCTCTTACCTGTCAGTCCAGATGGATGGGCAGTCCTATTTGTCCTAACTGCACCAAACTTAGATTCATACTTGTCATACAGTTTATGCAACTCAGTTTTTACCTCAGCAACATAAGCAATGTAACTAAAATTGTTACACTGAGCAAGCATGTCAAGCACATTCTGCAAACCTCTCATTTTTGCCCTTGGTTCAAGAACAAATGCAAAAGAATATGACAATGGTATATGTTTCCAGTACTTAAGAAACTTAGCCTTCATTGACACAACAACATCAGCAAGAGCGCTATCATGTTCATAATTATGCAGGTGGGTAGCAATTTGAAGTATGTGATGCAGTACCAATGGACTAGTGGGGTAATAAACACCAGAAAGTGCAACAGTTGATTCATAGAACAATTCAAAAAAGTCCAACACCTTTTCAGCCATGTACCAGTGCTCTTCATTCAAAAGTGCATAGCCAGATTGAGAATTAATGAACACACCAAAAGCAGATCTATATGGCATCAGATGTTTAAGCATAAGATAGGTGGAGTTCCATCTAACATCCATATCCAAACAGAATTTACGAGGCCTGATATCCTTAGCAAGGCAGTAATTCTTGAAATTAGCAATGCACTGATTAGATGAATTCAGAAAGTTAATTGCAGTTCTAAAAACCTCTATGGCAAGTTTCATCTTTTTCAAATCAGATTTCACAATCAAATTAATTACATGGCAAGCACAATGCTGATGCACAACATAATAAAGCTTCTTAGTATGATCTGAAGGATCAACATCATAGCCCAAGTAACCATCAAGCATAGGAATCAAAGCAAGCATAGCAGTTGTATTAGAAGAAGCATTATCAAGGCTAACAACAAAAACTTTGTCAAGCAGGCCCCAATCTCTAAGCACACCAGAGATACAATCAGCAATGTTCATACCATTATGGCTCACTTCAATCAATTTAAAACCAAGCACAGATTTTTTAAGTTCGCACTCAGCATTAATATAGTGAACAACAACAGTTATATAATCTTCCTTAGCATTACCAGACCAGATATCAGATGTCACGCAAACAGAAGACACAATAGGCAAAACCTCATTTTTAAGATGATGTAGTTTTTCATGGTAAACTTTAGCCAGGTCTCTAGATGTTGTGAATCTAGAGACTCTCTTATACTATGGACAGAAAGAGCGCTGAATGTACTCATCCTAAGCATCATTATCAGCAACAGACAAAGCAAGATCTAATCTAGCAATCAAATGACAAAGTTCATGCCTAGCAATAGTAGGTTTATATTCCCAATTCCTATATGATCCATCAGGGTTTAAGGCAAGCCTAGTTTGAACCATATTAGCATGATCAATCTTCTTCTAGCATGACAAGTTGTGCCTTCTCAAATGGCCAGTGCCATTAGCAGAATTAGCAGACAAACGAGCCCTACAGTTCTTGCAAACAGCAACAGCACGTTCTTCACCGTCAACAATCTCAGTTACCTCATCAAAGTGTTCCCATACAGGAGATCGACGCTTATTGTGGGTGGATGATGCCAGAGAAACTGCGTCGCTTGCCACAGGGGCCGCAGCAGCAGGAGCACCAGGCGTTGCAACATGAGGAGCACCAGGAGCTGCAACTGCTGGAGCACCAGCACAGCCTCAGCCAGCACCAGACACAGCAGCCCCACGGCCTCGGCCAGCAACAGGGGCACCAGCACCACGGCCTCGGCCAGCACCAGCCGCAGCAGTAGCATCACGGCCAGCATGCGTCGCAGCCGATGCAGATGACCCGAACAAGAGTGCAGCAGCATCAGTCGTATCATCTTCGTCATCAAGGATGATGCCATAATCCCTAAGCTCGTCGTTGATGGTTGGCCCGTCGTCACCATCACGGGCCATCACCACCTCTCGGCACCATTCCTCGATGGCCCCTACGACACCAGCTACACACCGGCGACCTGCAAACAGGAAATAAGAAGAAGATGAGGTTAGGGAAGGGCGGAAGGCGAAGGAGCAAGTAGATCTAAGAAGTAAGAACATAGGAAACAAGAAGAAGATGAGGTTAGGGGTACTTGCCTGCACAGAGACGGAGCCCGGCGCCGGAGAAATGGAGAAGATGATCGGCGGCAACAACACCTTCCCGAGACGACTAGATGATGATGAGTGACGGGGAAGAAGAGGGAAGACCGAGCGATAGAGAGGAAGAAGAGAGTACTAGAGGAGGGAGACAAGAGGAGATCTCCAGATCCGGCGGTGAAGACCTCGTCGGAGTGCGTGGCAACGGCAAAGGCAGGTGGTCGGCGGCGGGCGACGGAGGGGAAGGGGATTAGGGATTTAGGGTTTCGGGGTTGGGGGAGACCGGGACTCCGGGAGAGAGAGACGAACGGCTGCGCTACGGCTGGGAAAGGGGGGAAATGTTTTAGGGTTTAGGGGGGCGCGGCGCGGGGGTATTTATAACCCCCTCCCCACCAGGCCGCGACCGTGCCTGCCATTGTTAGCGGGCCGGGTCGTGCCACCCGGCGTGCCACGACCTCGGCACAGGCATGGCCTGCTATGGACCGCGGGGCGACCCGGGCACGTTAGCAGGTCGGGCCGTGCCGTGCTCGGGCCGGGCCAAATGATCGTGCCTTGTGCTGGGCCGAAAGCCCGCGGGCTGCATGCTCATTTTTAGCCTCCGCGCCGTGCTGCTGCCGGAGGTGGAGCGCCACACGCTGCTGGTGCTCCGCTCGTGGCCACCCGCCGACGGCACCTTCTCCGCGCAGCACCAGGCCAAGAAGGTAATGATCGATCGATGCTTGAATTATTTGTCTCCACACCTATATTGCAATTGCAAAAGGATCGATCGATCGCCGCTAGCTAACAAACGGTGATGTATGGGCTGGTGCGCGTGCGTGCCGCCGGAGTGCGGTTCACGTTTAACCTGATGGCGAAGAACATAATGAGCATGGACCCCGGCGAGGAGGAGACAGAGCGGGCCGCGGCTGCGGCTGGAGTACGGCACGAACGGCGGGACACGTGTTTGTCAAGCGCCCAGAGTTTGGCATATATGCCAATTCTCCTCCTCAATTTGCCAAGTTAATCAAAATACCAACCTAAATTACAAAACTATTAGATAGCTGATGTTTAAAACTTTAACAAAAAACGTAAATACCAAACGCAAATGGCAAACTGTTGGAGATGCTCTGATAAGATCGCGGACCAGACGGAGGCCCGCTTCCCTTCCTCCGACGCGATGGCGCGAGTAACCGCACGACCTTCTCTGCGGCCAGGATGTCCTCGGGCAGCAGCGTGGTGGCGTGCTTGTAGATCACGCGGTGTAGAAGCAGGTTGGGAACTAGGTCTGTGGATGCCAGTCATAGCCGTGTGGCCGGGTAGGTGCTGTGTGGCCGGAGTACGTCCAGCCAGCGCTGTATGGACGTAGTACGCGCGGTCGTACTAACTACATCACCTCCAGCGAGATTGGGCACCAGAACGCTGCGGGCGTCGGCGGGGTCGTCACGGCCATCACGAGTGGCTCCGACGACCGGATTCCCTTTCAATGAGTGGACGAGAGAGCATACGGCACACCAGTTAGTTTCCCCTTTTTCAATTTTTATCTTTTTATCCGTCATATGATTTCGAGGTACAACTGTCAAGATGAAATTATTTTCCCAGGTTCCAACTACTGGTAACTCATATGCTATGTATCCATGCCAGTATGCTACGTCAGGATAGATACAGTCTAATTGGTCTTTTTGTTTTGGTCTTTGGTATTCACGAAGCAACTTTTGCTTTATTGCATCAGTAAACCTCTTTTTTTTTTTCAATTAGGCACACATATTTTCATTCCTCCCCGAAGTCATCATTTTGTATTTTGAATGGACGACGTGGGTTCTATGTTTGAATTTACAATTTTCATTAACTCTAAAAAATTTACAATTTCATTTCTCTTAACTTCCTAAGGTCCAGCGTTTTTTTAGCTCCAATAAGTTGTGTAGATACGATTTTATATCTTTGGTTTAAATTTTTAACTTTCACATATAACAAAATGCAATATGTTCCATTCAAATGTTTAATTAGATACACAATACTGTAAATTTCCGTCAATGCACGGGGTGTCATCTACTAGAACTAATTTTCCGTAAAATTTAATCATCTACTCTTCGTCTTTTTTGGGAAATTATTGTCCAATTTCATAGCTATTTAATAGGAAAATGACATTGTAAGTCACTGACATCTTTTATGGTATTACGTTGTTAATTTTACAATTATTACCAAATTAGTAAAATAGATTTACTGAATTGCACATGATTTATTTTTGCGAGGCATAGCCTAAGCTAAAACCCGAGAATCGCCACTGCTACAAGGGCAAGAAATTAAAGTGTAGTGGTAACAAACCTTAATTATTTGATTAACCGCCTTGTAAGCTGCATCGACCAGACCTGTTCCATCTGAACATGCTATTTCCTCCACTCCATCTATTGATACCATTTTCACCGTTGCCTTAGGTGCATCAACTATACCACGACTTGCCTGGAAACCACGTTTCAAGGTTATTACACACGCAATACGTTTCTGCTAATTAATTAACCAAATTAAGTTTAGTACTAGCTAGGCCTGCTAGGGGTAAATGAACTACTGCTAAAAAAACATACTCTATATATACCTTTATACTAGCAAGGGACCAGATGCCCTTGTGCTGGGCTGTTGTGGTCTCATCATTTGGTGGTGATATCGTCTTGCCGTGCACTGTCCTCGGCAGGTTGCACGGCTCTGACTTGGTCGGCTCTGGCTCCTGATGTACATCGTGTTGCGGCTCCCTACTGGCGCTAGCTGCCCCTCTCGCGAGAGCTTCCTTATTATCAGGGCTCCGCTCACATGGTGAAGACCCATGGCAAACACCACCATAAAATTTGATTGATCGCGAACAAAATAAAAATAGGATGGTCACAAAGAAGCACATGTAGTACTACTCTGCAAGGCCAAGGCGACTTCATTCGTGCGTATCTTACCTGCTGCTTCCGGCCTATTTTGCTTGGCAGTCCGAGTGGTGGGGCTCATGGATGTTGACGGTAACGACACCCTCCTCCCTTTGGAGGTTAACTGCTGGGCCTCCAAATCAGACACTTCTTGGTGTACATCGCGCTCCGGCTCTCTCTTGCGCTAGCCGTCCCTCTCGAGAGAGCCTCGTTATTACTGAGGCTCCGTCCGCATGATGAAGACTCTGACAAACGCCATGATAAAAATCTGATTGATTACCAACAAATTAAAAGTGGGTTGGTAATAAAGGAGCACATGTATTAGCACCTGCCGCTTCTAGCCTACTGTACATGGTAGTCTGACTGGGGCTCATGGACCTTGATGGTAACGGCACCGACCCATTGGAGGTTGACGGATGGGCCTCCAAATCAGACACTTCTAGCTTTTTGTCCAATAAGACAAATAGAGTGGCACTTTTAGACACTAACGTTGACGGCGCCCTCCCATTGGAGGGGGACTGATGGCCCCCTAAGGTAAATGCAATTCCAACATCGTCGACAACCCCACTCATCTTCTCCTCCACCTCGTCTTGTTTGGTTGGGTGCTGCTTCCTCTTCTTGGATGACTGCACAGCGTGTAGTGCATTATCCTGAAACAAATATATAAATATATTTATTTAATAACGATACATATAATGAATCACCAAACCAGGGTGGGGCGAAAATAAAATCATATCAACATCAAGCCAGACAAAGATATACTTCCACCGTGACATGATGTTCCGCTGCAGCTGGCGAAGCTGGCATATAAATGTTGGGCACTCGTTCATCCTCACTCCCGACGCTTTCATCTTTATTGCCTATGGTCGGTTCTTCACGAAGAAACAAGTCCCTAAGAAAACAATGTTCATCTGGCCCAGGAAACTCATCATGTAGCGAGGCCTTAAATTTCATCGGATATCTCTGAGAACCAAAGATGTGATATTTATTAAATCATATGTATACTAATACCCCTGATCCTTCTCCTGCCTACCACTATACTAATGAAGTATATAATTAATTAGTTTTCAAACACACTAGTGCAGGAGATATGAAGAGAGTAGTAGTAGTACATGTAATCTCCTCTTAAGAGCTCTGTCGTCAGGAAACTTGAGGTAATTCCAATACATATCGAAGTATGCTTGCATATTATGCCATTTCGTAAGAACGTTGCTTGGTGTCATGCCCTCTAGTCTTGGTAGACCACATAACAACTTCACAGCATCTTCACTAAGTTTTGCCCGCCTTTTTGGAATGATACCCGCATCCATCAACTTCACACAAGCTTTAAAAAATTCTATCGCACCTTCTTCCGTCCAACAGAAATTCCCCTTCTTATTTAACTTCTGCAAGAAAATAAAATATTGTGTGTGTTTCCATGCGTGAGGACGACATCAGTTTATCTGCTATACCTCACATCTCCAAATTAACAAACATCTATCAGGTTAATTAAGTGCGTGTACCGGACTCTCTTGGCGATTGAGACGTGGACTTTTGCGACCCGATCCCACCATGGTGGACGATGCAGTGCGACTGCCTAGGAATAGGCAAACAAAAAAAAATTAAATTAAGCTCATCACTCAAAGAAAGAAGATAGATGTAGAGTAAAATAAAGAAGATCGGGACAGACTTTAATTTTCAGGTGAGAGATAGCAGGCTTGCCACTTTGTTTATATAATCAACTGCGAGCCACTTAATTTACCACCAAACTTAAGTGGCAGGCTTGCTGTTGATTATTGCAGATTATGAACCACCATGCGCATGCATCAAAATCAAATGTAGCGGCAATTATGACAACATACCTCTGGGCTCTCGGCCGGACTCACGGTTGCGGGTTGCGACCATGCCGCCCGATCGAACGAGAGGAGGAGGCGAGGAAGATGTGCACGGAACGGAGAATGAAAGGGCCGAGATGACAGATCCTTCTGATTTGTGGGCTGATGACGACGGTGGATCGGAGTAGCGCGTGTGCGCAGCGCGTGCAGCTAACGAGCCCGTCGGGCGCAGTGGGCGGCGCGCGATTGTCAGCGGAACGCGTCTGACGCCTGCATTCGCTCACGCTGCGTGATTTGCCCATGCATGCTGCAAGATATATATAGGATTAGTATTGGGTTACTACTAGGCTGCACGTCTTCCGGCTTTTAGATTTCATCGGTCAGTCTGTGTGATACTATCATCCAAAGATCCAAAGTCTATTTTTCCCTATTTGTATCACAAGGGTAACCTCTACCAAGTTAAAAAAGGTCCTCATACTATAAATCCCTAAGATTCTCTTACAGATAAATCCTCAAGTTGCTAAAAAGTCATTTATCGTTTGTTGCTTAAACATTAATTAACTCACAAGATCATGATCACAAAAAGAAAACCCAAGCTATACTTGTCAAACTCATATCCTTCTTCAAGTCTAAACTTGTGTAGAACTGTTTCTTGATGTCCAACTTCTTCTAGATCACCAACACCATACAAGCATCCAAACAGACATGCATAGTGAACATAGTAGGTTAGAACAGTACACCAATCAAAACATAGTAATAAGGTTACTAACACGTAGGGTTGGCTTCTACAATAGCGTGAGCGCAAGAATAACTAAAAATGGAGCTACCGTTAGAAAAATTATAGGCTTTTGAAGTGTAGTGGCAAGATCGTAAATAAAGTGATTTGTTTATATTTACTTTTCAAAATTAGGGACCAAAAGTGAATTATTTGGAGTTTAAAGGTATTTATAAATATTAAAGGTTTATTTTGCAAAGATGTTATTTTTAGGATTAATTTTGAATGAAATCATAAATAGACTTTTATAACCTCATTAATCAATTTTATAAAACAAATCATGTATATTTATTTTGACGAACCAAAATAGATAATGGCACTAATAATATTTATAAAGACATCATCGATTAAATTATAATATCATTAATTGAAGTAAGGACCTCATAAACTAAATCTTAGAGAGAGATGAAAATACATTTAAAAGAGCAAGGCGAACCCATTCCCATTGTATTTTCTGGATATGTTTTGATAAAGGAAAACTGCCATAATTTGTGCGTGAGGTCATGAAGCTAACAAGTATGTCGTCAAGCCAGTAAGGCTGCATGGTGATGGAAAAGCGTATTTCTATTGTATTTCCGGAATTATTTTTCTACGGGAAATCGGCCTTAAATAACAAGATGATGTCATGCCGATGTGATCATGATATAGGAGTAAATATACGTCTTTTGTAAAAAACAAAAGAAAGAAAGAAAAACGCTCAACTACGATTGATGGAACGAGCAAGAGTCTCGTACTAGAATCACGCCTGACGCCTCGCGTCGCTTGACTCGCCGCCACTCGCGTCGCTTCCTTTTCCGGTTTTCCCCATCGGCAGATGCCGAGATCGCCTGATGCTGATGCCCAGATCGCTGAAGGCTGATCGCCTGATGCCCTCCCTGAGAAGCAGGCGGCAGCCGATCATCACTTCGACTCCAAACTATCGACGAGCAAGGACCACTGGACCAGGGAGCAACCGATCAAGTCTACGGACGCAAAGCACCAAGGAGCCGCAAAGTAAGTACAATTTATTAGATGTGACTTCTATTTTTTTAATTGCTAATTTGCAATAATGATCCGTGCAAATTTTTGATTCAGTTCATTCAAGAAATTCGTAATTCATGTATGCTTTAATTACTAGTTGCTTTGTGCTCTGTAATATTTATGCAGTAATGAAGAGAGACGGGGACATTACATCTCTTTTATTACGGGGTAACAAAATTTTTATACTAAAAACATAAGTATCGCACAAATAACATAACAAATCATGTGAAATAGTTGTCAGACATCCCTTGGTTAGTCATTAACAATTCTTGTATGTCCTTGACACTTAGCACAATCATGGAGGAATGAAAACCTTTAACACCGCTTCATCTTGATTTTTTTTTTTTTTGACGAATCTTGGTACTGAGAGAACTGATGGGCGACGGACCGGTTGAATGTGTGACGCAAACCAAATGCGAGCGCTAGGTTCAGATGTTGGACGGGATCATTCCACATCTTGTCGCTTCTACAAACTAAACAAGCCGTTAGTGATTTAAAAACGATAGGAATTTATTTATGACGAGAGAAGTATAAAGGTTATATACAAACTTATTAGTGCACCAGAGAACTTATTAGTGCAATATACGACATAGTGTTTCAGAGATGCAAATTTACTGAACTTGTAACTCGTTGCAAACTTACAAATTGGTTTATACAGATGCACCCAACCAGTGGTTATGGCTTTGACTATAGCAATGGCTTCCAACCTGCTGCTAGCCGCGCCAAAGCATCATCCATCCTCGTCGTCAGCTTGCAGTGTGGCACGAGCCGCACGCACGTCACGACGGAACAGTAGCGGTGAGCACAGATGCATACACGGAACAGTAGCCGTGTCGTGGCCCCTGTCCCACTGGCCACTGCCGGGACGCCGCGCCGGGCTTGCCGTTTGGCCGAGATAGCACCCGTAGGGCCGCGAACCGGCCAAGACTGACGTACGGGCGCTGGGACGGCTTCTGTGCCACCGGTGACCATGACGTCCGGCTTCGTCGATGAGTGCCTGGGAGGAAGGGAAGGATCTGGTTTATGACGTGAGCAGATAGGGCAGGAGCCAATTAGTCAGATTGATTGATTTGTTTCCTTCCATGCACGAGGGCATCAAAAATTGTTTTTTTTTATTAGTGAGAGATATATACTATCAATGATTGATTGATGTATTAACTTAGCTGTAAAATGATATATATATTTACTTTAGTAAATATTTTCAATAGAAATCCAAATCTGAGATATTCGTATTCGACAAGGCATGTATCCATATTCGAAGCCTAGTTAGTTGATATCCAGATCCGATTGTCAAAGTCGAGAGCCTTTGTGGTAGTAGGAATTTTGTAAAAGTTTTTACCAAAAAACAATTCAGTTTCATTTCACACACGGTGGACCTGAGAGTGCGTGCCCGGAAATGTATTTTGATTTACGATTAACAGTGTTTACACTTACAAGGATCGTCAGTTTGTCACGGGTGGGTCGTGCGTGATACATTACTCCTAAAGACGCGCGCGGTCCACCGCATCGTTGCGAGCTTGGATCCGTCCCAAAAAGCAGAAAAGATTTCACAAGACGAGGCAGGATCGATTTGGAGGGGGATTTGTCGCATACGTTACGTACGGATCTCAGCGTACGGATGACGAGTTCACTGGCAGTGTTGTGAGCTGTGATCTCGGATGTTTTACGCTCAGCTGTGGACGCTGTAGTAACGCTCGCGAAACACTGAGCAAGGGAGCTTGGTGCTCTATGAGTCGACAAGCCTCGTGCCCTCATGCCACGTCGGGCGTAGGTACGTGCCAGTGCCAGTGCCAGCCAAAGGATGCACAGTACTGGGTCTGGGTGCTTTGTACGTGAAGTTCATCCAACACCCATACATCGTAAGTACGTGTCCACAAATCTCCGGCTTTCTCCCTCGTCTTTCCCTTGGTTTGCCGGGGCAGGCATCTTCATGCTCCTCTTTTCTCTTTTTTCTTCTTTCGGCCGGCCGGCAACCTTTTGCTTTCCAGGATATGTTTTTCCTTTAATTAACTCACTGCTAGGACGAACCGGATGTTTTGGTCTTCCATTGGGCACGGAAAGCCTCATGGAGTAGTGCGCACAATATTGTAACGCACGGAGATCGACCAAAAGTCTATTACACACACACACACCCCTTTTTGTTTTCGAAATTCCCACAAAAGCAGGCCGTTAAGCGGCGAACATTGCTCAGTCGAATCAGCCCAGTCTGCCGCGCCGGAAACCGCTCGTTCTGGCCCAAGGCCTGGTTTAAGACCATTTTCTTGCTGCAGCTAAGCCCGCTACGTGCGAAGCCGCATTCCACCAGTCTATTGGGCCTTGGTTAGTTCGTCCGGTGCATCTCATGGCCCAGGGCCCAGCGTGCAAGTGGAAGCATCGCGTCGCATCGCACCACTCCACTACCCCAGCCAGGGGGCCTTGCGTTGCGTGGCGCGGCTCGGCGCACACGCGCATGTCGTCGACATGCCCTCCGCCGAACTTGGCGCTCCGTCACTTGCTTCCTCCTCCTCCTCCCTCCCTCGTCTCGTCTCTCTCGTCTCCCACCGCTGCTCGCGCGCAAGACTCTGCTGCATCTCGATCAACTGGGAGGCATTCCCCTGGGCTTTGCGCATTTGGGTGGGAATTCACGCGGGACCGATCACCGCTCGCCGGTGTGCGCGTGCGTCTGGGGCTGGGGCGCACGGCCGGCGTCGTCCTCCTCGTTACGCGACGCCGACGCGATCACGCGATTGGCTAGCTGCTTGGGCCTTTGGTACGTTGGCACTCGATCGCGCGCCGGAAATAGGCAGGCGGTGCATGCATATGAGCAGGAAGAGGAGAGAAGAAGGCGGCGGCGGAAGAGGCGCTGGGCCGGGGGACCATCACGGCAAGAGGTCGGGGCCCGGCGCCGTCGCCGATGCCGTGTCCATGGACGGCAGCCTCCGCGACGTGTCTGTCCCCGTCGTCTTCTCCGTTTGGTGCCTCCTCTTCCTCCTGCGGTCCCAGTTCCTCCACAGCCAGACCGACGCCGACCCTTCATCAGGTTCAAATCGTCATCTCCGGAATCCGGATGCTAGCTAGCGTCCATCCACCAACTCTCGCGAGATTAAAGTTCAACCTGTGATGTTAACATTGCTCAATGCTCGTCATGAATCCACTGATCTTGGTGAACGATGATGACCGCAGAGTTGTACGAGAACCACCACGGCAGGCGCGACAGCTACTGCAAGGTGAGGCCGCTGGAGGCCTACGTGCTGCCCACCTACCATAACGACTCCACGACGTGCCAGTCCTCCTACTCGCAGCCGCAGCCGCCGCTGCAGTACAATGCCACCACGGGCGGCGTCAACGCGTCGTCGCCCGAGGCGGCCTTCGTGGGCCTCGACGAGTTCCGCAGCCGCCGCTGCAGTACAATGCCACCACGGGCGGCGTCAACGCGTCGTCGCCCGAGGCGGCCTTCGTGGGCCTCGACGGGGCAAGGCGGAGAGCAACGACACCGGCCGCGGCCGGCGGCCCACGGACGGCGGCGGCGCCGCGCACCGCCTGGAGCCCGACGGCACCAAGTACAACTACGCCGCGGCGTCCAAGGGCGCCAAGGTGCTGGCGCACAACAGGGAGGCCAAGGGCGCCGCCAACATCATGGGCGGCGACAAGGACAAGTACCTGCGCAACCCGTGCTCTGCCGACGACAAGTTCGTGGTCGTCGAGCTCGCGGAGGAGACGCTTGTCGACACCGTCGCGCTGGCCAACCTGGAGCACTACTCCTCCAACTTCAGGGACTTCGAGGTGCACGGCAGCATGAGCTACCCGACGGAGGCGTGGGAGCTGCTGGGGCGGTTCACCGCCGACAACGCCAAGCACGCGCAGCGCTTCGTGCTGCCGGAGCCCCGGTGGACGCGCTACCTCCGCCTGCGCCTCGTCACCCACTACGGCTCCGGATTCTACTGCATCCTCAGTTACCTCTAGGTCTACGGCGTCGACGCCGTCGAGCGGATGCTACAGGATTTCATCGCCGGCGCCGAGGCGAACGCCTCCAGGGAGGTAGTGGACAGCAACGACACCACCACCGCTCAGCAGGCGCGCCAGGTCCACGCCAAGCTGGATGGCAACGGCGGCGGCGCTGGGACTGGGAGGAACGACAGCAGCACCGCCGCTTGCGACGCCAAGAACAACGGCTCCAGGAGCGGCGACGCGAAGCTGCCGCCGCAGGGAAAGGAGGCACTGAAGCCCCCGCACGTGGCGGCGCCGTCGGGGTCGTCGACGGGGCGGATCCACAGCGACGGCGTGCTAAAGATCCTGACGCAGAAGATGCGGTCGCTGGAGCTGAGCCTGTCGACGCTGGAGGAGTACACGAGGGAGCTCAACCAGCTGTACGGCGCCAAGCTGCCGGACCTGCAGAACGGGCTCTCGCAGACGGCCATGGCGCTGGAGAAGATGAAGGCCGACGTGCACGACCTCGTCGACTGGAAGGACAGAGTGGTTTATGCATATGCCCGGCTCTGAATGCAACGAAGTCTATGGCTGTTAGTGACTCACAGGGTAATGTGCTCGAAATTTGTTCAGACCAAGGATCTGGACGAGCTCAAGGCCTGGAAGTCGACCGTCTCCGGCAAGCTGGACGACTTGATCAAGGAGAACCAGCAGATGAGGCAAGTGCCATTTCCCCGCGTCAATGGCCAGTGGATGTCTTCATCCGACTGACTGAATTTGCTGTTGGATGTGCAGGTGGAGCGTGGAGGAGATGCGGGGCGTGCAGGAGACGCTGCAGAACAAGGAGCTGGCGGTGCTGTCCATCAGCCTCTTCTTCGCGTGCCTGGCGCTCTTCAAGCTGGCGTGCGACCGCGTGCTCTGCCTCTTGGCCGGCAAGGGCGGCAGGGAGGAACCCGACGACGCGGAGGAGCACACAAGGAGCAGCAGGGCGTGGATGCTCGTGCTCGGCAGCAGCAGCTTCACCACCCTCATCGTCCTGCTCTACAACTGATGCTTTCTAGAGTCTCGTTTGCTCGCACGGCGCTACGTTCTTTAGTCATGTTCTTGTGAGCTAGTCCCAGGCTTCCAGCGTAGCTCATTAACTATGCTAATTCTCCCAAATTAGATGGGTCACTGACTAGCGTATGTATTCACTATTCGTAATTCGGAATAAAGCAGGAACTCAGAACCAGGTTCCTTGTTTACTGTAAACCAATCTCCAATACATGTGTTCCAAAATAATTATACTCCGAAAGCCCAAAGGCACAGTATTTAGCTTGATCAGATGTGCTATTTGGGCTGCAGCTGCACACATTTGAACTGGGAATTCCTTTGAACTGCTAAACAGTAGCAGCAGCAGTTCCACTCATGCAGCCCAAGTAGCTCAAGCGATCAGTAATCGACAAAGGAATACCAGAATTGATCACTCTAATGTTTCATCAGTTCACACAATTAGCAATTGGTTGTTCTGCCCATTCAAAACATTCATATGTAACACAAAAGGAATTCATTTTGTGGGCAGAAAGAAAGACAAAAATCAGTCTGCACGCTGGGACTGCGGTAGATGCAACCGACAAAGAATTACATGCACCAAAATCAACAATTGAGCGAGCAAATTATTGAGGCAATGTTGCAATGATGTGCCCGTCTTTGCTGGCATTCAGCACTAGATAAACTCTTATACAAGAAACAAAATTGTGAACGAAGGCAGGTATCATCGTCGTTTCGACAAGCATCAGCTAAAATTGACGATTATAAAGCAGGTCTTAACCAGTGCAAATCATCTAGACCTTGTAGCCAGTTAAGGTGAAACCTCTGCCAACAATCTCTCCTACGCAGAACCATGCATAAAGCTCAACTCCAAATAAGGTCGCAATCCCAAGGTCCTCGATCTTGAGGTCTTTCCTGTTCTTCCATACCTGCTTGACACTATCAAGCTCCTTCCAGAATGCCTCATAGCGACCTGGTAGGCTGAACAAACACAACAATGGTTAGAAACAATGAAAGGTAAACTCCTGAATGGTACAAGTTACATAGTGTGTCTAATTGCTGTTCATAATGCTTTTATTAAGTTTGAACAAGTCATTTGCATTTAGACAAACATTGATGTATTAAGCGCAGCTCCTTGATATTTAAAATTGTCAAGCCGTTTCTATTTATTATGGTCAACTTCAAAATACCTCCAAGCAACTCGCTGTGTTCCAAATGGTAAGTTGTTTTGGTTTTTCAGGTGCATAGCTTTGCTATGCAACTAGACATACACCATGTCTAGATACATAGTAAAAGCTATGGATCTAGAAAAGCCAAATCCAATTACAATTTGGAACATAGGGGGTATTAATTAACACGAGGACTCAAGAGGAAATATTTTCGCCTTATGTTAATAACACTTCTATCTTTGGTACTTGGAAGTATCACATTGACATGGAACATTTGAAGAGAAACTACAGGCCTCCAAATACTGAGCTTGGTACCAAAACCTTTCTTTAGCATTTTTAATGCCATGATCAGCTAACTAGCTAATACAAAGGAAATACAAGATCATGACAGGGTTAAGTGCCCATCAAGTCATCCTATCACATATGCAAATTATTTTGATATATGAGTAAAGAGGAAAGTTCAATCCGGATACGGATACACCTGCACACCACACCCAGCAAATCATACATACTATGATCAAAGCAATTTTGGTCGACACTTGATGCTAACGAAGATATGCATAAACTCTTATTGTAAACCAGATATATACATGTGCATCAGCATTTTCCTCTGTCAATCATCCGACATTCAAAATAAACAAGAATGCAATCACATTCGCCAATAACCAATCAAGTTATCAGTGTTTACATGCAAAGCTGAATCAACTCTTTTCAAACATGCATAGTTCTCGGCCACAATGATATCATAAAGATTCATTTCCAGAACCATACAGCAAATTCTTCTTGCAGCAGTGCCATGACACACCAACACCACAAGAGACTCCACAGCAGGGTGTTAGTTGATCAAACTTTCATGGTTTTCCCTAACAGTCATGCATTGTGATCTATGCATCTATCTATGTCTCCACATAAGATGGATCTCAGCGAATTGCAGGTAAAAAAAAGGGAATCATAGTTACAAACATGGATAATCGAGCATGCAAGCATTGATGTATAAGTTTAATTTGCTATGAAACTTCAAAATTGTATTTAATCCACCAAACCAAACTCAAATTGAGAAACCGGCAGGTATACTATTGAAAGAGGATATGGAATATTCCATTTCACAAAGGTATACAATCATGGTATAAGGGACAAAAACATTACAGATAGATGAGAGACTCGTCACATTTCCTATTGCTACAAACCACATAATAAAATGCATATTAATTGTTAAGTTATAAACAGTGAATCAATGAAGAAACATGTTAGCCAAGAGGGTAAGACAAGGACTGCCCTCAAAAGTGAAGAACATAAATATGATGTGCTACCTACAAATGCTCAGTTACACTGCCGATAAAATAGCCACATTGTCTTGCTAACAACCTTAGTCCGCTCACAGAATCAGACAGTCATCTTGGCTATCCTCATCACTGATCACTGATGCTGGCCATAAAAGCAAGTCAGATCATACAACCATACTACATTCAGGTTTAATAAGGTGATTGCAACAGCAGCCAGGACAAAAATATTACGTGCACAACGCTGTACCCATCGAACATGCGACCTGAACAAAGCCCGGTTACTGATAACTGCGCGCACGAACAGATCGTGCTGCAGCACTTCAGGCAAGAGAACCCAATTGGCTAATCGCAACGAGATGCAACATCAAAAGAGGCAGCAGGCGGTTTCACCTTGCGAGGCGGGTGTAGAAGAGCTGCTTGGAGAGCTCCTGGCACTTCTCGACGGTGGGGGGCTGCACGACGTACTGCTTGTTCTTCTCCATGACCTCCTTGTAGTAGGAGCCGCCATGCTTGGAGGCGAACTCCGCCGCACGCGCCGCCTGCGCGCGCAGCTGCGCCAGCTTCGCCGCCATCGCCGCCGACCCTAAACCCTACGACACCCCCGCACGGGAAGGGAAAAACCGAGTCAGACCGAGAGGAACCAGATCTGGACGAACGGGGATCTGGCGGCGAGAGATCGGAGTTTAGGGTGGAGGATCGGAAGCTCACCTTGGTGGAAGCGAAGGGGAGAGGTGCGGCCGCGCGCGGTGCGAGGAGATCGAGAAGGACGAACGAGAACGGCGGGCGAGATGGGGAGGGGAAAACGATGGCGGAGGGTGGGTGCGCGTCTGGGTTGGTCGAGAGTCGAGACCTTGATGGTCGAGGGTAGTATCGTCACTTCTGCTAGTTTTGGTTCAGAGATTAGGGATTTGTTTCGGAGTGTTGGTGTTGCAGCTTGCAGAGTGGGTAAACCTTAATTAAAAACCCTAATACATTATTTCTAGTAAATAATTGACCGAAGAAGCCCACCCAAAAATCCAGATGCAAAAAATATTGGTCAACCAAAATCACTCTTCCTCCCAAGACCATTGAATCCAGCATATGATCTCAAAACCTTTGTTAGCACAAAAATCCAATCGTGAGTCATGAAGATCCCTTCACCAATTTCCTCGTCTCAACACCCCTACTCGTTCTTTCCCTCACCCAAGAAAAAAGATAAGAAGAAGGAGAAGTAAGAAATCCCCAGTCACCTCATTGAAAATAACTAGATCATTGAGAGAGAAGGACATCGATGAGCAGGTCCACGATGTCGACCACCTATTCTTAGCAACAAGCTTCCCTAGCTTCTTCTTTCTCCCTTGAGCTTCCAAGAACAAGCTAGATCCAATCTCCTCCATCAAATCAACACCAAGATGTTGTGTGTGGAGACTCCTCCTTAACCTAGTAAATCCTCTCCCCAAATTCCACCTTCCTTTTCCCTTCTCCCTGACAAGGTTCATGAAAGATACACCTCCCATATAAAGCCTCGCCACCATGGGTGACCTTGAGCTCCCAAAAAGTCATGCATGTCAAATCCACCCCTTAAATGAATTCCCCAAATGGCAGCCACAACATCAAATCCCATCTAAATGGGGGTGGCCGCAAGTGCCAAGAATTGTTCCTGGTATCCTCCTTAGAATTTTGGTCGATCTCAATGGATGATCTGTGACAGAACCGACCAATTTATTAGAGCACAAGCACATAATTCACCATTAGTATGGCAAACTACATGATTGAGACCTAATAAACCCGGTAGTCATACCGAAATCTCGAAGGATTTCAAACTTTTTCGGCACGACCAAGATCGTAATAGTTTAGCGTTCCCATTCACAAGTACATAGTTCGCACATAGTTTTAAACCATCGGAGTACGAATAAAGTTATTACAAATCAAGTTCAAATTCAAAATGAAGCGGAAGCGATTAAGTTCAAATACCACACACACTTAGTTTAAATACAGTGCCAGTCCCTTGGTCAACATCCAGCAAAAGCATCAAGTAGAGAGGAGTTACCATGCCCAAGGTCTAGTCATCTCCCAAAGCGGGATAGAAGCAGTTCTGACAATAGCCATAAAACATCTCACCATCTGCAAAAACATGGGGAAATAAAACCCTGAGTACGAGGATGTACTCAGCTAGACTTACCCGTCATAAACTAAAATAAAGTGACTCCAAGGAGTATGCAAGGCTGTATAAGTAGGAGAGCTGACTCATTTAATTGCGGAAAAGCTTGCATTGAGAAACAATTAATAAGAACCCTCTAGCAATGTATTTTAATCTGATTAACCTTGTCATGATACATTAGCACCTGTACTAAACAAGCATGGTAATAATTATTCAGCAAGAAAGTAACCATTTCCGGTTGAGTATCTTCAATCTCAACAGCTCAACCATCTCATCTCTTGTTCAAGTTCTTACTACGATGCCGCTGCTCAAGTCAAGTGTTCACTGTCCAGGAACGATGGCGATTATAATCGATTACTAACCAGCTGGCGGGTACTCCTCACACAAACCACACTCACCCGCTAAGGTGAGCTACAGATCACCGACATTTAATTCAGGAAAAGCGCGGGATCAACAGGTACCATCATATCCAGGAACCGTCCGGCTGCCTTATTCAGGGCGACCCTGACCTCGGACTTACTCTCCGCGTAACCTGTGGTCCCCCATCTTCACCAATACGATGCGTACAGCAGGTCGACTCCCGGCCCAAATCAAAATTAGGCTTCGCAGTCAGAACGACTTATCCTTCCAGCTAAATGTGAGGCATAAATTCAATATGATTTGAGGACGTATAACGGACGGGGTCCTAGTTTGACACAGACGGGATAACCACACCAAACCTCCAGTTCAGTCTCAACACCAATCCCGCCCGGTCTCGATTTATTATCTCCACATGGTTATCCAAGATAACAATATATTCAACCATTCTAAGTCACCACCTATAACTCGCGGATGACAGGAAATCATCCGACTTCTACCGATCTAGTTAAAGCAGGGCTAAGCAAATAATCGTACCTGAACCTAACAGGGTTGAAGTATAAACAGTGACAAGGAATATAAGTAATGCAGCAACGGTATAAAACAACGCCTATAACTTAATGCATCAAACAATTAAAGGACTCAAGTTAGATATTTTGCAAACCACAGGGAGAATGCTCCGGGGCTTGCCTTTCAGGAAAGAGCTTGGCTGGTGGTCGGGACACTCCGAAAGATCAGCTTCGGGATCCTCTTGTGCTGCTACTTCCCGCACCAAAGCTTCCTGCTGGCCTTCCTCTGCTTGTGCTCCGGGAACTACCGTTTCGAGCTCTGACGATCCTGTATGATGCATAGTGTGTATGAATACCATGTATATATATAGGAATACAATGCTTATGCTGATGGTGAATGAATGCTCAGCTAATATGAATGATATGATTTCGAAACATATGAGATAAGCACATGTCATCTGCATTCTCTTCTACCGACAGTTTTCCAAACAAGCCTCGCATTATAATTTACTTGCACACTATAGGAAATTATAAACAACCATTATTTCACACACTACACTCTACTGAATCACAACCAATAGTAGATCACACATGTTATAAATAGTATAAAAAGCATTTTTACACACATAAAATGATAACTCTAAAGCATTATTTATACTTAAAAGAAATCAGGGTATAACTATGACATGACTTTAGACTACTCAGAAAATTCTATAAAAATTACAAAAGTTTAATCATACCAAATAAAGACTACCATAAAAATTTCAAGTCAAAACAGTAAGTATTTTATCCTACACAAAAATGACAAGGAAGCACAATTTAATGGGCCTAAAATACTTTGTACATAAAAGTATGCCAAACAACAGATCTCAAAATATTATTAGCTCTAGATTGACATAAAAACACTCTCCAAAAAGTTTCATGCACAAATTCCTTATATATTATTTATTATGATTTATTTATCATCACATGGAAATAGGCACCATAACTAGACAGATCAAACTTTCCACATGACATAGCCTCAAAATATTTTTCATAGATAGAGTATGACATAAGAAGACTAACAAACTTGGTCTCACATTTTTCTGAGAAACAAAGAATTACTTATGCATTTTCTAAGATAAAAGCAATTAATAGAGATAATTAAAGCTATACAGAAAAGTATCACAAACTCCACATTTCATATTTTTCACGCATAGATCATCTCATAAGAAAAATACTGCAAGTTGAACCAACTCATTTGGATGAAAAATGAGCAAGTTATGAATTTTCAAAGATTTAACAGAAATCTGGAAACAGTTTTGAAAAAAAAGGAAAAACACTTTGCGCCGGAGACCCTGAGGTTTTTCAGAAAATAACCGAGCCCTGAAAAGAAACTCGCTGTGTCTGGCGACTTTGCACTAAAGTCCGGGAAAGAACAGAAATCATGCCCGAGGTCCACACGGCGGGGAATGGTCGTCGGCGGTCGGCAATCTCGCCGGCGACGAGGTCACCGGCCGAACTACGGCCACTACTCGACTCAGGATTCCAGCGCGGGCGCATTGGTGTACAAAATGCAAGAAAATATCGGGGTTTCGACCGGCGGCCATGCGCGGCGGCGGACGGCGGCGAGGGTTGGCGGTGCGCCGGCCATCTCGGGCCACGGCGGGGCAAACGGACTAGTCTACCAGCTCTAGTAGACCAAGAGGGTTTAGATGGACTAGACAAAGTAATGAATGGATGGCCGGAGCAACGACGGCAAGGTACGCCGGCGAGCGGCGGCGCAAATCCGCGACGGCGGATGGCCAAATTCGTCGGGCTCGAACCCTAATCGGCATCATGAAGTACACCAATCGAACCTACTCGAGCAGACGAACACGATGCGCAAGATAAAGAAGGGAGGGAGAGGTTGCTGGCCACGGCGGACCGCGCGACGATTGGGCGGCCATGACCGGCGAGAGGGAAAACGGTCGATTCGACCTCTACCTGGGGTTATCGAGGCGGGGAGATTGCGCAGGGAGTGGCTCGCGTCGAGGCGGAGCTTCTGGCGAGTCCTTGGCAAAAAGTATTCAGGCTATGGGGTGCGGTGGCGGCGCAAGCTCTCGGCGGCGGCAATGGTGGGCGACGTTCGCTTGCTCGGGCTCTGGTGAAAGAGGAGGGGCGAGAGGGCGTCTGGTGGCGGAGAAGAGAGGGAGGGAGAGACTGACGCGGTCGGGGCGGCTCGAAATGGCCGCTCGAGCTCAGATCGAGGAAGTGCGGCATTGGAGCTCATCGAGCGCGTGGCGCTCATGCGGGTAGAGCGAGGGCGCGTGGGCGAGCTGTGGGGCCAGGCGAGCGCGGCGCGCGGGATCGGTGTGCGGCGCTCGGGTGCGGGGGCGAGACAGCGGACAGCGGTAGCGGCCCGACGTACGGACGCCACGCGGCCGGCGTCGGCGCGGACAGCGTCGCGAGGAAGAAGAAGAGAGGAGGAAGAAGAGACTGTTCGGTGGGTCCCACTGCGCCAAGATTCGTGCAGACTTGATGAACCCCATATTTTCTAAAATAATCCGAATTTCGAAAAACTCATAAAAGATGAAATGTTCCTTTTGATGAGTAGAACATTTCACTTTTAAACATCAAAACCTAATTCTGCCTAGAATTTGAATTTCAAAAATGGGGATTTAAAATTAAAAGAAAATCAATTTTACAAACTGTTTTTTGACATTTTTGACCCACTTCCAAGCCTTTTCATGAAATGACCCCAAAATAAGTTTTGCTCCAAATAATTTTCTCTACAAACTTCATTTAACACTCAACCCCAAACAATCAATCTTTCACATAGTTCTAGTTTATGTCAAGGTAAACACATATTTCAAATTATCATTTCATGTAAAATAAATGACTATGCAAATGAGATAGTCATGCTCATGATGTGCAAGATGATACATGCTTAACACTAGGGTGTTACATGATCTATAAAATATGTACTAACTACTAAGGGGTATGAGCAGCATGCATCAAATGTGTTGCGAATAACGAGGATCGAATTGGATAATTGTATTAAGGCTTAGTGGGAACTATGTACAAAGTACATGAGAGATATACTCGTAACAAGAAAAACCTAGACTAAAATAAAATGGTAATACCCTAGACTACTATACCTTAACACTCCCTCTGAAATGCAATATGAGAATGCAATGTTGTTCATTTGGAGAGTTGACACTATGCACTAGACTTGAAAAGGAAGAGCAAAATGCATCATAGGCCTACTAACTTTTTGCCCCATGTCACTTATGCCCAACATCTTTCAAAGTGCCATTTGTATCTTTAAAATAATTATATGTTGTGTGCAGGAGGACGGTATCCCTTTGGGGGAAGGAATAGATCCTATGCGTATGGTGTCAATGTGTACCTAGCTAGTTAAAGGAAAGAGAACTTTAAACACATAGTGACACTTATATGATAGTTATGCACTCAAGTTTCTCCCATAAAAGTACAATTATCCTTGTCAGTGTTTGATAACCGACAAGTCACCACGAGATTATCCAATGGTTGTTGGTGGGATTCGACATATGCACGACTCGATGGTGAATATAGATACACCATTTTATATTGATTTGGTCCACCGGAATAGCGTCGTCCTACATCCAATTTGTGTGAATAATAGTACATCGCACTCTACATTTTGCGTTAAGACGACTGTAGGCTCTGTTCTTCCTACCCATCTAGGGAGCGTTTCCCTTCTTTATATAGTCTAGGAGATATGATTCCTAGTCGGTTATAATAATATAAAAGTCTTAGTAGGATTATAAGATAGTAATTTTACTAGGATTACATGTGAGGGATCTTTACGATACGAAATATGTACCAAGATCTCTATTATATTTTAGCATGTGTCGAGCTAGCTACACACAATGCTATCGATGCTGGAAAATTGAATGTGCATGCTTCTGGCACGGTGCTTGAAACTCTTCATGTCGCACAATGTTATCAATGCTAGAAATTGAATGCGCATGCACGTGGTTCAAGCTTGTCAAAGAACCACCGGTCATTCATATCGTCCAACATCTTGAAAAATCATTCTTTATTTGGCAATCGGTGCTTCTACTTACTGCTACTTCCTTCGTTTTAAATTATAGTTTACTTTTAACTTTTTCAGTGCATGTATTTTGTTATGTATCTAGAAATACATGCAATAAAAAAGTCAAAACAAACTATAATTTGGAACGGAGGGAGTAGAAAATTTTAAAGTTTGTATCGGTCCTACAATGTGATGGTCCGGAGCCCAAACGCTCTCTCTCTTCTTTCGACACTTTCCTATATTGTGGCTAATCTAATGGAACATCAGGTTTTTATATTGGATTGGGTCTCTACTTGTTTCCTCATGACCGCGGGAATCTTCTCGGAGCGTTGGCCCGTCCACTCGTCGATGAGCAAAGCGGCAGCGCAGGGAACTGAACGCGACCCGGCCCATGAGGCATCAGATACGCAGAGCAACGTCAACCTGCTCGTCTCTTGCTCGTGTCTTCGCCTCTTTGCCTGCCCTCTGTTGCACTATACGCCTCCGCCTGCTCCCACGCCGCTAGCAAACAGGCTGTGGCGGCGGTGTGGGCATGCCCGCTCCGCCATAGCCGGGACCTAGGCCACCGCACCGCCTGGCATCAGAGTCTGGACCTTCCTTACGGAGACTGAGAGAGCGCGATTAGGGCACTCGCAAGACTCTATCACAGAATCCAAGACTACTTATTACCCCTTCTTTATGGTATTTTGCTGATATGGCAGTATATTTATTAAAGAAAGAGGGAGAAAAAACAAGACTCCAAGTCTTATTTAGACTCAAAGTCCATAATATACGAGGTAATAAATAATTTTAACGATAGAATCTGCGTTGTGAGTGCCCTTAAAGACCATCTGCTCTGCCGCTCTGGGCCAACGCCACCAACCAGGAGATTGACCACGCACTTGAGGCGAAGCCCCGCCCTGCCCCCACACTGATCATTGTTTTTCGCCTTGATAATTCACACGCGCCTAGACGAGTCTTTTTGTGCGCTAGGGCCTGGAGAAGCACGTCATGACCAAATTGTTTACCGCTAGTCCGCTATGTAGATATCAGAGAAGATTGTTCTCTTGCAGTAGTTTGTTAAGCCTCATCACGATATACCCACGGTCCTGCATAACAAGGCATCGTGGCTGGTAATTCATTCTGATTTCTGAGCTTCAAACATATATTTACAATGCAATTTCACTCCATGATGGTTGTCATAATTTGTAAGGATGAGAGTAATCAATGTATGCCACATCAATACATGTTTGATTGAAATGAAGCCCCAAAAATAACATTATTTGGATTGCTATATCCACCTCCATTATAGAGTGTAGACTACAAACATGCTTCTTTACATCTGGTATCATGGATATAGTGATTTTAGTTCTACCAATGACAGTTGGATCTCCTCTAAAGAGAGAAAGATTTATCATCTTTATTTTTTTTAACAATGATGAAAGGCTATCATCTGTATGTGAGGTTGGAATGTAGGCATTGCTACACTTTCACGCTGTTGTGAGGTAGGACAGTATCTCTATGTAATTTCAGTATGTATTTTCATCTCTCGAGAAAAAATATAAAAACTATGTACGGCTCTCACTTTTGGAATATGAAAAATCTAGACCATCATAAATTTCTTTCATTTGTAGTTTATTCTTCGTACTATGTTTGATACATATTCTTTCATCCAACTTACCAATGTTGATGTTCGGGGTAAAAAAAAGTCGGTTCAATCTGTGTGTCCGTTACCTCAGAATGAGTGTAGACCGTCTCCCTGTAAGACAAATGATGACATCAAGAGTGGAATGTGTCTGATGTTCTTGCAAATGTATTTTGTTCCCTTGCAACGACTAATTATTAAATAAAATGAAATAAAAATGTATTTGTCCACAACAGCAAGTAGTAACATGGGAAAGAAGATATCTGCATTTCATGCACTTATAAAAAGTACATAGGCCTCGTTTATGACAGTGCATAATACAAAAAAAGGCGACACATCTGTCAACGAAGATGTTCCTTAGCTGGTTTAAAGGATGTGAGCTGACGGAAGTTCCTCGTTTATGGCAGTGCATAATACAAAAAAAGGCGACACATCTGTCAACGAAGATGTTCCTTAGTTAGATGGTTTAAAGGATGTGAGCTGACGGAAGTTCTTTCGTTCCTGCTCCAACACCACGGCCTCATACTTGGCATCCCTGCCAAGGCTATCAGTTGCATCGATGATGAGATGGCAGATGAAACCCTGGACCACCTGGTATTGACCGCTCACCACTTTGTTGAATGTTAGCCCGTCATTCGCCTGCTTGACGTACTCCGACACCGCCCACCTGCCAACCTCCTGAACGTGGGGATCGTTGATGTTCACTATCGGTTGAATGAATCCACCTTGGAGTACGATCTCCATCTGTGTGGGAGAGGGAGATGGAGACCTTCCACCCTTTGCCCTTGCCATGGTGGGGGTGGGCATCGTGACTAAGATGGCCATCGCAGCCGCCATAACAACAAGGAGGTTGGTACTCATGGCTTCCTAGGCTGCGGAGATTGCTTGGGGCAGATAGATACTATTTTCCAAGTGTGATCTGGGATTGAGGTGGTTTTGGTTTGATGCTGGTAGTCATTCATATAGTGCTCAGCTTGTGCCGCATTGCCAACAATAGGCTATCATTTACCATGATCGATCTTTTTTTTTTGCCTAAAATAATGCATGGATTGGTTGGGTTGATTCATGAATTGAATATCTCCCTAAAAAGAGAATGTATATATGATTATGTTGATCATATCCTATCGTACAGAATCAATCACTTGTGGTTTAGTACGAATTGATTCGTTCACGTGAAATTTGGCATGGATTACATATATACCTACTATGGTTAAATAGAGGATTTGAAATCTTCCGAAGAGAAATAATGCGCGCGCGTCACTGACAGTTTGCATAAGCTCATCCACACAAATAATGCTTATATAATATATAGGATTTTAAACAGATATGCAATGCAGTAAAAGGTTTGTAACTCCCATAATTTTGTTTTTTGTTAAATGAATTTAAAGGGATTTTATTAGGCAATTCTGTGTGCATCAAAATATAGGGAGAAAATAATTATTATTAAATAAAAATTTATCATAAGGTTAGCAACATTTGTATGCATTCAGTTTTTGCATATAATTTTGTGATGCTTGTTTTGAGTTGAAAATCAAAATCTTTTGTGTGAATTTTTTGAAACAAAAAGAAAAGGCTTTCTTTTACCGAAACTCCTTTTCGTTCTGGCCCACTTGCTCCTTTCTTGGTCGGCAACCCAGCGGCAAGCCTGGCCCATCAGACCCTTCCCTTCTCCTGCGATTGCCGCAACCCACCACTGTTGCATATCAATTTGAAATCCTATATATAAATTGATATAATGACTATATAAATCTTCTTTGCGTGGGATGAGCTGATGCAAAATGTCAGTTGATTGATTGTGTACAATGTGTACATTGGTCTTTTTTTGAAAGGACGATAAAAGCTTTGCCACGATTTTTACTAGACAAAAAAAGAAAAAAAGAAGGCAAGTGCTCACCCAGTTTTTAGAGTAGAAACTAGGCGAAAACCACAAATACAATATAGGAGGGTACCCTACTCCATCTATACACCTAGGTATCAAGTCAGCTCAACTCGCACTACACGCGCCAACTCAACTCAACTCAACTCCACGCTTGGTCGGATTGGGACATCGACACAAGACTCTAACCGCTAGAACTCGATCGGATTGGGTCGTGGACACGAGCCTGTACTTTAACCCGCTAGGAGCTCCACCACTGACACCACAAATAACTAAAAGCTGGCAACAAAAACCTAAAAACTAAGCAACTAAACACAAGCTAAGCCTACTCCACCACTGGCACCATCCACGAACACGTTGGCGAAGACGACGAAAAAGCGCTGCCCAAAGACCTCCCGACCTAGTCGAATTCCACAACGACGCCTTCAAGAAGGTTACGACGCCCAAGCGCAACTGTCGTTCGTCTATGACAGGACCGGGTTATCACCCATGGAATGTGCTGGGGACACGACACCCTCAACAGGGGAACGACACTCACAAGTGTCGTCGTCATCACGCTTTCGCCTAAAATAACCCCGAGCACCGACATCAGCCAAGATCTCGGGTCCCCACCAGCCACCAAGACGATGTTGCTGGCCATCCAGAAGAAGCCTTACCAGAGTAGACGTGCCGGCCACGCAAGTAGCCGCAAAGCTGTGCCAAAACCCTGCCAGACCCCTTGCTGAACACCAGCCTTCCGCCACCGTGCCCGTCTACCAACCGCTCACCGACATCGTAGCCGCCGCCGGCCACCGCCACCGACCGAGCTCCCTCCACGGGGACCACCACCCCTGAAGGTGCCTGATCTAGAGCAGAGCCCTAGATCAGCACCCTCGCGGGCGCCATGGCCTCCGTCTCCATAATAACCGCCCCACGACTACGGACAGAGGCATGGGGGAGGGACAGTATAGACGAAGACCGACCCCCAACGCCAGCACGACCCCAGCCATCGCAACAAAACGGCCACCACCAAGAGGAGGCGGGGTTCGAGCAGAGGGGGAGGGAACCCCCCTGCCGCCCCCACACACAAAAGGGCAGCAACCCAGCGACGCCCTGCCGACGATCCCCACCAGAGAGGAGCCGCCCCCCACCGTGCCTGGCACAGTCCGTGACACTGCCATGGTACCGCAAACCCACCAAACAAAGCCAGCCATGCCTCCACGACGCCGCCGAAGAGCCGCTCCATCTCCGATCGCCCCACCCCAGGAAAGGCAGCAGCTAGCCGAAGCCGTTCAGCAGCCAGGCAGTACCCGGGGGTCACCGCCGGAGGGCAACGAGCACCCCAACGAGCTCCCCTACAAAGATTGACGCAGGGGCAGCCGGATTCGGCCGCCACCCAACCGGATCCGTGCGAATCAGGCCCCCGGCGGCCGGAATCCACCGAAAATGGTGCTGCCGCCGGACGCCGCTTGACCTCCGGTCGCCGCGGCCATGGCCGCCATGCCGCCCTCCCGCTCCAAGGATGCGCCGAGGCCAGGGAAAAAAGCCCCACCGCCACCATCCTAGGGTGCCACATGGGCATCCCGGCGGCCACCTCTGGCGGCGGCGAGGGGGATGGCGGGGGGGGGGAGAAGGTGGCGGCGCTCGCTTGGGGGGACTTGTTTCCTTTTCCTCTGAAACTAATTTGACGATTACATTCGCCTTTGCAGGGAAAGAATTAATTCATGAATAAACCAACCAAATCCATGCATTATTTCTAGGCAAAAAGGATCAATCATGCTAAATCACAGGAGATTGTCGTCCCCCAATCACAACCTGTCATTTCCAATGTGGCAGCGCGGCACACAGGGTGAGCACTATATAAATTACTACCAGCTAGTATCACAGCAATACCACCTTAGTCCCAGATCGCATTTGTAAATATCATCTATTTGCCCCAAGCAATCTCCGCAAGCTCAGCATATGAGGCGCAATTTGTTGGGACTTTTTCGGATCATAACTGGAGAAAGGTGTGGAAAATAAAGACGGAACCAAAGTGCTGCTTCTTCGTTTGGTTGTTGCTTCAGTTGAAACTCCCAACGGCTGATCGAATCATCAAGAGGGGAGGACAGGCAAACCCAATTTGCAAGCTATGTCACTGCAGACAAGAAACTCATTTGCACATGATGGCTAAATGCAGCTATGCCAAAAGACTTTGGCGGCAGGTGGGAGTTGCACACAATGAGAAAGGGCTGTCAATTTCCAGGGCAAACATCAAAGAGCGGTGGACATAGATTACTAAACCACAAGGCCAAGGGGATGAGATGCAGCGAGCACGTCTAATAACCTATACTGCTTGGAATTTGTGGAAGGAAAGATGTGGGCGAGTCTTCGACAACAAGGCACGCTCTACACAAGAAATCTTGCGTGACATTAACCATGATGTACAAATGCATCGTTTAGCTTTTGAGGATACCCTGTAGCTCCACATTAGTTTTTTTTCAAGTTGTTTCCTTTCTTTGTTATTTTCTTTACCCTGTAAATACTCAGACTATGCTTTCTACTGAATGAAAAGGCAGAGCACCTGCCAGTTACTGCTCAAAAAAAATCTTCGCAAGCTTAGGAACCAAGCCATGAGAATCAGCCCCCTTTTTTCCATGGCTGCTACGGCCATCTTTATAGTTGCATTGCCCGCCATGGCAAGGGCTAAGGGTGAAAGGCCTCCCTCTCCCACACAGATAGAGATAGGACTCGAAGGTGGATTCTATCATCCAGTGAACATCAAAGATCCCCACGTTCAGGAGATCGGCAAGTGGGCGGTGTCGGAGCACGTCAAGCAGGCGAATGACGGGCTAAGATTCAATAGGGTGGTGAGTGGTCAAGACCTGGTGGTCGAGGGTTTCATCTACCGTCTCATCGTCGATGCAACTGATAGCCATGGAAGGAATGCCAAGTATGAGCCTGTGGTGTGAGAGAAGGAATGGGAGAACTTTTGTCAGCTCACGTCCTTCAAACCAGCTAACTGAGCGACAACTGTACATTGTTTTCTTTTTGTTAATAACTGAGCATGCATTGTAATCATTTCAGCAAGCATTTATCTATTGTTTAGTCATTTCTCATGTCTCTTCTTTCGGTAACAAACTAACAATCGTTTTTTGTGCTATTACCATTGTCCTGATTAATCCAGTGCTTTGCATGGTGAAGTTATATGCTTGATATCGTGTTATGCCAATACAATGAAGGCTCTATGCACGACTTTTAACTACAGATATACGAGAATAATTGTTTATAGTACTATCTTCAGTCCAAAATATTTTAGTCTTTCTAGATAAATAATTTTTACTTTGAATTGAGATATACACTATGTCTAAATATGTACTCCCTCTATCCGAACAAAAACGCAATTCTAGCTACGATTTTGTTGGGGCGGAGGGAGTACATAGTGTAAGTGCATTCGCCTCTGAAGTGAGTTCTGGATAATTAATGACAATCAAATTAGGGACTAACAATTTTATCTAAGTGAATATGCAGGTGTTAGTCCATTAAAAGATTTGAATGACAATATATGGTGATACAAACACCCTAAATTTTGAATGGACGACGTTTCTACTCAAGAGTGCCCTCAATTTTATCTTTACTTGAGTTATAGGAAACGCCGTACTATCAAGAGAGATACAAATTAGGTTGGTAAGTCGAGGTTTAAAAGTGCTCAAGTCGATATTTAGAGCGTTTGAAGAGTCACCGTTGCACTCACATCACTTAGAAAAGTCCTTTGCTTCAGCCAACCTGACCTACCAGAAGTACCGGAAATATTGGAGTTTTAAACCGAAAGTATCCTTGCTATTTTCTTAGAAAGTCGAGATATGTAAAGTTGAAGAAACTTTGTACTACCAGTAGTACCGGTTCCCCAACCGGTAGTACCGGTGCTCTCCGGTAGCACCGCATTTATTAAAATTATACTCCGAAAGTATCGGGTATATTTTTCTAAAGTCGAAGTCTGCGAGTTGACGTAGTTGTGTACTACCGGTAGTACCGCTGGTGGTACCGGTAGTACCGGCTATATATATATATTTATTTTTAGCCCAAGTCGAACACGTCTATGGCTGCTCAGTTTTGTACTACCGGTAGTACTGGTATGACTCCCTCTGCATGTTCTGACACACGACAACAGTCATATTTGGTGAGGTACCGGTAGTACCGGTGGTTCCATCAGTACTAACGGTAGTTATTCTGGACAGACCATATATATACCCCTCACCTCTCTCTTTTCTTGCTCTCTCGCCATTTCACTCATTCTTCACCTGAGAAAGAAAGCTCCCAAGCACCAGCTCACCTGCTCTCTCTCTCCCCCTTTGCTCCCAAACTTCATCCCCTCAAGGATTCGAGCTAGGGAAGTGAGATTAGAGAGTGGGAACTTCGATCTACGACTTGAGTACATGGATTCCTCGTCTTGCCGGCTTGATTTGTGTTTGTTACTCTTGGAACCCTAGCCGGCTAGACGTTCTTCGTGGCTGCCCGTGTTGCCTCATTTGTGAGGGCGCCCCCAAAGTGTTTATATTACCTTTGATTCTTAGTAAATATCTAAAGTTTACCTTCGTGGTTGCTTGAGGGAGGAAACCTTTGTGGTGACCTCAACAACGAGGACTAGGAACTCCTTTGTGGGGATTGCCGAACCTCGGATTAAATCGTATGTCTTGCTGTGGTGGTAGCATCGACTACCCTTGTTTTTGAGTTCTTCATGTTCTTCATCCCTACCCCCAAAGTTCATAGGTTGGAGGACTCGATCTATAATTTGGTGCGGTGAAACGCCTCAAGAAGTTGAACACCTTTATCAGCAACATCAACAAAGGGGAGGTAACAATTGGATCTGAATTTATAGCTCATTTTACTCTGATTTCCATTTCAATTTCGTAGTTTCGTAGGCTACCGGTAGTACCAGAAGTTTGCATCGGTAGTATTGGTTTTTGTACTACAGGTAGTACCGGTGCTACTTCCGGTCCTACTACCGGTTGGTATTTAACTTCTGCATTTGAGTTTTAAGTTTCAGGTTTTTGATAATTGCCTATTCACCCTCCTCTAGGCCGATTAGATCCTTTCACATAGTAAAAACAAACATATTACAAAACAAAATCTCTTATAATTTATAATAGATTGAGCACAAATTTATTGCATGCTCTCCCTCTAGCTCTCACGTTTTTGACATTGCATTTACGCATTTGAGGACGAGGCAGAAATAACAATCAGCGATGTTCACTCTATGTATTTGACTTTTCCATATGAATTATATTGCAATATTGCTATTTATTCTCCACAGAAGCTAAGTAATACTAATTGCAATAGAATTCTTAGCTCCATGATGCAAGCACCCACGGGACCACGTGACAAGTGAAAACAAAACCCTAGCATATACCTTTTTCCTTTGTGCTTGTTTCCACTCTATCTTCATCTCCAAGTGTGCCTTTGTGCTTGTCCACCCCATATTCATCTCCAAGTGTGAGCTTGCATTGCTTTAAATGGTTACTCTTCACCCAACACCTTGCCTTGCTGATCACCTTAGTCTGAACTTTGCTTATTAATTAACACATAGCAACAAATTAATACTAGCTTAGTTGTCTCAATTACCAGAACCAAAGTAGGGCTTTCACTAACCCCAATTTATCTCCCATGGACTGATCAACACCGTTAAGCTTTAGTAGCATTTGTCATAGATTTTACAAAGGTTTGTCATATGATTTTCAAAACACTAATTGAATCTATATGAAATGCCAAGATTTACCTCATAAGTGGTGCTAGATGACAACAAAGCAAATGAAAATACCTTATGCCTACTATCTAGCCTAACAATCCGGTAATTCTTCATCCTCTATTCTCACTGTGACAGGTAAAACTCAAACCCTATGCTCTACATTTGCCTTGAGCCCTTCACCATCCATATCCATGCCATCTTCCTTCACGCCATCTATGTTAGCTCAAACAATCCATATAGACTAAGTAAGTCATTAACCTTTCATATGCTCACATGAAATGTTAGTCTACAAGAATTGTCATTAATTAGCGAAGTTTAGATGAGGCCCTAGATGCTTTTGATATCATCCCTTTTGGTAATTGATGACAATCACATAAAAGTCTTAAAAGATTTTGAAATTCAAGCCAATAACATACACATGTGGGCTTGAGTATGAATTTTGTAGCACTTCTCCATGCATGAAAATCATGGGTTAGAATAGATGTCACTCAAACTCAACTTTGTAGTGAAAGCTCCCCTACATATATTTGTGTTAAAGATTTTTGGGTTTAGCTTTTACACATTTGTATGGTTCTACTAAGTGGTACAACGAGGGTATGTAGGATGAAAGATCTTACCTTTGAAGTGTGCATAAATGTGAAAACACATCTTTAGTTCCACCATTTAATCTAGAACACCACTAGAAAGCATATTTGACCATAAACCGATGTAACATCTTTTTCTAATGCTCATCACATCGAGGAAGCATGTTCTAGCAAAGCACCACAAAAAACATTTTGTCACATAATCAAATGTAATGAAAGCAACCATATACAATAAACAAACATATGTCCGTGAACCTTGCCACCTCCTTCAATGGATGCACCTTGAGATGAATTTTTTGCGACCCCCTCTTTGAATCTCTTCACTATCTTTGTTTTGTTTTGTGCCATTCTCTCCCCTTTGATTAATTCTATTTCCTTTTCTTCTTTGTACCATATTCGCTCCCCTTTGACATCAGTAACCTAAAAAAAAGAACTTTGTGTCGGAGGAGCAACACTCGAAGAATGGAGAGAAATATAGCACTAGGAGAATGATGTGTGTCGATGTTTCGACCCCGGGGGTCAACACCAATGAGTAAATTCATAATTGTGTGCTCCCTTAATCCGATGGGTGATGCAAGAAGGACATGGCGATTTATCCTGGTTCGGGCAAAGAAGGCCCTACGTCCAGCGGGAGGGGGGATAGTTCGTGTTATCTTGCACCGAAGTGCTAGTACAGGGGTGAATACAAGTGGGTGTGAGAAATATGAGCTTGAGCTTGAGCGTTTCGGGCGCTTAGCTCTCTACTTCACACTGTCTCACGGTGTTGTTCTGTGATCTAAAGCCTTAGCGTATGATGCTCTGGATTTCTCCATCCCTCCATCCCCCTCCAGCTAAAGTCCTGGCGCCTCCTTTTATAGACGAAGGAGGGGCACAGGAGTACATGTTTTTAGGGCTCACGTGGTTGGTGACGTATGACGTTGATGCCGATCATGTCGGTGCCGCTGTAGAGGTGTACGTTAGCATAGGAGGTCCTGCAGCCGTCGCGTCGGAAGTTGTTGAAGTGTTGACCGAAGTTATTGAAGTCCAACTCGAGGGTCAACATGACGGAGCCGAGGGGCGATGGTCGAGGCCTTAGGTCGAGTCGAGGGGGTCAAGTCGAGGGGGTCGAGGCCCATCGGATAAGGCCGAATCCCAGGAAATGCAGGGAATGTGCTGACTTACGCATCTCGAGGGGGTGCCGGATGGGGCACAGTGCTCGGTATGGCGTAACAGTGAGGTACGATCCGCGGGATTCTGGGGTATGGGTGGTAAAAGCAGGATTCGACTGCCATACTCGCAACTGTTACTATAACTGTGACCATACGGTTAGGCGAGAGCAGGTAAAATGCATTGAATGCGCCTGGATCCGTACGGGGAGTAGGCAGCCGAGGGGTATACTGTGCTCGAGGGCTGCCTATTCGCATGGGCGACATTTCATCCTCGAGGGCGGGCTCGTTCGCTCGGGCGAAGTTCCGTCCTCGAGGGTTAGCTCATTCGCTGGGCAAAGTTCCGTCTTCGAGGCCGGCCCATTCGCTTGGGCGAAGTTCCGTCCTCGAGGGATTGCCCGATTCGTACCCTCGAGCGTACAGTCTCGGTCTGCGTGGTAGCCCGTCGAGCAAGCTGTGGCTTTGGGTTGTCGACGCCCGTTCGTGGGCCAGCCCAGTATGCCTTAGCTTGTGGGCTTTCGAGCGATAATGAGGGATGTCGTTGGAGGGTTTGCGTTACTGATTTTGGGGATTAGTCCGGTTAATCGAAGGTTTGGGGTACCCCTTTCCCAGGTACCCGACAGTAGCCCCCGAGCCCCTGCGCGAGTGCTGGCACTCGGGCAGGGGGTCAGGAGTCAGGAGTGAGGTGTGGCTCGGATTTTTTCTGTGGGAGGCGCGCGAGCGTCCCCCGCGGTGTTAGCCCCCGAGGCCTCGGAGGAGTCAGAAGACTTCTTTGAGGGCTTTATTTGTCTTTGGTCAAGGGGTGCTCGTCCAGTCGGGTACGGACCTGGACTGGAGTCATGGCGCTTTATTCAGGGGTATGTCGGACCCTCTTTCGTTGAGGGGTGCCGGGCACGGTCGAGCCCCCAAGCTACGTGCGGCTGGGGCGTTGCCGGCCTCGGCGTTCATCTCACGAGTCCTTTCGATCAGTCATGAGGCGAGAAGCGTCAGGCTATCCTCGATAGGGCGAGCCTCGAAGTTCTCGGTGAGCTGGTAACGGGAAAATCCAAGTGAGAGCCCGTTCCTCGTTCGATAGAGGTCGGCTGGTGGCCCAGAGGCGGTCTCATTAAAGCAAAACGCATGGACCTATGGATATAGATTCCATTCGATAGGTCTCGACGGCTCGATGCCTTCCTTCGGGGGGATTCCATAAAAGTCCGTAGCATTTTGCCTTGGATATGTCCAAAGGGGTCTCCAGAGTTCATTCTCGAGCGGGGTCTCATGTTGGCTCCCCCTTGGTCACCCCTGACTCAGGTGCTCAAGGGCAGCTGTCGAACCCTGGTTGAGGGCCAGCCTTCGCTCCCTCGAGGCTTGTTGTGGGGCCGAAGCCCATTTACCTTCTCCTGGAGGAATCCGTCAGTAAATAACATTTATTTTTCTTACCGTTGGATGCGTCTTTTGAGGAGGAGGCTTATGCGGTGCAGTGGTGGAGATCATGGCGGGCCCGGGCAATGGCCTATTTCCTGAGGTGTGACGCATGTATCCGGCCAAGAATCAAGAGGGAACGGTTAGGTAAACACATTAATTGCGGGGAGTTACCTTTTTCTGTTGCTGGATTTCGCCCGTTGCTCCTCCTAGGTATAAAGCCAGGGGATAGGCACTGTTCACCCCTACCTCTGCCATCCTGCCTTCACCACTGCTAGTGCTCCCGAGTTTCTGCTTTCCTGCGAGCGAGGGTAGGAAATTAGAGCAAGAAGTCACGATTGGGAACCTTCCCGGTCGCCCGTCCGCCGAGGAGATTCGCGTTGTTGCTACCGCTACCATGTCCACTGAATAGATCTGTGCCGCCGCCACTGCCATGGCCCCCATCCTCTAGCCTGCCGAACCCTGGCGCCCGTTGACCGTAACGCAGCAGAGGTTGAACGAGCTGGTGGGAGATGGACTTCTCCGCCTCATCACCGATCCGACTCGGCCAGAGTGGATTGCGCTGTCGAGGAGCCACCTAGAGCCAAACTCGCCGGAGGGCAACGTGGTGAGCTTCCTCAAGTATCACCGTCATGGGTTCGGAGCGCCCCCGAGGGAGTTTATGCGAGGGCTGGCGAACTTCTACGGTGTCGAGCTCCAACACTTCTCCCCCAACGCCATCTCCAATGCCGCCATCTTCGCGGCTGTCTACGAGGGCTACTTAGGGATGGCGCCAGATTAGGAGCTGTGGCTCCATCTCTACAAGGGGGAGTGGTTCGCCTCTCCAGTGGGACCAGGCGTGAGACGGATCGTCAGAGCAGGCTGCCTCAACTTCGCGTTGAAGACAGGTAAGTCAGAGGTGCCGTGCAAGTACATCCCCATCGGGTTGATGTTCAACCATGCCCGGTGGGACGAGCAATGGTTCTACCTCCGCAATGACGGAGGCTACCTCCCGCCGTACACCGGGAGGCTCATCACCGAGCGGCCATTCAACTGGCCACACGGTGTGATGGGGGATCTTCAACATTGACTTTGACCCCTCATCGCCACGATGAGGACCTTTGAGAGGCGGGCCTGATGGCGGGTGTGGCGGTCTTGGCCTTCCACAATCAATGGGTGCTCCCCTTGATGGAGCGCCCGCTGCGGTTGGACGAGATGCTCCCCGTGGTGGCGCCCGAGGTGCTCGAGAGATGCCGAATGTCTAGCGAGGAGATATCCACCGTGAAGATCGTTGCACGGGTGAAGGGGATGGTTGCAGGTTTGTTCAGGGCAGAGGACGTCAACCGCCTCCCTATGCAGCCGAAGGAGGGGTACCTCAACCTGGTGAGTGCCTGGACCTATGCTTTTCATGTTTATGTTTCGTCCCTTTTTTCCTTACTCTTGTCCTTGCGACTGAGTGCCTTCGTGTAGGGGGGATTGACTACCGGAGATCAAGGCCCCCGTTGAGGGAGGATGCTCCCAATCATTAGGTAAGACACTTCAATGCCCAGTAGGAAAAGAGGTGCAAGGATGAGGAGAAGAAGAAAAAGGACAAGAAGCTCCGGGAGCGCAAAAAGCGTGAGAAGCGCCGTGCACAGCAGAGGCGCGACAGGCTCACGGAGGAGGAGTCTCCCTCAGAGGATGAGGGAGACGAGGATGATGATGATGATGTTGATGTCGAAGGGGTGGTGGGATGTCTCGAGCTCCTTCTGTCTGGTCCCTCCCATACTGACGGTCTTCCGGTGCAGGAGGATGCGTCGGAGCAGCGTGCCCTTCAGCCGGCGTCGTCGGCCTCAGAGCACCTGCGAGGGAAAAGGTCGGCTGACCCCTCAACTCGGGGAGGGTTTGTCCTCCTCCCATCGTACTCGCGGCGAGACACCGCCCACTTCGACCCAGGAGACCCGGTCCTGGTCATCAACGCGGGCGGAGCAGAGTCGTGACCAGGAGACCTCGTCGGAGCAGGGAGGCACAGCGACCCCACCGGCAGCCCCTAGCAGCCCTAGCCCTGGGAAGAGCTCAGCTTTGGGTGGGGCCTCGAGGTCTGCTGGCGGCTCGAGGGGGACCCGAAAGGCCTCTATCCCCTTCGGGCAAGTGTTGTCGATTTAAATTTCTTCTCGTTGCTTCCCCATTCTGTGGTTCATTAAGTTCTATGCTAACCTGCTTTCCGTCCAGGCCAAAGCGCCGTATCGAGGAGGCAACCTTGCACCGGCTAAGCGGCTCAGGGTGGACGCGGCCACGAAGATGAGGGCCTCAGTCATAGGTATGACGTTGAGGCCCTTGGCACCGTGGGAGGCGAAGTGGCTGTCCTTAGCCCTCGGGGCTATGGCTCGTGGTAGGCTGACGGGTTCTGCTCTTGCTGCAGGGTCGAGCGACTCGGGGACCGTGATGGGCGGCGACTCTGAGCCGGGGAAGACACAGGAGGGAAGGAGTGCTCCCTTGATGTCGACGTCCCTAGTCCCTGAGTTTGGCCCGGCGCCAGGGAGCGGAACCACGGCGTCGATAGCTCCTGACCTGGGCCAACCCGAGGTCTCCATTTCCATGCTCGAGGCGGGAGCTTCCGAGGGCCATGAGCCGGGAACAGAGGTAGCCCTCATCGACTTCGAGGGTGAGGAGGCCATCGCCCCTCCCCCCTCGACGGGAGAGCAGAAGCCGTGGCCAACGGGGCTACACGAGCTGAAGGCCCTGCGGAAGCAGGAGCAGGAGGCCCTACAGGAAGAGGAGCTGGCACGGACGTAGCAGGAGGAGAAGAAGTCGCAGGAGTAGCAAGAAGAGAAGGAGCTGACTGGGGGCCGACCCCAGCATCAGGAGGTGCAGCAGACGCCACCGGGGGATGCGACGCTGCTGGACCTATCGGCACAGGAGCTGCCCAAGCCATCAGAGGGAGAGGAGACCTCGGGACTCCCAAAATAATGGGTGTCCGTGATCACCCTCGATGAGCTGTTGACGGAGCAAGAAGCGGCGTTGAAAGCGTCAACGGTTCCATGCCCGCTGGGGGCGCAGCTCGAGGAGAAGACCTCGACACCGAACCCGCCAGGAGACATGTCGATGGTGGACCTGCTGGCACCACAAGACGCGGCATTGGGGGAAGCGATGGCCTCGACCCCTCTGTCGCCACAAGACGCGGCATTGGGGGAAGCGATGGCCACAAGGCACCTGAGCCAGCGTCGAGCCAGCCACCGCAACCGTCGACCGCGCCATTGGAAGAGCCAGTGATTTCTGGTTCACAGGAGGAGCGGCCAGAGGAGACGGTGGCCAAGAGTCCTTCTGCTTTTCGACATCAGAAGGAAGGAGAGGATCCCCTTGCATGCTGGAGTAGTCATCACGTTTGGGGCTCCTGGCCCGTTGAGGAGGTCGACCTCCGACCCCGGGCAGGGAGATACCAGCATCGCGTTGGAGTTCCCTAACCCGGCCGAGTTGGCGGAGCGCCATGGCGCCCCACGTGACGTGGCAGATAAGATCGAGTCCTTGGCACGAACCAAGGTCAAGACGGTCCTCCCACATTGGGGCAAGGAGCGCGTCATGCTCCGGGAGCTCGGTGACTCCAGCGCTGCCGGGATCGTGATGGATGACCCAGCAGAGGTCAAGCGCTGGGAGGACGTGGAGCAGTCCCGGACGTGGCTGTAGCACTTCCTCAAGCTAGGCGTCGAGCTCGTTGGAGGTCTCGACCAGAGTTCGCGGTAAGTCCTTGTTTAGATCACATATGGTTTTTGGCTTTCTCCGTATGGATCGCCTTAACCCTCGATTTCCTGTTTCCAGGATGTGCGAAGGCGTTCCCACTCCAAGTCGTACTTCCTCCATGAAATGCATAACAGCCAGGAGGAAGTGCTTTGCCAACTCGAGGCTGGCTGATCTGCGTAGAGCAAGGTGGCCGAGGTCAAGGAGGAGGTGAAGCAGGCCAAGGAGGAGGCCGCCCGGTCGAAGGAAGACTCCAAGGCAGCTCGGGGTGAAGCCACCCAAGTCAAGGAGGAGCTTCGACGAGCCAAGGAGGAGGTCGACGTGGCCAAGGGCGAAGCAGAGAAGGCCAAAAGCGAGGGCACTCATGCCCAAGAGCACGTCAAGCTACTTGCAGAGGAGGCTCGAGGCTCCGTGGAGCATATCCGCCTGCTCGAGGCAAGTTTGGCTCAAGTCTCCATGGCGCGTGACACCATCCCCGCCTTGGTCAAGGAGGAGAAGTATCGAGCTGATAGCCTAGAGGCCAAGCTCGAGACGATGAAGGCTACCCTTTAAGAGAAGGAGCAAGCCATCATCTTGGCTGGTGGCGCCCTCGAGACCCTCCGGTGCGAAAAGACGGATGTGATCCAGGCTTTCAAGGAGGCCCAGCGGGAGTGAGATGAGGTTCGAGAGGAGTGCGATGCCATGCTAGAGGACCGCAACGCCCTCAGGACACGCTGTGCCAGTAAGTTCCTTGGTGGGCTTTGACCTTTTTCTTTCCGTACGACTTCTTTAACCCTTGTTTTGTCTTTTAGGCCTTGAGACCAAGCTGCTTTCCACTCAGGCTGCCGCCAAGGCGCTGCAGGAGAGCCTCATGGTGGAGGGGGTGCTTCTCGGCAGGTTCCGGGTCGCCATTAATAGACTCTGCACCTCCTGGAGGTTGAGCCCATCGAGGAGGCTGGAGAAGATATCTCGGGGCCGCGCTCGTCGACTGGCTCTACCACCTCGACGCCATCCTTCGGGATCACGTGCGGGGGGCGCTTCACACCGGCGTGAAGCGGGCGCTGGCGGTGGTTTCCTTCGGCTTCGTCTTCGACATGGATGTCGTCGCCCTAGGTTTCGTCCCCGACATCTCGAAGACCGATGCCAAGAACGAGGAGCGATGCCGAGGGCTGATCCAGAATGCCAAAAGGCCGGGGAAAGCACTGGCAAAGCTATTCGAGGATGATGTCCTCCCCGAAGATGAAGGGTACACCGTCAAGGAGGGCGGCGCGGGCCTGTAGGGAAAAACTGGGCGAAAGTGCCCGTGTAAATAAGTTAGTTTTTGTAACTTATATTCAGTGTGGCTTCGAGAGCCTTTAAAACATATATGCATCTATCGTAATGCATTTGGATATTTTAAGTTCGAGCCTTCTCTGTTTTCTTTCGCCTAGATTTTGCTTTTTTGACTAAGTGTTCGACGCGTGCTCGTATCCCTCGAGGGGGGAACGAGTGGAGGTACCATAGCCTTGAGGCGTAGGAGAGCTCCCGGCTTGACAGCCCTTGACCCTTAGGGAATTCGAGGTGTTTTCTACTTAGTTGCGAAGCGTATCGAGGCGTAGGAAAGAAGAGACGCTTGAGTATTGATCACCTGACTTTTGCTTTTCGACTAAGTGTTCGACGCATGCTTGTATCACTCGAGGGGGGAGCGAGTGGGTGTACCGTAGCCCTGAGGCATAGGAGAGCCCCAGGCTCGACAGCCCTCGACCCTTAGGGAGTTCGAGGTGTTTTCTACTTAGTTGTGAAGCAAAAGGAGACGCTCGAATTTTAAAAAATAGTTCGTATTTTTTAGGAACTTAGGGGGTTCCTCCCCCCGTTAGCCCCCGAGGGAGGCTCGACTCTGGCGAGACAGGGTCGAGGCTACCTCTTGCATGTACAATAATGAGTTTGAACTTATAATCAAAAGTACTTCTCATATTCGTCATGCAAAAAAGTATGAAACATGCGAGAATGTACAAGGGCATTGGCGCCCTAGGGGTAGAAACGACGTAGCTGTTCGATGTTTCATGCGTTGGTGAAGGTTTCGCCCTTGTTATTCGCTAGCTTGTACATTCCGGGCTTCAGCACCTCAGCTATGGTGTATGGGCCTTACCATGGTGGAGTCAGCTTGTGACGCCCCTTGTTGCTCTGTTGTCGACGTAGGACGAGGTCTCCAACTTGGAAGTCCCTTGAGCGCACGTGCTTATCGTGTTAGCGTTGAAGTTTCTGTTGATACCTCAAGGAGTGAATCAGCGTCATGTCCCGAGCCTCCTCGAGCTGGTTGACGGCATTTGCGAGGGCTTCTTCATTGGTTTGCTCGTTGTAGGCCTTTAGTCGAGGGGAACCATACTCAAGATCAATGGGGAGGACAGCCTCGGACCCATAAACTAAGAATAATGGTGTGAACCTCGTGGCTTGACTAGGTGTTGTCCTTAAGCTCCATAGGACTGAAGGTAGCTCTGCGGCCCATTTCTTTCCGTGCTTGTTAAGGCGGTTGAAGATTCTCGGCTTGAGGCCCTGCAAAATCATGCCATTGGCGCTCGACTTGGCCGTTAGTTCAAGGATGAGCAACCGTGGACCAGTTTACATGGATGTGATGGCGATCGCAGAAATCCAAGAACTTCTTGCCAGTGAACTGTGTGCCGTTGTCAGTGATGATGACGTTCGAGACCCCGAAGCGATGGATGATGTCGGTGAAGAACTCAACCGCCCGCTCGGAGCGGATGTTGCCGATAGGCCGGGCCTCGATCCACTTGGTAAACTTGTCGACGCAACGAGTAGGTGCGTGTACCCCTTGGTTGTCCTCTTGGGAGGCCCCACGATGTCAAGCCCCCAGACCATGAATGGCTAGGTGATGGGGATCATCTGTAGGGCATGAGCTGGGAGGTGCGTCCGCTTGGCGTAGAATTGACACCCCTTGCATGAGCGTACAATGTTGATGGCATCGGAAATGGCGGTTGGCCAGTAGAAACCCTGTCGGAAGGCGTTGCCGACGAGGGTCCTTGGCACTGCCTGGTGGCCGCAAGCCCCCGAGTGTATGTCCTCGAGGATCCTCCTGCCTTCTTTGATAGTGATGCAGCGCTGAAGAATACCTGATGGGCTTCACCTGTAGAGTTCCTTGCCATCACCGTAGATGACGTAGGACTTGGCCCATCGTGTGATCTGGCGAGCCTCGGTCCAGTCTTCTGGGAGTTCCCCTCGAATGAGGCAGTCGAGGAAAGGGACTCGCCAATCCGGATGTGGGCTCGGCGGAGGAGGTGTCCCCTCGATCTCCATGACTTCAGCCCCAGTTGAGGGGACCTCGGTCGAGGCCACGGGGTCGAGTTTCGAGGGTATGGTGCCAGCCCCCGAGCCCAAGTCGACGGAGGGCTCGAAGAGGTCTCTCGAGAATACATCCGGAGGGACAGTACCTCGAGTTGATGCGATTTTTGCGAGCTCGTCCGCAGCTTCGTTGTAGCGTCAAGAAATATGATTGAGCTCGAGGCCGTGGAACTTGTCTTCCAGTTTGCGCACTTCATTGCAGTAGGCTTCCATCTTGGTGTCGTGGCAGCACGAGGCTTTCATCACTTGGTCGACGATGAGTTGCGAGTCACCTCGAACATCAAGGCGTCGGACCCCGAGTTCAGGGGCAATACGCAACCCGTTGACAAGAGCCTCGTACTCCGCAATGTTATTAGAAGCGGCAAAGTGGATGTGAATGATGTAGCGCATGTGAACTCCGAGGGGTGAGATGAAGAGCAAGCCTGCACCTGCTCCTGTCCTCATGAGCGACCCGTCGAAGTACATTGTCCACAGCTCAGCTTGGATTTGAACTGGCGGCAACTGGGTGTCGGTCCACTCAGCGATGAAATCCGCCAGCACCTGAGATTTGATGGCCTTCCGTGGTGCGTAGGTGATGATCTCGCCCATGAGCTCAACCGACCATTTAGCAATCCTTCTAGCAGCCTCCCGGTTTTGGATGATTTCCCCTAAGGGGAAAGAAGACACCACGGTAACCGGGTGGCTGAGGAAGTAATGCTGGAGCTTGCGACGCGTAAGGACGATGGCATAGAGCAGCTTTTGCACCTGCGGGTAGCAGGTCTTGGTTTTCGAAAGCACTTCACTGATGAAGTAAACTGGCCACTAGGCGGGCAGGGCATGCCCTTCCTCTTGCCTCTCGACCACTATGGCCGCGCTGACCACCTGAGTGGTCGCGGCGACATAGAGGAGGAGAGGCTCGGTGGGTTCAGTCGACGTCGCCGGTCGAGGAGGGACGTGGATCGGGGCGGAGGTCAGCATGCTCTTGAGCTTGTCGAGGGCCTCCTCGGCCTCCGCGGTCCATGCGAAGCATTCAAATTTTTTCAAGAGGCGATACAGGGGCAGGGCCTTTTCCCCCAAACGTGAGATGAAACGGCTAAGAGCCACGAGTCAGCCCGTGACCCTCTGTACGCCCTTGAGATCTCGAATCAGCCCCATTCGTGTGATGGCTGCAACCTTCTCAGTGTTGGCCTCGATCCCACTCTAGGAGACGATGTATCCAAGGAGCATGCCCCGAGGCACTCCAAAGACACATTTCTCGGGGTTAAGTTTGATATTCTTGGCTCGAAGGCACCCGAATGCGATTTCGAGGTCATGGATGAGGTTGTCGACTTTTTTGGATTTGACCACGATGTCATCGACATAGGCCTTGACCATGTTGCCTATGTGTCCGCCGAAGACATGGAGCATGCATCGCTGATACGTCGCCCCAGCGTTTCGAAGGCCGAAGGGCATGGTGATGTAGCAATACATGCCGAAAGGTATGATGAAGGAAGTCGCGAGCTGGTCAGACTCTTTCGTCTTGATTTGGTGGTAGCCGGAATAAGCATCAAGGAATGAAAGGGTTTCACATCCCACGGTAGAGTCAACAATTTGATCAATGCGTGGTAAAGGAAATGAAACTTTGGGACATGCTTTGTTTAAGCTAGTATAATCAACACATATCCGCATTTTTCCATTCTTTTTCTTAACTAACATGGGATTAGCTAACCATCGGGGTGATGAACCTCCTTGATGAATCCAGCCGCCAAAAGCTGGTGTACTTCCTCGCCGACGATCCTGCGCTTCTCCTCGTCGAAGCGGCGCAGGCGTTGCTTCACCGGTCTGGACCTGGCTCAGATTTCCAAGGCGTGCTCAGCGACTTCCCTCGGTATGCCCGGCATATCTGAAGGACTCCATGCAAACATATCGGCCTTCACGTGAAGAAAGTCGACAAGCACTGCTTCCTATTTGCTCTCGAGGTCGGCACTGATCGTCAGCACCTTCTCGCCAGAGCAGCTCGGGTTGAGGGGGACTTTCTTGGTGTCTTGCGCTGGCTCGAAGCTGCTGACGTGACGCTTGGGGTCGGGCACCTCGTCGGCGAGGCGCTCGAGGGTCAAGGCTATCATCGTGTTTTGCTCGATGGCCTCTCCGTACTCGACACATTCGACGTCGCAGTCGTACGCGTGCTCGTAGGAGGAGCTGATGGTGATGATGCCTCTGGGTCCTGGCATCTTGAGCTTGAGGTAGGTGTAGTTTGGGATCACCATGAATTGCGCGTAGCCTGGTCGGCTGATGATGTCATGATAAGTTTCGTGAAACCCGACCACCTCGAAGGTGAGGGTCTATTTCCTGAAGTTGGCGGGGGTGCCAAAGCAGACGGGAAGGTCGTGCAACCGACGGGAAGAGCCTTCTTCCTTGGTACGACGCCATGGAAGCCCCCGGCGCTGGGTTGGAGTTGGCACCTCTTGACCCCCAGGAGGTCGAGTGTCTCGAGGTAGATGATGTTCAGGCTGCTGTCGCCGTCCATGAGGACCTTTGAGAGGCGGGTGTTGACGATGATCGGGTCGATGACGAGCGGATAGGCCCTGGGGTTGGGGACACGATCTGGATGGTCATCGCGGTCGAACGTGATGGGCGCATCGGACCAGTCGACATAGTGGGGTGTCGCGACTCGGACAGAGAAGACCTCTCGACGCTCCCTCTTGCGTTGTCGAGGCGTGAGCTGGGTCGAGGGGCCTCCATAGATCATGTAGCAGTCATAGACTTCGGGGAATTTTCTGTCTTCCCCATTGTCCCCCTCATTGCCGCCCTGGTCTTTCTTATCGGCATCGTTCTTGATGCCTAGTTGCTTGAAGTGCTTTCGAAGCATGCGGTAGTCCTTGAGCTTGTGTTTTCGCCCCATCCTTGTGATAAGGGCAGGGCTCCTCGAGCATCTTGTTGAAGATGGCCCCCTCGGGGGGACCCTGAGGTTTTTTGCGCTCGGCTGCTGCGACGAGATCGTCGTCTGCAACCTCACGCTTGCCTTGCTGAATCTTCTTCTTCTTCTTGTTCTTCTTCGAACCTTTGGTCGAGCCCCCCGCATCGGCTACCGATGCCTTTCCCTTGTCCTTCTCATCGCCGAAGAAGGCTCCGACCGCCTCCTCGCCAGCCGCGTAGTTGGCGACCACATCCATGAGCTCGTCGACGGTGTTGGAGTGGTTAACCCCCAACTCGCGAACTAGGTCCTTGCAGGTCGTACTCGCAACAAACTCTAGAATGACGTTGAGATCAGAGATGTGGGGGCGTTTGGTTCGGAGCTTGGAGAAACGTCGAGCGAAGTCATGAAGAGACTCCTCTGGTTTCTACTTGCAGTTGCGCAGTTCCCAGGAGTTTCCAGGACGCACGTAGGTACCCTTGAAGTTCCCCTCGAAGATCCGGACCAGGTCGACCCAGTCGCGAATCTGGTCAGGGGGAAGCTCCTCAAGCCACCTACGCGCGGTGTCGGATAGGAACAGGGGAAGGTGACGTATGATCGCGCGATCGTCACGTGCCCTGCTCGCCTAACAAGCCAGTCGAAAATCGGCTAGCCAGAGCTCGGGTTTGGTTTCGCCGTTGTACTTGACGACGCTTGTGGGGGTCGAAACTTGTCGGGCAGCTGGGCGTTGCGGATCGTCCTGCTGAAGACTCGGGGACCCGGTGGCTCCGGGGCCCGTCGGTCTTCATCGCTGTCGTAACGCCCCCCACGATGGGCGTTGTACCCTCGATCCTCGTCGTCCCCGTGTTTGCGCTTGTGGTTCTCGATGATATCGAGGCGCGCATCACGCGGGGCGCGGTTGTCGATGATGCGATCTTGGGCTGGTGTCTACTTCGCTCAAGGGGCCACCTCTTGATCGACCGAACCCTCCCTCTCGGGCCGGGAGGGCTTGGCTTGTGGTTCGGAAGCTGCCCCTCGACGCCTCGAGGCTGAGCTCTCGGCTTGTTGAACAGCAGTAACTTGGAGGAGACCCTCGATCTCGTGTTGTATTTGTCGAGCTTGCGAGTTGGATGGCGTGAGCATATTGCGAAGAAGCATAGCCGCCGTGATGATATTCTGGCTTGCTCGAGGGTAACGGTTGATGGGATGTTCGGGTGCCCCGCCCTCGTTGATCTGCCGGTTGACGTCTCGGGCCCTGGCTCGGGCTCTACCGCCGGGTGGTGGTCGCTCCTGCTCGAGGGTTCGCTCCAGCTGGCGCAGTCATTCCTGGTCGTCGGTGAGTTTAGCCTGCAACTCCCGAATTTGTGCCAGCTGTGTGTCCTGCTCATCAGGACGGGGGCACGCCTCTTGGGGTGTGATTGGTTGTCGATCCTCTGCTCTGGGGAGAGCCTTTCCCGCTGCGGCGGTAGCCGCATCGGTCATCGGATCGACAGTGTCCTGATTGGAGGCGACGTCACCGTCGATATGGAGACACTCACGGGTAGGGTCCCAATGGTCAGAGCCGGAGTCGGGGTCGCCGCAGTAGAAGACGGGGAATCGTCCCCGCGCCTCCTCCTGCAGCTGCTGTCGGAGCGTGCCGATGGCATACCTCCGGGGGCCAGGCGCTCTCGTGAAATCCAAGTCCTCGGAGGCCAGCATGACCGTCCCTACATCGGTCATTGCACGAAGGAGGGCGCCTGGGCGGTCCTCTATCGTACTCATGTTGGAGTGGGTCGTGGTCGAGAATGTCTTGCGGCGTTGTCGAGACCGAACGGGAACCGTCGACATCACTCGAACAGCTCGTGCGGAAGTAGGCTCGATAGAGTTGGGGTCGCACGCATCGGGGGAGTTCTGTCGGGCTCCCTCGATGAGTGCATTGCGAAGGTGAAGTCGGGGTCATCGTGGAGCCCTGTTGGTCCGTCCTCTGCTCCTGAACTCAGGTCAGATAATCCCCCGATGAGGGGCTCCTCATCACCGGTCAGGAGCGAGGGGAATGCGGCGGGCACCATCCTCGACTCAGGTTGATGGCGATGACGGCGTCGATCGCGCCTCCTTCTGGTTGCGGCAGGATGGTGGCGAGACCGACAAGTGGCCCCTCCTGAGCGTGGGGGCACACTGCGACCTCCGCTTGGGTCACTGATCGAGAGCAGGGTCATGTCATAGCCCTGACCGAGGGACGTGAACTCCAGGCTCCAGAACCAGATCACCGTAGCGCGCAGAAGTGGTAAAACAGAGTCGCCCATCCGAAAAAATGGCGGGAAATCGTTGGTAACACGCAGGACCCCTACCTGGCGCGCCAACTATCGGTGTTTCGACCCCGGGGGACACCAACGAGTAAATTCGTAATTGCGTGCTCCATTAATCCGGTGGGTGATGCAAGAAGGACACGGTGATTTATCCTGGTTCGGACAAAGAAGGCCCTACGTCCAGCGGGGGGATAGTTCGTGTTATCTTGCACCGAAGTGCTAGTACAGGGGTGAATACAAGCGGGTGTGAGAAGTGTGAGCTTGAGCTCGAGCGTTTCGGGCGCTTAGCTCTCTACTTCACACTGTCTCACGGTGTTGTTCTGTGATCTAAAGCCTTAGCGTATGATGCTCTGGATTTCTCCATCCCTCCATCCCCCTCTAGCTAAAGTCCTGGCGCCTCCTTTATAGGCGAAGGAGGGGCACAGGAGTACATGTTTTTAGGGCTCATGTGGTTGGTGACGTATGACGTTGATGCCGATCATGTCGGTGCCGCTGTAGAGGTGTACGTCGGCATGGGAGGTCCTGAAGCCGTCGCGTCGGAAGTTGTTGAAGTGATGACCGGAGTTGTTGAAGTCCCGCTCGAGGGTCAGCGTGACGGAGCCGAGGGGCGACGGTCGAGGCCTTAGGTCTAGTCGAGGGGGTCGAGGCCCATCGGATAAGGCTGAATCCCGGGAAATGCGGGGAATGTGCTGACTTACGTGTCTCGAGGGGGTGCCGGACGGGGTACAGTGCTCGGTATGGCGTAACAGTGAGGTACGATCCACGAGATTCTGGGGTATGGGCGGTAAAAGCAGGATTCGACTGCCATACTCGCAACTCTTACTGTAACTGTGACGATACGGTTAGGCGGGAGCAGGTAAAATGCATTGAATGCGCCTGGATCCGTACGGGGAGTAGGTAGCCGAGGGGTATACTATGCTCGAGGGCTGCCTATTCGCATGGGCGACGTTCCGTCCTCGAGGGCGGGCTCGTTCGCTCGGGCGAAGTTCCGTCCTCGAGGGTTAGCTCATTCGCTGGGCAAAGTTTCGTCTTCGAGGCCGGCCCATTCGCTTGGGCGAAGTTCCGTCCTCGAGGGATCGTCCGATTCGTACCCTCGAGCGTACAGTCTCGGTCCGCGTGGTAGCCCATCGAGCAGGCTGTGGCTTTGGGCTGTCGACGTCCGTTTGTGGGCCGGCCCAGTATGCCTTAGCTTGTGGGCTTTCGAACGATAATGAGGGATATCGTTGGAGGGTTTACGTTGCTGATTTCAAAAATTAGTCCGGTTAATCGAGGGTTTGGGTACCTTTTTTAGGTACCCGACGATGTGTTTGCATTGTTGTTTTCTTGCTGTACTAGATCGTTGTCTCCTGCCATCGTCTAAGCACACCAGACAGAGCTTCTGCTCGTGATTAATTGCACGGCAGGCAAAAGGCCAGCTGATGTTCTACTGTACGTATAGAAAATGAACCTGTCGGTAATTTTTCCCACTCTCTCACTCATGCACGTTGCTATCTCCTTTCGCCAGAGATGTGGTAGATGTTGCTTTGCAGACAGCTGTAATCGGCTTGTAAGCCATTCTTAGATCGATTAACGGCCAATACTTTATCCAAAAGGTCCATGACGAAATGCTTTCCTCGCTGCAAACAACAAGGAACCCCAACGTCATGATATCGTTGTCCCCGTACACACCACGGGCCCTCCTACTACTGTCACGACATCAACTAATCTGTACTATCGCTTTATATCAACTTCCACTAAACTACAACGGTTTATGCATCACCGTTGGATCGAAATCGAACGGTACAGGTATTTTCACCATGTTTATGTTGCTATTACAAACTGATACGACAATACAAGCGAAACAATGTGTCAATGTACCTTTCAAAAAAAAAGTCCTGTCGTCTAGACTATACAAATAATAAAATATAGAAAAATAAGAAAACTAGAACCGTCAGCTTCTATAAAAGGTCTATCAGAATTTGTATTTATACGGATTGTAACTTTCTACGTCCGATTAAAGTACCGTAATTTGCATTGTAGACGAACAAACTCCCTTGGAAATGACACCGGAAATTACTAGAAAAGGAATCATCACAAGGCAACGCAAGGGCAGAAAGAACACAAACAAGAAGAGAGGAAAAGGGAAAAGAAAAGAAATCGTTTTGGTTTCTTCCGTCTCCGTTGTCGTATCGGCCCCTGCGTTGCCCTGCGCCTGCCCCCCCCCCCACCACCACCACCACCTCCCTCCCCCATCTCGCTCCCTCCCTCCCTCCATCTCTCATTGGCCATTCCGCCCGCATGAAACCCCAAACCCTCGCCGGCATCGCCGTCGCCGCAGCAGCGCCCGCGTAGCCCGCCCCTCTCGCGCCCTCGCCCCAGCACCCCCGATCACGCCCGCTCCGCAGCCGATCCCGGCACGGCACGACCGACGACGATGAACGGCGCCGCGGTCGCACCGGAGCGCTCGCCCTCAGCCTCGCCCCCGCCGGCGGCCCAGTCGCAGGCCCAGGCGCCGCCCTCCCCGGCGCAGCCGCTCGAGTGGAGGTTCTCCCAGGTGTTCGGCGAGCGCAACGTCGGGGAGGAAGTCCAGGATGGTACCGATCGATCCCTCTTCTCCCTACTCCCACCGTGTCCTGCGCCTTTCGTTGGCTGCTTCTATCTGCTGGATCTTAGTGCTTCTGTGCCCAGGAGCTCGTTCGGAGGCTAGGGGCCGTGAATGGGCGCTGGTGCTGGTGTGTTGGTTAGAGGGGGTCCTGCTTAGATCGACCCAGGAATCAGTGCTGGCTTCGGATTGGATGCGCTAAATCTCGATGCTTTGGTGCTAGGGATGCGGAATTTGCTGCCTTCCAGATCAGTGCAAATATAGTCTTGACTGGTACATGCGTACCAGTGCCACTGTGCCATTCAATGGCGTGTTTGAGGCCATTCATAGTTGGCAGAAGGTTAGAATGCGTACTCCATGGAGGATTGCTTAGTTCTGCAGATGGGATTTCTTGCTACTCTATACTGTTGCAATTACATAGTTGGCTGGCTAGATAGACCATACTCTGTGATTGTATATGCCTGGAACAAATAGGATCCGTGTTCGTCTAGTTCTGACTTGGTGAGAGGGGGTCATGCTGCACATGATAGTGCTTGTGACACGTAGGGTTGTTGAATGCTGAACGGACGTGGTAACTATCAGACAATTTTTGTCAATGTGAATTGACTAGTGAATTATTCTGGAAGATGAATTCATGCCTTGTATGCGTCAACCAGCAGTATCATTTTTGGGATGCATGTTGCTATTTCACTATTGATGTGTCGAGCACACACCGGTGTGCAGTTGTTTTAGGTTATGTAATATTCAGATAACAATGGACATATATTGGGGGAGGGGGGATTCTTTTTAGTATTAGTTCAATAGCCAATTATTGTTTCTACTAACATATTGAGTGGGCTTACTGCACTCAAATCACTATCTCTGAAGCCATGAAGCCAAACTGCATGTAATTCAGTCCAATTTATTTATTGCTTTGATTCCTGTGCTTGGTACCATGTCATTGGTAGGTTTATTGGCATAAATTAAACATCTAAAGGGTGCTCTATATTCATGCATGCCATTTTGCTCGAGTTGGTCCCTAGCTATACCAGCAGGCAGCATCTATTAGTGCACCAAAGAAGCCAAACTGCGGATAACCCTACATCTCTACAAGGGTGTGATCCAACTTATTTAATCAATTCCTGTGCTTGATACCTTGTAACTGGTACATCTATTTGCATGTGTTGACACTCTGTGGTTGAGTCAGTCCCTACTTGTACTAGCTATTTGTGTCCTGCTCATCTTCACCTGCATGGATGTTAACCTGGCTTTAGGTTCTAAATGTTCCAAATGTTATCTATAACATGGTTGCTCCCAAGCCTACCATCGTTCTGTTATAAAGTCAATGTCCCCTTCAAATTCTGTGTAGATCCAATTTATATTAAGGTCCTTGTTGCCCATTGCCTACATTTACTAAATTCTTTTAACCATGTGAATGCTTTAATTCCTCCGCATAGTTTTGAAACTCCTGTTTTTCAGTTATGGTTGTCTTCAGAGTCACATCTGAATCACTCACTTTAATAACTTTCACTTATTCTCAGTTAGTCTGAACCTTATGTTCTTATATTGTTTTACTTCTTTGGGTAAACTGGTTGGCAACTGCTAGTCATGCTCATTTCTTTATTTATGCCTTGGTTTTTAGTGCTGATTTTGTTTTTGTGCATCTCAATAAAGCCATTTTGAGTGGATGATAGCCTGCTACTGTACATGTTTTACCACTGTTTCTTGTATGTTCAATTATAGACCATTGTCATTTGTTATGGCCACAAACTAACTTGACCTTTTCTTGTTTGCGTTCTCTGCAGTTGACATCATCTCAGCAATAGAGTTCAATAAATCAGGACATCATCTTGCCACTGGCGACAGAGGTGGACGAGTCGTTTTATTTGAAAGGACCGATGCCAAAGATGTATGCATACTGAACTGTACACCAAAGGCTGCAAACTATTTCCCTCTGTATTCAGATGGCTAAACATATTCTGTTTGTTTTTTCTTCCTTTAGCATGCCTGTAGAAAAGATGCTGAGAAAGCTGATTATTCTATCAGCAGGCATCCCGAATTTCGCTACAAAACTGAGTTTCAAAGCCATGAGCCAGAGGTATATCCCAGAAGCATTGTTATGTGGTATTGTTTGTCTTCTGAATTACTTGAAATTTGATAAAGTGATGTTGTTATGGAATTAGTTTGATTACCTTAAGAGCTTGGAAATTGAAGAGAAGATTAACCAAATAAAGTGGTGTCAAGCAGCAAATGGTGCATTGTTTCTGCTATCCACAAATGACAAAACAATAAAGTTTTGGAAGGTAAGCATCAGCACTAGATAAATATGGAAGTACCTTATAGCCCTTCCCCCCTCGAAATCATGCTTTAGATTTTTCAATTGTATTCATGTGTAAACTTAGAAACACTGATCATCTTTGGATGTTTTGTAAACTTTAGAAAATACAGAATGATGAACTGTGTTTCTTATACCTATTCATTTTTAGTTCCTTATGTGTGCACTTAAGAATGCAAGATGCATCAGACATTGAAATATTTTTGTAAGTAATCAATCTTTTGTTAGTTTGAATATTACTTCTTGATATGTAGGTTCAAGAAAAGAAGGTAAAAAAGGTATCTGAGATGAATTTGGACCGTTCAGCTACTCCTGCAAATGGTAGTCCTGGTAGCGTGGGCTATCTGAGCCCATCTCTCTCAAATGGCAATGCTCTAACACCTGGCGGGCTTCCTTTGCTTCGCCTACCTGTGGTAGTTGTACTTAACTCAGTTTCATTTAGCACCTTGTGAAAACATGTTGTAATTATTTAGAACTATTAAGCTAATTCCTGGATATTGTGCAGCTGAAAAATGTATTTTTAGTTGATTCTAAAATCTTTCCTGTCTATGTAATCACTTTCTTTTCACAATTTGTTACATTGACCCAGTCTAAACTGTAAACAGGTTACAAGCCAAGAAACAAGTCTTGCCGCGAGTTGTAGAAGAGTATATGCTCATGCACATGACTACCATATAAATTCGATATCAAATAACAGGTCCTGCACATCGCTACACCAGTCACTTATATCAATATATGCATTTGAATGATCATAGCTAATGTTCAAGGTTTTCAGCTATTGAATTTGGGTATGGAAATTTTAGTTCTAAATTTTTTGCCCCCTGAAGATGAAGCCTATTTGCTCTCCCTTTGCACATGACCGGTGCATTTAGTAGTTTTGTAAATCAAGCCACTTAAATTTTTGATTACTTCATATATGATGAATCTTGACCCCACAGTATGAATATATTATTTTCACTCCAAGTGCCAAACCGAAGTTTTGAGCATCCCTTAAGGTCTCTTTGGTTTAAGGTGATCATCTAAGCAGACTGGTATTTGCCTTGATTTTGATATCCGTCAATGAGTACCCATATTACTGCTTAATATGATAATATAGTGTATATTTTATTCAATTTATTTTAGGAAAATCAAGTCACTCCCCACAACCCACATGATATTTTAAGAGTACTCATTTTAATTAGGTGCACCGCAATTTTCTCTTCTGAAAAATCTGTATTTAGACTTTTTTTGTGCTTGAACTGCATGTAATCGACTATATTATTAATTGATCTCCTTATCTCCCACATTTTTTATAATTAGCTAGTTTTATGTTGCTGATTTTAACTTCATGTATTGTAGCTTAACTATACACTGCCATTTTATGTATTGGGTAGCAGTATAATTCTTGGTAACCTTTATTTCAACAGTGATGGTGAGACATTTATATCGGCTGATGATTTGCGGATAAATCTATGGAATTTGGAAATCAGCAATCAAAGTTTCAATATTATTGATGTTAAGCCTACAAACATGGAAGATCTTACTGGTACAACTTCCAAACCTACAAACTATTTCTTATCTGTGCTTATTGTGTATGTTACAGGTCATAGGTGTGAAAGAAAATATACTTAAGAAGTTGATTTCTGTATTTGATCTAAAATAAGCGAGCAATATGACTTGTGCTTCACCAAATCTAGCCTTGCACAGCACATATAGTCTCCTTTCACACGATGACAACATTATTTTCTTGCTCCTGAATAAAGAGAGACTCGAGTTCAGGGGGAGAGGTATTCACCTGGCTGCATCCTAGAAAAGACGACATGAACCCAAGCTGGCTAGGTGTGACCTACCTGCCTAGCTGGTAAACTCAGGACAGTTCCCATTTCCTTGCATGTGAATGGCATATTGTTGAATAAGTCAGTTATTTTTTATTGAAATGGTTGTCATGAATGAATGAATGAAGTCATGAATGAATGAATGAAGTTGGTTCAAACATGGGGTTTCAGGTCTATCTGTCTATTATAGCTTTACTTTATTGTTTTTATCACATATTCTTTGAGTTTGTACTGGTGGCATCTTTGTTATTAGCTGCTGATAGTCATGCTTTTGTTCTATGACACGCAGAGGTGATAACATCTGCTGAATTCCATCCTACCCACTGTAATACATTGGCGTATAGTAGCTCTAAGGGCTCCATTCGACTTGTAGATCTGCGCCAATCAGCCCTTTGCGACACTCATTCCCAAATGTAAGCTTTTATTTTACACTTTTTATTTCCTACATATTACTCTACTTGGAAAATATCAGGTGGATCAGTTTCCTTGCAGTATTTTTTATACCTTGTTCATATCTTGTAGCTTTGAGCAGCATGAGGCCCCAGGTTCAAGATCATTTTTCACTGAGATTATAGCCTCAATTTCGGACATAAAGTTTTCAAAGGATGGGAGGCATATTCTCAGTCGCGACTACATGACTCTGAAGGTCTGTACATGTAGCTTCTGATACTTCAAATATAAAATAATTTGCAGTTGACATGGCAAAAAGATGAGACTCTTTGTTGTTTATTTACCATGGTTTCGCTCATTCTGTATGCTTCCGAAGAATTATTTTCTGGGTCTGTTTGAGATGAACACTATAATTGCCTTGCATAGATTATTTCATGTGTAATGCTTGTACTTGATATAATTCCATTAACCACATTGTACTATTGTTATCTTCTCCAGAAACAAACAATTATCACTGTAAATCTGTTTCATGTGTTTTTTCCCATACCTATATTTTGTCTATTATTACAGCTTTGGGATGTCAATATGAATTCTGGTCCAGTTGCAACATTCCAGGTTCATGAGTATCTAAGGCCTAAGGTAATTTGTTCCTTGTTAAGATAAATAATTGACTATTCTTTGTGGACAATGGATAGCACATATTTTCGCTGGAGCCAAACTGATCCATGTGTTACTTGAAAATGCAGTTATGTGATTTATATGAAAATGACTCAATTTTTGACAAATTTGAGTGTTGTCAAAGTGGTGATGGATTAAGAGTAGCTACTGGTTCCTACAGGTAGTCTCATATTCTTGTTCAGCTGTGATACAGCTTGGCCTCATTAACAGGAGCTAACTAGCTATTTGTCATCTTCAGCAACATTTTCCGCGTGTTTAGTTGCGGTACTGGTAGCAGTGAGGCAACAACACTTGAAGCAACCCGAAACCCTACAAGGTAATGCTACTTTTTAAAGAAGAAATTTGAAGCAAAACTATTTGACCTTTAAGCATGTTCTTTGCTTCTTCATCTAAATTGATTTCCGTACACCATTTTATTTGAGTAGCATAAATGAGGACCGTGTTTCTCGCTCAAATCTTGTAGTGTGGAACTAATCATATCTGTGTTATTTACCTTTTCTTGTGAACAGGAGGCAGCTTCAGAATCCCACTAGAGCTATCAGATCCCTAAGTACTCTGACAAGGGCAGTTAGACGAGGTTAGCTTCATGCTTTGGCATGTTAGGCTATAAAAGAATTTTCGCTGCAGCTACTAATATGCAAAACTTTATGCAGGCGGAGAAAGCACTGGAATAGATGCCAATGGGAATTCCTATGATCTGACCACAAAGTTGCTCCATTTGGCCTGGCACCCATCTGAAAATCTAATTGCATGTGCTGCGGCCAATAGCTTGTACATGTACTATGCATAAACAAGCGAAATGAACAGAGCGACAGTTTTTTTGGTGGTTGCTCCCGGTGAGAAAGACACGTTTAGCCCCTGGTGGATTGAAGGCAGGAGTTGCTGGAGATGGTGTATCTTGTACCAGTCGGATGCAGTTCTTTTCGGTGCCATATAGAGCTGTCCAGAGTCCAAGAGGAAGTGACTCGATCATTCCCGGGAAGCAGCTTTGATTCTGATTAATTTTTTTGTGGGGAAAGGCTTGTCTTTCCCCCATAGGTTCATTTAGATTTAAAGATAAGGTCCTAGTTTGACAACATTTGGGCATCTGTAGTAGATGTTAAGGGGATGACGATGATCCACCGTTGTATTCATGTTGGGCATGGGTTTGTAACTTCGGAGGGTGGCTGTTGAAGCTTTCGATAATTTTATCTTACATACAGATCGACCTTTTGTTCTCTCTTATGTTGGGAACCTTATTTTTGAGGAACATCGGGGACCGTCGTCATGTTTAATGTGAACCCTAGAATAGGTAATATACTGTGTCATTTTATTGGATGTACATTTTAAAAGAGCTGGAAGTGGTTCTACTATTGTTTAGTTATTATAAGTATACTCGTTTAGCAGACGCAACATGTTAACATGTCCTTGTCAACTTTGTCATACCATTTCATCACAGGTTCATCTTGGACTGGAGGCTAAGTTGGTTAATGCTCATTTTTCTTTTCTTTTTCAAGGACGCGAGACTTGGGTACTCGTTTGCTTACCATTAAGCCACCTTATTAAGCCACCTTACCTTCTACCAGTCTGTTTTAAATTATAGTTTATTTGATTTTTTTATTATAAGTTTGACCACTGGTCTTATTAAAAATTTATTAAAACATCACTTTTTTAGTTGTGGCTTACTTTATTAATAAAAGATCTTTATTTTATCAGTCTGTTTTAAGTTACAGTTTATTTGATTTTTTTATTCTAAATTTGACCATTGGTTTTATTAAAAAATTTATTAAAATATTTTCTTTTGTGGCTTACTTTTATTAACAAAAGATCTTCATTTTAACATGTTTGAAACTTTTGATCTGTCTAAGATGGATCAATTCTTGCATGCCATATATTGTGGCGACGCTGCTTGGAACAGATAGCTCAATGCATCATCTAACTCTTATCATTTCAAATTAGAAGCCATATTTGTTTATTTTAATAGTTGAATTCTAGACCAGCTCTGGTTTGTGTTGTTCTCATCTTCTCCAGGCAACCGCTCCAGTAGGATTAGGGTTGGAGTTGAGGCTCAGTGAGAAACTTGGTCTAATCGGAAAGAGAGTTGTAGCAGAGGAACTCTGTGGTCTGAGATTGCAATCTGGCCTGGCCTCAAAGGGTGATCGGTGGGGTGGGAAACTAGTGAACCGAAGTTTGATTTTGCAGTGGATGATTAGACGAAAGGGAAGAAGGATTTTTTTTTCATTGCAATTTTGAAGCAAAAGGAACCGATGGCAGGGAGAGGTAGGGTCTACTTGATGTACCCAAACTATGCATCCATATGAATGATCTAGCCTCCAATCTCCCCCACGAGTCACGAGCGTCTTATTGGGAACTCAAGCAAGGTTGGACTTGTAGTGGTCTATGTGACCCATATCTTATTCTGAAGCTTCACGATACTGTGGATACCAATAACCTTCGCCTTCACTGTACACTGTACCATCACTCGTTTTTTCAACAAGACGGTGAGTCTCAAAAGAAAACATAAATTGAGACAGGGGAAGAATGTTTGAGTTTATCCCAAAGCAACACGACCCCTAAAACTTTAAGAAAAGTTCATAAAAATATCTATAATATTAAATAAGTGTGTTATCGAAATATATTTGATGTTATATCTAACAAATCTTTTTTGATGCTAGAGAAAGGTAAATAAATATATCATTAAAATATGTTTTGGTCGTCTATGTGCAAAAGTTAGAATTCAAACTCGAATTTGAAAAATTCATATGAAAATGACAGTTTTTAGGCTCATGTGTACTAAAACAAAATTTCTGGGTTTCTTCTTTTAGTCCACGTGAATCTCATATTTGTCATTTTCCTATGATTTTTTCCACTGATCTTTTTTTGTTTGCAACCTTTCGCTTTCGAAGTGTAGATATCATTTTCAGGTTTGCTAACAGGCCGTATTTTCCTTAGATTCTCTTAGAACCCAACCCAGGGCTGACTCGCCCGTTTCAATGGTGATAGATTAGCCCATCTTTAACCTGGACCATAGAACCAGCTCAAGCCCAGTCCAGTGCAACAAGCAATTCTCCTCGCAAAAAAAAAATAGGCAATTCTCCCGCCCGCTCACTGACCATGCGGCTCCATTTGTCAGTGTCACTTCGCCCGCGTCTCCCGTCTTCAGAAACCACCCACGGCCGCAGCTCGCAAGCCCCACTCACTCCCCACCCCTACATTTTGAACCCAAACCCCCTCCTCTCCCTCGACCTCCCCGAAACCCCACTCCCCCCTCTCGTGTCGAGCCGAGCTAGGGTTAGGGTTTCGTCACTCCCGCCCCGATTCGAGCCAATCCGCCTCGCCCCCCGCTGCGCCATGGCCGCTGGCTCCATCGTGGTAGACTTCCCCTCCATGGGCACCGCGCTCTGCTTCCCTAGCCTCGAGTCGCTCCTCCGCGACTCCGCCTCGGGCTTCCTCGCCGCCGTCTCCGCCGCCCCGGCGCCCGGCGCCGCCGACCTCACCAACTTCCAGCGCGTCTTCTCGCGCGTTATCAGCGCGTACCCGGACCCGCCGCTCGAGGCCGTCTGGTTCTTCTCCGCGCTCTCCTTCCACGACCGCCCCGGCGACCTCCGCTCCCTGCTCCAGCTCCTCTCCGCCTTCACCGCTTCCTCGCCCGGCGCCGCCAAGCCGCTCGCCCTCCTCGCGCCCGTCGTCTCCGAGCTCTTCCACTCCGACAAGCCGCGCAAGGAGACCGAGGCCCTCGTCGAGGCCGTCCTCAGCTACATCAGCCTCTGCTGCAGCAGCCGCCCCGCCCCCTCTCCGGCCGAGGGGACCACCGCCGACGCTGCGAGGCTGCTGCCGCCCTTCGGCGAGCTCGTCAAGGTGTGGAGCGTGCGGCACTCGAAGGAGAGGTGCCCGTTCCAGGTGCTGTTCCCTCTCGCTGGGGACGAGGCCAGGCGGGAGCTCATGAAGGAAGGCTGCAGCGTTGACTACCTCGCCGGGGTGGTTCTGGCTGAGGCGTTCCTCCTCAGGCTCTGCCTCAAGGTGCAGAATGCAACAAGGGTGCCTCGTGCTGAGCTGCAGAAGGAGCTCAAGATCTGGGCAGTCAGCTCCATCCCCGTCTTCCAGAACCACCAGTTCTTCGGTAAGTGGATCATGGCCAAGTTCTTATTCTTCCTTTTAGCATCACTTGTAGTGACTTGAGTGCCCATGGATTTAACAGGGGTCCTGCTGAACATGCTCTTGAACTCTCCGCTGCCTGTTTACTCTCTAGTGGTATGTGTTTCCTGATAAATGAACATTTTGAGAACATGACTTAGCAAGCTAGTAGAATTATGAATTCACTACTTAACAAAGTTATAATAAGAGTATTAATTAAGCATTTGCAAGGCATGTGGTAGTTGTATGGACCATATCAATTTTAACAAACATGGCAAATAGCATATAAACTCGTTTCATGAATTAAGAAACATTGAGTCATGATCATGATATTTTATTACCTGTTCGTAAACTAGTTATTTAGCATGGATTACCTTTATGAAATAAATAAGAAATGTGCAACTTGTTGCCTTGTTCTTCAACTGTGCTTGGAATCAGGGGTCTTTCTTAATTTGTGGAAACTAAAGAGGAGAACAGAACAGTATATGACTATTGTGTATCGCAAAGCTGGTGTTACTATAGCATTTTGCTGTCATCATCTGCAAGGAGCATGACTTAAGATGGATTGTGTCTCATCTTTGTGATATGAAAACAGGTTGAAGCCTGAACTGTGGTTTGTCCTAGTGTACTCTTTTGTTCCAGATTATTATTGTGTTTTTTTGTGTGGAAATGACAAACTATGGGTTGTATGTTCAATTATCCTTGGTTATATGTTCAATTTTTGGAAGCCATGTAGTACTGTACTCATGTAATTGGCCATTCTGAGTATTTTTTACTACAAAATTTCCAGTCTTGTTGATTTTTTCTAGTTTATTATTTGGTTTTCCTGAGTAGGTGGTTACATGTTCGATTTTCGCTGTTTAGAATCTAGAAGTACATCATCTGTCAGATAGCAGGCTAGGATTAGGCCTGTATTGAATGGGTTTTGTCAATGGCACTATCAAGTTTCTCGACTCATGAATTCTGTGTTGTTTGGTTTCTTGGTGACTCAGAGTGCAGATGATGAAATCTTATTGAGGGATGTCCTTTATGATTCTCTTATCCTGGTGGATTATTCTTTCATTAACAATGGTGCTGGAGTTGATCTCTTGCCTATATATGTGTCGAGATTGGCTATCACTCTTGATGCTGTCAATGATGCCAGGTGATAAAGAGTTACTGTAACCAAAACTTAGCTGGGGCTGGAAATATCTTCTCATTTCATTTCTTCTGACAGGAGGAAAGGTGATCAAGGGAGAGCAATGTCGTTTATCAATGCTTTCTCGACCTCAAGTGTTCCCTTTTTTCTCATCAAGTGGGCTACTTTTCAAGCTGGCTTTGGTGCACTCAGCAAACCAATTGCCAATACACCCCAAGCTATTCTCAGTATGTGCAAATATCAACGACATCATTGGTTTTTGTTTATCATGTCTTGTGGACTGCTTTCTCAAGCAGAACTGTATATGTTTGCTTTTCACAGAGTGGCTTATCGACCTTGAAGATAAGGGGCTCAAAGTGTTTGGAGATTACAGTTCTTGGATTATGGGGAGGTTTGCTTATGGGAACATGGTTCATTCAGATGCGGATCTTTTCTTCGTTGATAAACAGAGTGGTAGGGAGTTTATGGACACCAAAGGCAGTGAGGATGAAGCTGTGGAGGATATGGAGACTGCAGGCAATGCTTTTATGGCTGCTGCCCAGTCAATGAAGACCAACGGCATAAGGAAGAGGAAGAGCTGCGGAAATGAAGATGCAGCAGCTGTGAAGTTTGTGAAGTACAAGGTCGAAGATAGCTCAGTGAAGGACTACCTGTCAGCTGCTAATGGCTTGAGCAGTGGCAGTGAGGTAGAGAACCCACAGTCTGATGATGAGATGGAAGAATCAGACTGATGCGTAGAAACGAGATCACCTGCTAATGCTTACTTTGGAGAGTTTCTTGGACAACCGCCTTTTTGGAGCCTGGACCTGTCTTGTTTCAGATGCCGCTTCTTAATGATGTCGTGCAGTACCCTGTTCTAGGATAATAATCTGCAAGAGGGCCCAATCTCCAGCTAGGCCTTCGGATATAGTAGTAACCGTTAGCTGACCCTAGTTGTCATGGAGCATATGATGTTCCGCTATCATGTTCTTTGCTGTTATAATGCTATAGTAGAGGCCTCAAAATGTAGTCTTGCTTCATCAAGTTATTACTTCTGTAATAGATCGGTACTTTGTTGTTATCCCACGGAACCAATTGGAAGTAATGGAACCTTAACTTTCCCTGTGTATCGTGGCCTTTTGTGCTGACGAGGAACTTCCTTTTTGAAGTCCGTTTCCTTTTTCCTTTTGGTGAATGATGGGTGAATGTGGTGAAGCTGGCTGACGTAAGCAACTGAAAGTTCCCAGAACGTCCGGTCCGGGCGATGGGGCGCGCGGCTTGCGGACCGATGCGTTTACGCGGTTATCGCCAGCTACTTTGTAGTCACTCGTCACACGCCACTCATGCTCGCATCGCCTCACGGTGTGATCCTGTGTCCCACCCATGCCGATCCGCGCCCCGCGCCGATGCCATGTCCACGACTAGTCCGCGGGGCTCCGCCGCCGGCCCTGCAAGTCTGCGCCACCAGCCGCGCGCTCCGCCACTTCCATATGGGTAGCAGCCGGAGCCGGACAAGTTCCTTCATGACAGGACGCGCCGCTTGGCGATTGCTGCGAGTTTGGCGGCGTGGACGATGACCGGAGGGCGTTTGATGGAATGCCCCACGGGGACGTGGTCGCCCGGACCGCCGTGATGGCCGCGCGTCGCCACGCCGCTCTGAGCGATTTGCGATTGCATGGAGTTCACGAGACAAGTGCATCGTCGTGTACCCATGTCATCTGGTAAGCCTGCAGCAGGATTTTGGGTGACCATGCCTTGGGTACTTTATACAGTTACTAGTACTGTCTCATACTCTAATCGGATTACCCTTAGAATGGAATACAATGCTTGCATGGTTGACATTCTGATGAAGTCTGGAAAACTTCTTGAAGCTGAATCTATGGTCAGGTGTCATTGATTCCAGATGCATATGGATCACAATTCTTGGGGCTAGCAGGATACAGGGAAACATTGAGATAGCTTAGAGAGCATCAAGGAAACTGTTGTGTTAGTCTATGTACATGATTTCTTGCATATTTCTGTCATGCTTATTTGCGGATTTTAGAAGATGGAGTGATGTCAGTACCAGACTTCTGGAATGGCTGCTAGGTCATGGGGTAAAGAAGGAACTATTGTTCAGCTGGATTGAAGTTCATGGTCAGGTATGAGTGTTCTTGTTGCAAGACCGATGCTCAAAATATTGGAATTTGCTTGACATGCTTGCTGTCTGTTCATCGTGACTTTTCTTCCTGCAATCTCTGATGCTACCGGTGGGCACTACAGTGTCCTTATGGACAAGATCAGACCAGAAGGATATTCCAGATATATGGGCAGTGTTGTGTACTGGTGAACAAAGGTATGCTCGTGAATTGTTATCACTGAAACATTGCCTGTTCTATAGCATATGTAGCCTATGCTTACTGTCTTGCCTATTTATCTGGCTTAAGAAGATTAACATAATGAATTCTGGTATTGGAAATTTGGATTTTGCCTGAAGAGTTAGAGACTATAGCTTCCCACTTGGGGATCAATTAATTCTCAATTCATATTCTTCCATGCCACGCTACAGTTTATTGAATGACATAGTGCATAGCACAGATAATCCATCTCTAAATTTCTGCGTTCTGAACGCAGACTAAGGACATATCATGTTCAATGCAGAATGCAGACTTTTATCAGTCTGAGGCATATGAAAATGATCAGGCAGTCATGCCTGTGCTTGCGAACTAAGAGTCGATCAGTACTCAGTGTGGCACACGGAGGGCCTGATGGCGGCCCACTTCAGTGGATGCTGGATTGCTCATCTCACATTTGCTGTAGTCAAATTGGACAGCTTGTGCAGGTGGGGTGATCATTTTTCTGACCAACTTAAGTAGTGTCTTTTCCAGTTCCTCGCTGCTACTCCATGGGTGAACCTCAGCCTTGAGAAGCTGCTTGTTGTTGCAGATGAGATTCCACAGGGGGTAGTTCTCCTTTGGCATGACATAGTCCCCTTCCCCCAGCTTGAGGGATGGGCAGTAATCTCCCTTGCCGTCACCGATGTAGATGAAGCACTGCTTCTTGTCACTGGCTGTTGCTTGGATCCTCTCGATTATCTTTCCCTGCACATGGTGAGCACATTTTTAAGTTTTTATATGCTGAATTGTCAGTGAGTTTTCACATCTTGATATGAGCAATGCACTGAGATTTTATCAGTGTTGAAAGTACAGTATGAATATTCAGATTTCAGATTGCAGAGCACATCCAGACATCTTGCAATAGAATTATATTGTATTTTGTTTCTTTTTTGGATAGATAGATCTCGCTGTTTTTTTTTTTTTTTTTGTCTGCAGCGGCCACGTGCTGTGAGCGTTGGAGGAGTGAAGCTGCCATTGAATTTCAGAACCGATCGGCCGGCCGTCCTACTGTCTGGTAGTACCTTGCACATGTTGTCAGGGCAGTGTGTGCAGCCGTGCGGCACCGCCGCAGAGTCGTGGAACGGCGAGATCCTGAGCCTGCCGTCGGCGTCGACGCTGGCCGGGTTGGTGACGATCTCGGAGAAGCAGCCGAGCACGCCGTGGTGCGCCAGGACGGTCTCGATGAAGAAGGTGTTGGCGTCGCTCACCACCTTCAGGTCACACCTACAGCAGGAGCAGGCGAGCAGCCGCATGATGGCAGCATCAAAGATCGGTCCCAAACGCAAGTGCTGCAGTGGGGAACGGGGTCGGCATGGTGGTGTGCGTACCCGGGCGCCGCCGCCGTCTTGACCGCGGAGATGACGTGCGCGTCGAGCGGCGCGCTCCTGAGGCAGTCGCGGATGTCCTCGGGCGTCTTCCCCCTGGCGTGCAGCTCCGCCATCATCCTGTCCTGGAAAAGAGAAAGAGAAACCGAAATCGACTCGTTTGGCGCATGTCTTTCATTCATCCTGGACCCTGGAGGGACGAGGAGAGACGTGTGGTGCACATGAATGAAGATTGGTTACCATGAGTGGGTTCCAGCGCATGGTTGGGCGCAGGCGCTGGAACGCGTCGGCGGCGCCGAGCTTGGTGATGACCCAGTCGTCGCTGTCCCAGTCGATGATGGTCCGGTCGAAGTCGAACACCACCACGACGCCGGGGGCGGGCGCGGACGCCGACGCCATGGGCGGCGGCGGATGGATGGCAAGGGGCGGGGAGGAGGACAGGGGGCAGCTCTCCCGGGCTCTGCGGCGCTCTTATTTGGCGCCGTGGGCGGCGTGTTGTTCTCGGTGTTTGGGAGCGCTGCCGCACCGTCTCCTCTCCTCTGCTTTATATATAGCCCCATCGCCTATTTGGCAGGGTTGCTGACTTGTTGGGTTTGCGCGTCGCGTCGTGGTCAGCGGTCACATGTGTCGCCTCCTCTTTGCCATTTGCTGCTCTGCCGCCGTGTGTTTGCTGTTCGTCTGGCTCCTCCTTCCTCTTTCCCCGGCCGCGTCTCATGCCTAGCTCGGATTTGCTTGCGTTTGCGAGTGCTACATCATTTTGTTATGCTATTCCTAGTAGTACGAGAGTGCTACATCATTTTCGTGTGCTCCACTCTGCACTCCGCTTATTACTGCGTCAAATCAACCAGAACCGCCGGATTCGTAACTGCCACCCCTTCATGCATATCCATTTCTCGACACTGGACTATTCGTAGCAGCCACTCAAAGCCCCAGCCGCCATCGATTTTTTCTCTCTATTTTTTTTGTTTTATTAGCGTATATGATCCATCCATATGAGCTATTAATTTTCAATAACTGAGCTGGAACCTACCGCGCTACTCTTTCACTTTCCACAATTCGTGGCAAGGCTACCACTACAAATCTTAGCAACTGACACAACATGTCTTTGTTCTCGTCTTGGCCTGCTCATCTCCCTTCTGAGTCATTAATCCAATATAATAAATTTTGGATTTTGTTCGATCGAACTATTATGGACATCCAAATCCAAATAGATGCAATCAAGTGCATCTAAAGCAACAACTAGCGTTTAATTGAACTTTGTATTATTGAAATCCACTCCCACGGTCCCACCGAGCTACTATGATAACTGACAGGAACAAATCGCACGTTGCACTAGTTTGTGTAAATGCCATGCTTGCTGGGCGGGAAGCAGTGGAATCCTTGTCCATCACAGATTCACAGCATATATAGAGGACCCAGTTACAAACCTGCTTGTTGCATCACGCGTCACCCGCACTTCTGCGGCAATGGCAGCCATCTCCATTACCTTGCATTGTCTCCGTTCAATGTGCCGCTAGCTTCCGTGCATTGTCAGCCATGCCAAGCCTATGACCATAGGTCTGAACATTTTCGGGCGGCCGGAAAGTTGATCTGATCATGTGGTCTATCCGTGTCTCATGCTTATAGGATAAGTGCAGGCCAACAATTTTGTCCTAAAATGACATGTATGGCTGCCAAGCAGCGCGTTCAACTTTCGGTTCACAGGAATAATGGGGATTGATGGTTGGATGTCTCTGAATAAATTAATTCTTATGCTAGTCAATTTTTTTAAAGTTTGACCAATTTTATAGAAAAGATTAGTAACTTTTATGACATAAAATGAACACCTTATAAAAATATATTCCATGGTAAATCTAATCTAATGATACTAATTTAACATCTAACTCTTAACACTTTTTTTTCTAAAAATTCGGTCAAAGTTTAAAATGTTTGACTAAAACAACTCTAATATATTTATTAAGGGACAGAGAGAGTAAGTAAATGTACTCCCTTTGACTAGTAAAGCTTACAATTCTTGCTTTTCGAGAAATTCATGCTTTCAAGTTTGATCAGCTTTTTATGATTTTTTAAAACATTTATGATAAAAAGGTACTATTACATTAAGTTAATTATGAAATATAATTTCGTAACAAACCGATTTGGAGATATAATTGTGAATACTATTCATTTTAGATTTAGTTAAACTTGAACTGTTTTAAGGGACATATGGATACCATAGTTGCATTCTTTTGTTGACAAAGGGTTTTTTTCGAGCGACAAAGGTAGTAAAATATAGCACCATTCATACAATCTTCACTCTTTTTTTTTAAAAAAAATTGGTTTTTGGATACGTGTCTCGTTGACAAGAAATAAAGCTGGGTTTATAAAGCAAGGGTCCTCGAAGCTTATCTTCTTCTCTTAATAAAATAGATAAGCCGTTAAGAGTACAATTGTTTGGACTATTATAACAACAAAATGATGCGCTAGCGCCAACGACATTGTTACAGGTGGAGACAAAGGAGCAACGATCATATGAATGATTGCCGTTGCATTTCATATGGTTCCGTGCAGGGTCTCCAAAGTTCTAGCGGCTTGAGGCGTCGCTACTTGACTACTGGTAGTCGCAAGGATGGTCTACTGAAAAAGGTGGCGACAACTTCGCCGGAAGCAGGAAAGAGAAAAATGTGTGAGTTTGATATACCGTTTGTGTGTCTTTTACAAAAGGGGGTCATAAATTAGGACGGCATTGATTCGTAAAAATACTTTTGTCGCATTAATTTTTTAGGCCAACTCCGGAGGATCAAATTGATCTCCATCTAGATTTCATTCCACAGATGTTCCGCAAGCCGAGCGAGAAAATGACATAACGCCAATCCTCGCTGAAATCTGTTTAAAATTTTAGTTGGGTCTTTGTTCTTTATTTTTGACACAAGTGGCCAAGAGGCTCGTCCCCGAGGCAAAGCACAACACTACTATGTGCACAGAGCCTCCAACATATTAGGACCCATGCATAGTTTGTCTTAATTGGAGTGGTCAGTGGTACTACAAATTAGTATTAGTGGTAGAATTAATCAATAAAAACGTCCTTGTGTCACTCGTGACAACACCCTCACAATTTACATGTCTACAGCTCGGAATCCTGCACCTCTACATTGCTGATCTCCTCTTAATTTCCTGATGCATGCATAAACATTCTTTATCTTTGAAATTAAATATCATCAATTAAATATTAATACCAATTCAAATATATGATTTCATATTTTAATACATGTTTTTTATTCTTTAGCACAGTACATTGAGCATCGATAGTAATGAGTTGGCAATATTGTTTTTCAAGGCACCAATTGACAAAAAAACTTGCATTTAGAAGTGATTTATTATTTAAGCATGGGTCCCTATGAACTGTCTCTGTGTGCATCTCAAGGCTTCAACTCCCGAACTAGTGTCTCAACCAACATCACATTCCAACACCCTCACACAAATTTAGAGGAAAACTCCCTTCCTCGTCGCAACATCCTCAAGCCATCTGTATGAACCTAGGGGAGGAAAGTATACAACAACTCAGCTATATATCATCGCACAAGTTCTACCTCTATAAAGTGTATAGGCATTTACCCATAAGGTTGCCATCATTATTGGTGCATCTTTGCCTATCTTCAGACGTACAAAAAAATAGTTAATCTATCAAGAGTACAATTATTTTGACTACTAAACAAAAAGGGGACGTGTATAAGTTCTATACACTTTACATATGGAGAGAGACAAGTGGCATCAATCATATACACGAATGATTTCCGTTGCATTTGCTTATGGCTCCGTGGCTCATGTATGCTTAACGTTGAGCATCTCCAAAGTTCTAGCTTGAAGTGCCCACTTCTACTTATTTGCCTCGAACCTAGTTGCAAGCACGCCCTACTGGAAAAAAAAGGTGAGGACAACTTTGCCGGAAGCAGAAAAGAGAAAAGTGGGGAAAATATGCGCATGGACTTGATAATTTATTCCATCTTTTACAAAAAAAAAAGGTGTAGGACCGTCGATTAGGACGACATGGTTCGTAAAATTATCTGTCCTACGTGCTCCCTTAGTCCAAAAAAGGGCATATCTCATTTTTTAAGAAGTCAAATTTTCTAAATTTTGACCAAGTATATGCAAAATAATACATATTTATGATATATTTTTCTTGAGTACGCAAAAAATTTATGCATCTTTATAATTAAGTAGAAGAAAAGTTTTATAAACACGTCATAGCGCAAATGAGGAGGAGAAAGTATTACAAGCGTAGCCTCTGCCTTATAAATCCCCTAAGTGGACAAATCATGCACTAAACAACCAAGTCCCTGGCTTGGAATATTTATAATATATAATAAGTATCATTAAATTAAGCATGTAATATTCTTTTATAATTTACTTATTTGAATATACGCATGCACATGTAGAAGAACGAGTGTCCGTAAATGTTAGTGCCACTTAAAAACGAAAATCACCAGGTGTGCACAGCAAACGACGGCGAAAGGGTATCGAAATTCGGGTGGTAGATTTGGATGCAATTTTTTTATAATAGAAATATAAATGTATTCAAAATCAGAAAAAATATAAAATTGAGGCAGAGTAAACGGTAATTTAAAATCGAGAAAACAAGAACACATGGGAAAAAAGAGGAAACACAGAAAGGGCAACTTTAGGCCCATTATCTCGATGGCCTCGTTGCGTTGGAGTCCAGACATTGACTGATTGGACTCGGCCGGCCAGTTTGCACTTTAGTTCGCCTGTTGTAGCTCTCATTCCTTCAACTGCTTTTTTTTTTTAAAAAAAATACGAGTTGAATAACTCGGCTTTTGAGAAAGCCAGAAAAGGTTTTACAATGTCTCCACTGGGATTGCCAGCTACAGTAACCGCGCAAAATAAGCATCGTACCAACTAAAAGAGACGAAACTGAGGCAACGAACATCTCCACAACTAGATTTCTAATACATCAGAAGATATAAGTATGCTAGGGTGAAAGTTTTAAGCCATTCCAGGATCGCCGTCTTCACTTGAATGATCCGCCTCCTATCTTTCTCCTTAAGCAGAACCGACCATCGCTGCATGAAGGAAATGGCCAGATACAAAACATCAGTTGGTGAGTTTGGAAATTTCCCCTCTATTGCTATTTTATTCTCAGTGATCCACAGGGACCAGGCAAAGCATGCGAAAAGGAGAATGAGAAGCTGAGATGGTAATGGCCCCCTGCCATTAATCCACATACTCGTCATGTCTCCCAGAGATCTCGGCCTCTCACCTAAATGCCAGGTTTCTGTCAGAACAGTCCATACATACTTAGCCAAGTGACAAGAGAACAATAAGTGATCTACATACTCCAAGCCATCCCCAAGACAACAATTCCCGGAGCCGTTCCAGCCTCTTTTCATTAAGGATTGGGCAACTTGCAGTCTATTGTTAAACACTTGCCACAAGAAAAACTTGATTTTCAGAGGAATTCTAGATTTCCAAATACAGCCAGCCACCTTGCTAGTTACACCTCTATCTGTTATGAATCTATACAAAGACTTTGTAGTATATTTTTTGGACCTATCTAGTTCCCAAATCACCACATCATTATTATCAGACAGATGATAGCTCAAAAGTTCATTTCTTAATTCTTGCCATCTCTCGTATTCATTGAGAGAAAGAAATCTTTTGAAGTCAATGAACTAGAATCCACCTAACAATCTGCTACTAAAATTTCATGATCTCTTGCTAAAACATACAAATCCTCATAGGCAATTCTCAAAGGTACCCTATTGATGCAGCAATCTTGCCAGAATCTGCAGAGTTTACCATTACCCACTTTGAAGATAGCCCCCACTGAAAAAAGGTGTTTGACCTTATGCAACCCCTGCCAAAACTGTGAACTCGCCAAAGTTTTGGACCCAAAAAAAGTTAGAATCCTTCATATATTTGGCATTTAAAATTTTAAACCATAAGGCATTAGGTTCTTGGTGGATTTTCCAAATCCATTTGACAAAGACTATCATTCATAATCCTGGTATGGTCCTTAGGTCTAGAAACCATCTCAAACTTAGCCATGTGATATCTAAACTTGTCACCAGCTCCTGCCACAGAAACCTAGATCTAATACCATCCATCTTTTCAAGACCCCCTCCTTGCAAATTATAGAAGCCTATAAAATATGTTAGAATGCTATTAAGACAGGAATTCATCAAGATTTGTCTACCACCTGAAGAAATGTGTTTGCATTTCCATGGGTCTAGTCTCTTTCTCATCTTGTCCAACATGTAGGAGAAACACTCCATATTTAGATGTCTATCACTAATAGGAATACCTAAGTATTTCACAGGAAGTTCTCCTAAAACACTTGTCAGTTTATTTGTCATTTCATATCAGACGCACCAAAAGTGTACACATTGCTCTTATGACTCCTCAATGGTTCAGTTCCAACAGTCCACATTGCATTTCCTAAAAAAAGACAGTCCATATTGCAAAAGGATCTGTTTATATTTGCATTCATCTTTAAAAAAAATCCTAAAATTTTTTGGTATTCTGTAGAAACAACAACACTCTATAGAGTATTCACATCACCCCTTACGCACAACTAGTACACACTAACCGGAAGAAAACCATATGTCTAACAGTTTTCTCTTTAGGTTCTTAAGTTGCCAAGTGACATACTAGTTTGCTTGTGCGAGAAAAATTTAAGGATATCTTTCTTATACAATGATACGTAGATCTTCTGCGTATCCAAAAAAAATAGAAATGTTAGCCTGTTTATGCACCTGCTGGTTAAAGTGTTTAAACCAGAAAGGTACACACGCATGACACATGCCGTCCATTGTGATCAATCAACACCAAATACTTCATTGACAATGCATTTGACAAGTAGCAAGAAGAGCGTGACAACAAAACTAGAGCGTATCTCATCCACTTTTCCCACAATGGCAAGTGGCAGCTCCTGATTAGCTCTGGCCATTCCTACATGGCACACCACAGGATTCTTGTGTTGTGTGATAGGCTACCAGGGCCCACCAGGTGCCACATCAGATGCCATGCCATCCCGGCAGGACCAACCGGCCAATCCCAACCCAGCAAAAGATGGCCTGCTATCCAATCGCAACTGTATAAAAGCAGCTGTTGTGTTATGTTCTGACACAGCCGTCACACACAATGACGCATACACAAAAGAAGAAGAAGCTGTGATCTGATCGACATGGCCGCCGCCACCATGGCTCTGACCTCCCGAGCGCTTGTTGGCAAGCCGGCGACCAGCGCCAGGGACGTCTTCGGCGAGGGCCGCATCATCATGCGCAAGACTGCCGCCAAGCCCAAGCCAGCGGCGTCCGGCAGCCCCTGGTACGGGGCCGACCGCGTCCTGTACCTAGGTCCGTTCTCCGGCGAGCCCCCAAGCTACCTGACGGGCGAGTTCCCCGGCGACTACGGCTGGGACACCGCGGGGCTGTCTGCCGACCCCAAGACCTTCGCCAAGAACCGCGAGCTGGAGGTGATCCACTGCCGCTGGGCCATGCTCGGCGCGCTCGGGTGCGTGTTCCCGGAGCTGCTCGCCCGCAACGGCGTCAAGTTCGGCGAGGCCGTGTGGTTCAAGGCGGGCTCCCAGATCTTTAGCGAGGGCGGGCTGGATTACCTCGGCAACCCGAGCCTGATCCACGCGCAGAGCATCCTGGCCATCTGGGCGTGCCAGGTGGTGCTCATGGGTGCCGTCGAGGGGTACCGCGTCGCTGGTGGCCCGCTCGGAGAGGTGGTGGACCCGTTGTACCCCGGAGGCAGCTTCGATCCGCTCGGGCTCGCCGACGACCCGGAAGCGTTCGCGGAGCTGAAGGTGAAGGAGATCAAGAACGGCCGCCTCGCCATGTTCTCCATGTTCGGCTTCTTCGTGCAGGCCATCGTCACCGGCAAGGGTCCCCTTGAGAACCTCGCCGACCCTGTCAACAACAACGCCTGGGCCTACGCCACCAACTTCGTTCCCGGCAAGTGATCGGCAGGCCGCAGGGCGTGCGCCGTCCATGTCACACCGCGAGAGCATTGCAGCGCATCGCTGGGTCTACATTGCCATGAGAGTGTCCATGACAAGTGAATTTAACTTTTGTATAGAACACTTAGTTTAATACGTTAAACATTCAGTTGTTTGGGATTATATGTAAAAATGAGCGTGCGTGCATGTATTTGGTGGTATCCTACATTTGTACAGATGGAGGCAAGAAGTAATGTAGGGACTTGTTTGGCAAAGCTCCGGAAGTACCTTTGGACCGGAACATAGTACAAACTCTATCAACAACAGTTTTTATTGAAAAATATTTTGTTATTGTGTGGAGCAATTTTCTCAAATGAACTAGGAGGTTAGGAGCTGAAAAAAACTTGGGTTTTCTAATTCACTCTACATATAAATCATTGTATATGCATAGTGTTTATCCTAGAGAATCATAGAGAATCAACTCTTCACAAAGAATCAGCTTAGTACATCCTAGGGCCTACGAATGAGCTAGTGTTGTTGCATTTTCATAGCCCATGAGTTTAGTGTTGAGTATCTCTATAATCTTGTGTTTAGGTCACTTCAAAAGTTATGTTGCCCTTTTTTAATAAATGTACTAAATCACTGTTGGAGGATCACCGTTGGTTGTGCTAGAGCCGACAATGATATATCACTGCCGAGTCAAGCCACCAACCGGTAGTGATAAGTTTTATATTATTGCTAGCTAAGGCTCTAACTCGACGTAAGTGATATATCACTATTGGGTCAAGCCACGAGGTGACAAATATATTTTCATATCACTATCAGGTTTTATGTCAATCCGATATTATTTCTCCATTGTTGGATCTACGTAATCATAATTTATTGATTCTCCACCATTGGATCCACCTACCATCATTGTTTCTTATTATAAAAGTGGCATCAGAGACGCCTTCATATATGGATAGAGGAGCTAGGTTCCCTACATGTGCCAACCGCTTGTAGTCCCACAAATTAATTGGTTCACCATTTTGTATAGTCTCGATATTGTTGTTTGTGGAGAAAGTTCTCAAACATACACCTTTGCACTACAAGAAAAACCCACTCCTAGATATGTGCCATTTCATTTGCTATGCTTTCAAAGCATGTTTACATTTAGACTGGTTGAAGGACTAGACACGTTTATATACACGTTTTAAAAAAGCATATATACATTGTGAGAAACTGCTTTGCTAAGACATGATTGTTGATATTCTTGTGGAAACTATTTTTTTCCTTAATGTAACAATGTTTATTGGAGTAATGTAACATGGAAGTGCCTGTAAGAACTTCACATTTTTTATCTACCCATTTTCTCGTGTCTCTCTAGCTCCCATCTGAAAGAAAAATGATGATTCCAAATTTGCATGTATGGCTCCTTTCTGCTCAGCGACACTTGGTGTTCTGATGTGTTGTCGTGCACAATTCGAAGCCTGAACAGAGCCACCTATTGTCCAGTCCGTGGATCAACAACGCATTGTGTGCTATCGACTTCATGGAGGAATTCATCTATATAAAAACATAATAGGAGCTAAGTTCCCGATGTGTCTCATGCCTAAAATATAGTCATATCATATGTCTAGATTTTGCCTCATTCACAACTCAGCTTGTGTTGCAAGTGAAAGTGTTGCTTCTTTCCATTGTAGCACACATGTATATATATGAAAGAGTTATTCTTGTAACCGTCGTAATTTATTTTGTGCAACAGGATATAGCTTGAGGAAGGGTACTGTTGGCTGGATATATATGCTCTTAGACGTTCTCTTTATGGTTGACACACAACTATATGTAGCATAGACCTGAAAATAATTAATTATATAAATATAGATTAAACAGAAACAACCTCATGAATAAGTCTCATATAAGTCAGTGTAAATGTGACACATGACAGTCCTTCAATGATGAAATAGTAATTGACTAGTACTAGGTTGCAGGGAAATGACATTGACAAGGTTGATTATTATCAAATTAAATAGGGATTTATTATCATCATTCCCTGGAATGAATTATAATTAAGATTTTGCTCTTGGGCCTTCCTCGGGAAAAATGGAGTGTTTTGCCGGCATATTGCCCATAAAGGGCTTGTCTCTCGTTCGTATATAGTAGTAGTATGGCCATTCAGTTGCAAGATAGCACTTTCTATCAATGTAACACAACCGACAAATAAAGTTCTCGGCAGGGCCAATATACTCCCTCCGTTTTAAGTTGTAGTTCACATTTCTACTAGACATGATTCTTAACACGCTTTTAAATGGACATAGATTCAGTAACTTACATGCAAGTCACAGTGTAACATGCGACGCTTTATCCACCGTCCAAGTACATCCAATGTCTCAGAACACTTGCAACTAAAATAGAAATAGCTATCCAATTTTTTACTGATGGACAAGGGAGCGAGGGCCAAATGATCATGTGACTAAGTGTTTTAGAGCTGAAATGAGAGAACTGATTGCAAAGCTCGGATGACTCTTTCATTGGATAGAGAAAAATAAAATTATGAAGTCACTGGTCACTTGCTTCACTTGTCAAAAACTCGACACTTGATGGAATCACAAAGGAAATTTGCAAAATTGCAAGATTTTGAAATTGAGACTGCTGATGATTTTAGAATTAGGCCAAAAGCTGCATATGAGTCGGCTATTATTCATTATGTTGATGGACCCTTAACCACACTTGCCGTGACCACAAAAATTATTTGAAGACTAAGCAATAGAGAGAGTTGTCTTTTGGACAAGTTGGTAGTATGCTGAAATATTTTCATGACAAGATCTTTGAGAACCATCATTCCAATATGCCTTGCAGTTAGACTGTAATGAGCATATAAACAACATATTCTGGGCTGATGCAAAAATGATACTTGATTATGCATAGTTTGGTGATGATGTGACATTTGACACAACATTGGACACAAATAAATAATATCGACCATTTGATGTCTTTTTGGGCTTAATCAGTTTAGAGAAACAACTATATTCGATGCTTGAATTCTCTTTGATGAAACTGAAACTCATTTACATGGCTCTTTGAGATGTTTCTAGCAGCCCATAATGCATTAAAGAACCATTTGAAATCAGATTTTGATGTTGTTCGATTTTTGAAGCACTTTGAGAGGATTGTGGAATAAAAAAGAAGGGATTGGAATCTGAATTTGAGGCAAGGAAAAGAATACCAACAAGACTAATGTGCACACCTATGTTGTGCAAGCGAACAAAGTCTATACTCTGGCTATATTTGAAGCTTTCCAAAGTGAATATGAAAGGTCTATGGCTGCATGCACTAGAATGTTGAATGGAGATAACAAATGGAGTGCATAGTGACAGGTGATACTTTGAACCAAACAACTTAATGTAGTTGTGGAATGTTCAGTAGGACAGGAATATTGTGTTCACATGGTTTGAAAGTTCTTGATTTGATGAATATAAAAATATTTCCAACACACTATGTGTTAAATAAATGGACTAGAGAAGCCCGCAATGGAAGTATACAAGATAGAGAAGGAAGAAATGTGGTAGAAAACCCGAAACTTGAAGCTCAAATTCAGTACAAGTCTCTATGCTACAAAATTCAGAATTTGGCATATAAAGCAACTAGCTTTCCGGAATGTTGTTTGCTATTAGACAAGGGACTTGATTGCTTTTGTACATAGTTGGAGGTAAGCTCAATGTATGTACTGGAGTTGTGAATAAAAACCCATTTGATGACAAGGAAAATGTTAACCCAAATGTGCAGGAAGATGCCCGAAAAAGAAAGTTCAGTCAAAGAAATTAATGAGACAAAGAACTTGTTTAGATAAGTTGCTTAAGGTGAAGCGCAAACCAGCCAAATCTGTTGTACCAGCAAAAAAGAAAGCAAGCGTATGTGTAATTGCAATATGAACATTTCTATATGTTGTCATTGCAATCTAAATGTTGACATTTCTATAAGTTGTTGCTCATCTCTACTAATTAGTTGCAATTTTTTGTTAGAAAAAAAAGAAAAAAAGGTTGGTGCACAGAACATGATGGCCAAAACAAAGGAGAAGTCGAGCTTCAAGAGCACACTATCATTGACACTTTCACTCAACTCATAACAGTTCCTACTTTGGCAAATTTGGACCTTCAAGATCTGTTCTAACTTCTATTGATTGGTTACATAGTACTTCCTCCGCTTCAGATTATAAGCCGTTTTGACTTTTTAGTTCGCGCACTTTACTATTATTATGTCTAGATGCATAGCAAAGTGCATGAACCAAAAAAATCAAAACAACTTATAATTTGGAACGGAGGGAGTATTTTGGATAGGGGTAACTATAGTATTTTGATTCCTAAGTATAGTATTTGTGGCTTGAGTGTAGTATTTTGTGGAGCACAATGCCAACTAATAGACTTCTCTGAATGTCAGAATGTAGGAGCCACAGCTGTTGTAAGTAGTTGATGGAAGTTTTGTAAACACTGGATTAGCTACTGGATTAGTAATTTGTAAGCAACGGTTTAGCTTTGAAAATGCAGTGAGCTGCTACGTATCTGTATGAACTAGTTCACTGTTTCTTCCTATATCTGAATTGCTGAAAGTCTGAATCTGGTTTCAATGGCCGGCTGCAGAAGGTAAGTTACACCGTGACTTAGCCTCACGTAAACTGAAGCTTTTTTGTGAGAAAACTGAAGGCTTGTTTAGTTCTGTAAAGTTTTGGAGTATCAATTACTACTATAAGTTTGGCGAGGGCTTCTAGGAAGGGGGTGATAGCCATGTCATCAAGAAAAGGAGAAGCGTTGGATCGTCCATCCTGTGGTTGTCGTTGAGAAGCTGTTTTCAGAGGTGGGGATTCGTAGTGGCTTCTACCTGCTCTTTCTGGCTTTTACCTCTCGGCTCCAGCTTTTCTTAGAATCTACCTACATGAATAAATACCGAGCTTCGCACTCCTCCCGTCTCTCTCCACCGGCCTCCTCCTCCCGTTAAAAAAATAGAAATGAGCGAGCCGCGGGAGATGGGCGGCCCGGCGCGAGAGGCCTGGCGCGGGCAGGCGGCGCGTCGGCGCTCGCGCTGGCACAGATGGGCCCTCCCTTCGTCCTCTCCCTCCGTCTCCACGCAGATCCTCGCAGGTGATGTTCGTCATGTGCCCTAGGGGTGGGGTTAGGGTTAGGGCTAGGGTTAGGGTTAGGGTACGGCGGCCGCGGCTGCGGCGCGGCGCCGGCGCCCGCCCTCACCCTCCTCTCCCAATCCTCGCGGTACTGGCAAAGCGTGGGTGACCTCGGCGCTGCTTCTTGTCGATATGTATATTTCTGCTCAATGGATTTCTTACCATATGGTGTGTTGTATTACAGGCAACCCCTACCTATTGAAAATATTGATTGTTTGGTTTAAAAAAAATTATGATGGCAGCAACTCAGAAACTCTCTAATCGGTGTTTAGAATTTTGTGATCTGCTGGAACGTTGCATGCTCAAGGAGTGCATGAGGAATTTTTAGAGTTCAGCGGCTGCAAAGAATCAATGGATGATTCAGGTGTGACATCAACATATGCTGGTGGATATGGATCCAATTTAGAAATCGGTGGCCATAGTGCTAATGGGTTTTCAGTTATTTTGCCCTTCTTTTTCTTCATTGTCCCTTGAATGATTTTGAGCTATAGTCTATAGTAACTAACGTCAAAACATGTCTTCTTTGCTGCAGCTCAACACTGAAGGGAGTACGTCACGTTCACAGTGAATAATAAATTTGAGAAGATTGACAATTCAGGCTACAAGTGTCCAATGTATGCATCTTTTTCTTTAATTCCTATATATATATATATACATACACAACTGAGCCCTAATATGATGTGTTGAACTATCATTTGTTGCTCCAACAGTATATATGGAAGTTACATCTCCTAAATGAGTATATGAAACGTGCGATATTATCATGTATGCTTTACTGCAGTTTCACACTAGGTAAAACCAATATTGTGTTCATACTAAATAACCAAACCTAAATAGGTCTGGATTGCGGTTTATGTCTTGAGTAGTGATGTATTGACAAATTCCAATAAACATATAGGGGTCTCAGATCTAGAGATTTTTTAAACGGTTACACGTCATGTTTTGTAGGCCAATTCCTATTTGTTCTATCTCCACGTCCATCATATTTGCCATTTCTGGTGGTTCTGGCCAAAGTGGTATGGAATCTTTGAGGTTTTTTTGGGCCTAAAGTACTTATATCAGTTAATTCGTTGCCTATTTGTTCTATATCCACATCCATGTTTGCTTCTCGCTTATAGTATGTAGCTCCAGAGCAATGGGTTGAAGAGCTCGAAAAATTGTGTGTGATCAGTGAAAAGCATGTCTAAATAACATAAATAATTTTGACTTTGCAAACAATGCAAGGGCTATTTTTAAAATTGCTATATCATGCCTCAAATGCTGTGTATGGTTTGAGATGGATGATGTTGTGCTTTCGACAGAGGTTGTGCTACTGCCTCATCCCAACGGTAAGAAACCCTAACTATTTTGTCCTGCTAAAATTGAGAGGTACCATTTGAAGACCTTTCTTCCGATAAATAACTGCAAATTTTTTGTTCTGATAATTTTGCAAGTAGACAATTTTGCTTCGCGTTTTTGTTGTGCTGATAGATCTATTTGTTAGTTAAACCTTGTTGTATGTACTGCACTTAGCTATGTGTTGTCCCCTTGTAGGTTTTTGTTCCCAGACTATTTGAACAAAGAAGAGGAATTCAGACAATTCCTAAGGTACTGTTTTGATTGTTACTTTCTGTGACCACTGCTTGCTTGTGCAATGCTTGCACATTTTTTATCCTTTAGCATCATTTCACACCTTTGTGTGTTACACAAAAGTTCATGTGAGTTTGGAAGACTTATATATTTCTATGATGTCCTGAGGTCCATCTTGTGTATGATTGGAACATATTTATAGTTAGTAGAGTTCATGTGAGTTTGAAAGACTTATTTATTTCTATGATGTCCTGAGGTTCATGTTGTGTATGATTGGAAAATATTTATAGTTAGTAGAGTGCTTTTTGCGTCAAAAAGTTCTAGAGTGCTTTTTGACTGAGGATGTTGGGATAAGGAAACATCCTTCCATGTGTTTACAGCTTCTTGCATTCAGATGGCCATGTATGTGTCTATAGAACTCCAATTACAAGAACATCTCTGTTACTGATTAGTTATTTGATATTATGCTTCCTTCGTTCTTATCTTAGATTGTGCCTATGTTTTATTTAGTACAAAACAATGGCCTCAAGAGCAGGGAAAATTGTGTGTTGATCAGTGCAAAGCATGTTTGAATATAATAAATAATTTTGCCTTTGCAAAGAATGAAAGGGCTATTTTTTCATTGCTATACGATGCCAGTAAAACTGCTACTATTTCAAATATTTAGGACCTTTGTAGGATGGCTAGATGGTTTGCCAATTCATTTAGGTGTCCTGGACAAGCCGCTTGAGAGACAGTGGCTTCGGTAAGTTGCAAATTGTTGCTATTCTGGGCTTTGGAGTAGTTTCCAGGAAGACTGGGAGAAATGGTATGGTTTATGATCAAGTTTGAACTGCTATTGCATTTGGAGCCACTAATGGGTCTCGGCAATTAGATATGTTTACAATTTCTCCTGGAATGTCTCATTTGGATGGCTGGCTAAAAGCTAAAGGTGTTCATATATTCCTTATGTCAGCAGGATTTGGACACTGATGAGCATCGCGAATTAGATATGTTAGGTTAATTTTGATGTGGTTTTTAGTTCCATATTTTTTCCTTACAAATCTATATGCTTTCCTGTCCTAATTTTCAGAAAAATACCTTGTCAACTGCTCCTTTGAATATTCTCCCTACTCCTATGTGGTGAGCCTTAGGTATGAGCAGTAAAAGACCACTTTAGCACACTGCACACAAATTAACTATTAAAGGAAAGCAATACAAACTTCTAGAACCTTCCTACAACTCATGATCTATGATATTTATCATGGAATTATGTAGAATTGGTAGTAAAATAAATTAGTAAAAGTTGTAATATTTAGGAAAGTTCTAGAAAGGGGGACACTTGTCTCAACCTCATAATCCCCCTTGGCCTATAAATAGAGGCCCCCTTCCTTGCCATGCCATAGAACCATGAGCATGGTAAATAAGTGGTAGGAGGGTGAGTGCTAGGCTAGCCACTAAAGAGAGAGTGTTGTACACTCTTGTGTAACATTGTTGTGTTGTAATTTGAGCCATATAGTTTCTAAGTACTTAGTGCATAAGTGGCGATCCATCGAAGGTAGGCTCTGCCACCCGGGATCACAAGGGTCTGGACTTCATCATAGGTTGGCTCTGCCACCCGGAAGTTAGCTTCATCTGTTGGTAGGCTCTGCCACCCGGAAGTGAGAAGGCGGCTCTGCCGTCGAAAGGACCTATTGCACTAAGTAACTAGAAATTAAAAAGGCCGACCGACTCCAGAGTGAGTTGGTGTCCTAGGTGTAGGTCCTCATAATAGTGAGTATTAGGGCCACCTCAATTTCCAACAATTGGTATCAGAGCTTGACGGTCCGGGACCGTCTGGAGGAGGCTTTCTAGTAAGCACAGGGTGCTTGTTGTGTTCGGTGCAATACCAAGGCGCTAAGAGGAGACTCTGCCGGTGCACAGTCTGGGACTATGAAGCTCATTGGTCCAGGACCAAGAAAGCTAACTTGACGCCGGGCGTCAGTTACCATGGCAGATCTTGCTAGCGCAAGTGGTGGGATTAAGAAGCTCAATAGCCATAATTATGGCTATTGGAAGATCTGCATGGAGTCATACCTACAAGGTCAAGACCTATGGGAGGTTGTTGCGGGCGCCGAAATAGTGCCTCCACCAAAGGAGAGTGGCGATAGTTCTTCGAAGAAGGAGGGAGCCGATACCTTGCGAAAATGACGCATTAAAGCCGGTAAGGCCATGTTCGTGTTAAAGACAACTATTGAGGAGGACCTACTGGAGCACATCCGAGATGCGGAGACCCCAAAGGAAGCATGGGAGACTCTAGGGAAATTGTTCTCGAAGAAAAATGAAGCACGCCTCCAACTCTTAGAAAAGGAGCTATCAGGTATCTCTCAAGGAACATTGACTATTAGTCAATATTTCACAAAAGTAAAATCTATCTGTCGAGAGATATCCGAGCTTGCACCGGATGAGAAGGTTGGTGAGGCCCGTATGAGGAGAATCTTCATTAATGGCCTTAGACCTGAATATCAAGGGTTTATAGCCGCAGTGGGTGGATGGCCTACTCAACCTTCATTGGTGGAGCTAGAAAATTTGTTTGCTAATCAGGAGGAGTTAGCTAAGAAGATGGGAGGCATTACCGTGAAGGAAGAAGAGGAGGCTCTCTTCACAAGTAAAAAGAAGGAACCACCTCGGGGGCAAGGAAGGCCGAAACCAAGGTGGATAGAAGGTGGCAAGCATCACCCAAAGGAGAAAAGTAGCTCTTCAAGGGGAGCCCATGGACGAGAAAACCAGCAACAACAACCAAGAAAGGATGGATGCTTCAATTGTGGTAAGAAGGGTCACTTTGCTCGAGAATGCCGATTTCCAAGGAGGCACTTTGAAGGGAATGAGAAGCGTTTTGAAGGAAATATGGCCACCACCACACGAGAGAAAAAAGAGGCATACACTAGTGAAGAAGAGTGGGATGTTGAAGCTGGGTTTTCTCAAGATGTTGAAGAAGATGAGTTGGAGGAGGACATGGAGGCACCTGCTTTTGCAGCAACAACTGATCCAACAGTTAACTACAAGGAGGATTGGATCATCGATTCTGGGTGCTCCAACCACATGACTAGTGATGACAAAAAGTTGGAGGAAATAGCCGATTATAAGGGAAGGAGAGTTGTGCTTATGGCAAACAACTCGAGATTATCCATCTCTCATGTTGGGAAGGCGATCGTTCCAAGGTACGGTCCTCAGCAACTCCAACTCGATAAGATTTATCATGTCCCTGGCTTGAAGAAGAATGCTATCAGTTCCTCAGTTGGCAGCAGAAGGAAAATACGTGCTCTTTGGGCCAGAAGGTGTGGCAATTTTTAGAAAATTGAAGGTGATTGGCACACCCATCATGGAAGGAAGGAGGAGACAATCGGTCTATGTCCTCTCCGCTGAATCTGCTTATGTGGACAAAACTCAGAGAAATGAGACTGGTGATCTTTAGCATGCGCGTCTTGGACATGTTAACTACAGTAAACTGAAGGAGATGATCCAGAAGCAAGTACTAAAAGGGCTTTCTCAAGTAGATATCCGGACAGACACGGTTTGTGCTAGTTGTCAGTACGGCAAGGCTCATCAATTGCCATACAAGGAATCAAAACATCGATCTGAGACGCCATTGGAGCTCATACACTCGGATGTTTTCGGCCCAGTCAAGCAAATATCTATTGGAGGGATGAGGTATATGGTGACTTTCATTGATGACTTCTCAAGGTACGTTTGGGTTTACTTTATGAAAGAGAAGTCTGAAGCTTTCACAAAGTTCAAGGAGTTTAAAGAGAAGATAGAAGGTGAACTTAACATGAAAATTAAATGCCTCCGTACTGATAATGGGAGAGAGTATTTATCAAATGAGTTCACTGTCTATCTTAAGGAGCATAAAATAAGAAGGCAATTAACTTGTCCTAATACTCCACAACAAAATGGAGTAGCAGAGCGCAAGAATCACCATCTTGCAGAGACTTGTCGAAGTATGCTCCATGCTAAGAACGTACCTGCAAGGTTCTGGGCTAAGTGTATGAGGACAGCAGCCTATGTACTTAATAGGCTACCTCAACCCAAGTTGGGATTCAAGTCACCACATGAGTTATTATGGAAGGTGAAGCCGGTGGTCAGCCATCTCAAAGTATTTGGCTGTGTTTGCTATGTTTTTGTGCCTGATCACCTAAGGAGTAAGTTCGAGAAGAAAGCGATTCGGTGCATCTTTGTTGGCTATGATGATGCACGGAAAGGTTGGAGGTGTTGCGATCCAACCATAGGAAAGTGCCATACCTCAAGAAATGTGGTATTTGATGAAGCGTCAGCATGGTGGTCATCTGAGAAGGTTGAACTACCAGAATCACACGATTTTGAGGAGGTTCCAGAAGAAATCCAAGAAGAGGAGGAGCCACCAACTCCAAGTGAAGATAAAGAGGGTTCCCCAAACAAAGTTAAAAGCTCTTGGAAGACTGGTGTACATCAGATGAACTCAGAGGAGCCCCAACTACCACAAGTGGAGCTTGATGAGCCTATTCAAGGATTAAGGAGAACAACAAGGCAGAGCAAACCTAATCCAAGGTATGCTAATGCCGCCCTAGTTGATGAGTCTATACCTATTGAGCCATCTTCATATGAAGAGGCAGCAAAAGGCCTCGAGTGGCATAAGGCGATGGAGGAGGAGATGAAGGCACTAAATGAGAATCAATCATGGGATTTAGTGCCAAAACCAAAGGAAGTAAAGCCTATATCTTGCAAATGGGTTTACAAGATAAAGACTCGTCCCGATGGCTCAATTGAGAGGTATAAGGCTCAGCTTGTAGCTCGAGGTTTCTCTCAGCAATATGGGCTGGACTATGAAGAAACATTCAGTCCGGTGGCAAAAATCACAACTGTTCGAGTCTTGCTAGCATTAGCCGCTTGCAAGTCTTGGAAGTTGTGGCAGATGGATGTCAAGAACGCATTCCTACATGGAGAGCTTGACAAGGATATCTACATGGAGCAACCAAGAGGCTTTGAGAGTAAGATCCACCCCGAGTACGTTTGTAAATTAAAGAAGGCTCTCTATGGTTTGAAGCAACCTCCATGAGCATGGTACGGGAAAATCGGTGAGTTTCTCGTACAAAGTGGTTTTAAAGTCGCTCCATCGAACTCTAGCTTATTCGTGAAGGCCAAGGATGGTAGACTAGCAATAGTCCTAGTCTATGTTGATGATTTGATTATCACCGGAGACTACTCCGAGGAGATACAAAGGACAAGAGAAAATCTCTCAGTCCGATTTCAAATGAAGGAGCTTGGAGAATTGAATCACTTCCTTGGACTTGAGGTGGAGCGCACAAAGGAAGGGCTATTTCTGGGTCAACAGAAATATGCCAAGGATCTTTTACTAAGGTATGGGATGCTTGACTGCAAGCCTATCTCTACTCCTATGGATCCTAATGTGAGGCTACAAGAATATGAAGGGAAGGATTTGGAGGACATGACTATGTATCGACAGCTGGTTGGAAGTCTCATCTATCTCACGTTAACTCGACCGGATATTTCTTATCCAGTTGGAGTGGTTAGTCGATACATGAGCAATCCAAAGAAGCCTCACCTTGATGCAGTCAGGCGTATCCTCAGGTATGTTAAGGGCACCATCAATTTTGGTATTCTATACAAGAAGACAAAGGATTGCCAGGTGATGGGATACTGTGATGCCGACTACGCTGGAGATTATGGCACGCGGCGGTCAACCACAGGATACTTCTTCAGTATTGGATCAGGAGCTATATCATGGTGTAGCAAGAGACAACCTATTGTGGCATTATCTAGTACTGAAGCTGAGTATCGATCAGCGGCAATGGCAGCACAGGAGAACGCATGGCTCAAGCAATTGATGGAGGATCTGCATCAACCTACGGACTACCAAGTAAGGATTTTCTGTGACAACCTATCCTCCATACGCCTAGCAGAAAATCCAGTTTTTCATGCAAGGACCAAGCACATAGAAGTTCATTACCATTACATAAGAGAAAAGGTCCTTGAGGGAGAGATTGAAATGGTGCCTACAAAGACTAATGAGCAGATTGCCGACATCTTCACAAAAGACTTGAACAAGGCAAAGTTTAAAAAATTTTGAGAGGCACTCGGCATGATCTGCAAGACAACTCTAGAGAGAAGTTTGCATTGAGGGGGAGTATTAAAGGAAAGCAATACAAACTTTTAGAACCTTCCCCACAACTCATGATCTATGATATTTATCATGGAATTGTGTAGAATTAGTAGTAAAATAAATTAGTAAAAGTTATAATATTTAGGAAAGTTCTAGAAAGGGGGACACTTGTCTCAACCTCATAATCCCCCTTGGCCTATAAATAGAGGCCTCCTTCCTTGTCATGCCATAGAACCATGAGCATGGTAAATGAGTGGTAGAAGGGTGAGTGCTAGGCTAGCCACTAAAGAGAGAGTGTTGTACACTCTTGTGTAACATTGTTGTGTTGTAATAAAGTTTCGTTTCATATAAGTGTTAGTCTCCCGGTTGAGCCATATAGTTTCTAAGTACTTAGTGCATAAGTTGCGATCCATCGAAGGTAGGCTCTGCCACCCGGGATCACAAGGGTCTGGACTTCATCGTAGGTTGGCTCTGCCACCCGGAAGTCAGCTTCATCTGTTGGTAGGCTCTGCCACCCGGAAGTGAGAAGGCGGCTCTGCCGTCGAAAGGACCCGTCGCACTAAGTAACTAGAAATTAAAAAGACCGACCGACTCCAGAGTGAGTTAGTGTCCTAGGTGTAGGTCCTCATAATAGTGGGTTTTAGGGCCACCTCAATTTTCAACATTAACAATGCTATCTTATTTTATTAGACAATTAGAAAAGCCATTTTTAACTTTCTTCTTCGTTCTTTCGTCTGCTACTGAATACTAATGAACTGACAAAAAATCCCCTTGGTGATTCTATTCCTTAGGTTATTCATGGTACGACCTGACAAAGAAAATACCCTGGGTGCTAACTGACTACAAGCTGAAGGTGTGGTTTATTTATGCCTTTCCTAGGTGATTTCACTTTAGCCTGATTTTATTTCTAGATTTATTTACATATATGTTTTCTGATGTCAAATATGAGGTCCATTTCCATCAGTGCTGTGGGCTGCAGGACCAGTGTCTGGAACTCGCCACACCTATGGGCAAAATCAGTGTACAAAGCAAGAACAAGACCCTTTTTGTAATTTATTTTTGCTGCTTAGGCATCGCTATTTTATTTGTGCTTCTTAGAACCAACAACTCGACCTCTGCAGTTCCTATTAAAATGGTATGCATTCTGTTCCATATCGTCTATCACTTTCTTTCCTAATCTGTTGCATGTGCTTTCTAGTCCAGTCAGTAGAATGGTGATGTTGTTGCTGCTTCAGCATCTTTGCTGACAAACATGTTCACCTTACTCATTCGATTATAAAAAACGAAAGAAATTGACTTGTCCTGCAGGTCTCGATTATATGCTACTACAATGGCGCTTCACATTTTATTTATCAACTATGTGCCTGGTAATTACTGACACCCCAAACTAAAAAGGCTAAATGACTTTAGCATGGTAGTCAGCGAGAGTTGAGGTGAGTGAAACTAGAGGGGATCAGAATATAGCTTTCCTGCTTATTAGACATGTCCGTAGCCTTTCAAACCTTTTGCTTGGATGTGTTTTTGTAGCTCAATGATGTATTGCCTACAGTAAAACAGGCTAAACGGCAAAGTGTGTTGCGTATCCTTACAAGGGTGTTTGGGTATTGGTGTCCATGGACACCAGTTGTATAGTATGTGGAGTATGCCTAGCTGATAACAGTATCACGTGACTTCCATCTGATTCTGATGTTTTCTAACACTTATTTCCCTCAAAGACATTTGCCATTTAATATTTGCCGTTTTTTCTTTCTTCAGCCTGTTATAAATATTCCATATCCATTGTTGAGCGATATGATATCATGCTCATTTTCTTGTGAGGCACTGGGCTTGATCTGTTACTCAATTAAGCAATTTTTGAGAACAACCCATTTGTTGGTGTGTTTTCAAGTTCCAGGTTGATGATCAAATGATGATTAATATATTACAGAGGCCTATAAGAATCTTGTCTTCGTTGCAAAAACAAAAAAGACCTTTTACATTGATCCATGTTTTTCTTTCCAACATTTATGCACCTTACCATTGTGTTCTCCGTGTTTCCCAACAATTTGTTAAGGCTTGGTCAGTTTAATTGTGTGCTAAACCTTCTCCATAATTTGGTGCAATACTGCTTCTTAAATAAGAGTTGGTTATGTACACTGGAGCTAAGGTCCTGTTGATCATCTCGATCTTTGCACTGAATTGGTTATGCCTGTGATTTTTCAGTTCATACACTTTCTTGCAAATGCACTTGCTTATGACAGTGTTACCAGGTCCACTTAGATATTTGCACCGAACTGGTCCTGCTTAGAGGCCTACTGTTCCCCTATTCATTTGTTTTCTTCATTTTGCTACTCTTCTGTTTTTACAGTCCCGACCGGTGTTTTTACAAAGAGATTTTAGCACACCAATATATACTCTAATTTTATTGCATATGCTAATCAAAAACCTTTCTGAAATTCCCTTATAGTTCTATCTTTGTTTCCATAGTTTTCCCTTTGCCTTCGTCTCTCTGATTGAGAGGTCTCCCAGTTTCTGGCATTGCTGTTGGACATATCACATATAGCATACCTTCAGTGATTACTCTGATGCTTGCTATTTGTTCAGTAGGCTGCAACTACAGCCAAAACCAAAACCACGGATCCGCCGCTTCTACCCTTTTACTGTGCGATGTCGAAAAGTTTATTTTCCAGAAATTGATATCGGCTTCGACTGGCCCTTGCGAACAAATGGATTCCTATATAAGGGAATTTAGAAAAGACTAGGCTAAGTATCTGAGGGGCAGTATATGTTCCTAAAATCTTTCTTCTTGTTTGGTTGAAGCACCAATGCTGATGTATTGTTGCTTACTAATACTGTTCTATGCTTCTATTTAGGTTGGCTTTTTGGCACATGCTGAATAAACAAAGCATTTGTGCACAGGTAAATTTTCTGTAACAGTTAGTATTGCATAGATTTGGTAAAAAAAATATTACATGTGAGCATGTTTGTTTATAGTTGTACCAAGCACATATCTTATCAGTGAATTTTTACAAGACAAAAAATAATAAAAGAAGCAGTCATCATCGTAGCTATCATGTTTTATTTTTTTATAGGTGTTACATAAATCTGTACATGCCCATTTAAAAATTTTCATGAATGTCTTTCTTTTCTTTCCTTTAAAATTCACATAATTTAGAGTTTATTTCCAAACTGGTAGTACATAATAAAACCTGTTAGGATATGTATTGTTCGGTTCCCTTACAAACTGAAGATTGATAATGTGGAGTGAAGCTAACAGCTATTTTTGCAGGATTTGCAGGGTTACTGGGGTGGATGATAGTGTGAAAGATTGCCTTGTCCTCGGTACAGGTCAGCCCTGAGGCCTTAACATACCATGCTGCTATTTTCCAATCCATTACCATCTATGCAATATTTTCTGAATCTAGAAATTGGTGCTTTTAGTTTCAAAAAAAATTTAAGGGAAATTAAAATCTTTATTTTGGGTCCAGTGTTTTCTAAATCATTGACCAGTTCATACAAAGGAATGACCTACTTACCCAGACCAGGTACTTCAACTCTGTTTTGGTTACCTGGACCTTTCATAGAATGTTATTACAGCATGCAACAAACTGTTGCCAACGATTGTTGTATTCATATTTAGCTATTTTATATCACCTGGAATAGTTTTTTTCACTGCACTGTTATTATCTTAATAAGGTGTCAAAATTTAGAGAACCTTCATGTCACCATACACAACATTCTAATGCTCTGAATTAGTAGTGCCTTTGACAACTTTCCCATGGATTCTTATTAAGTCTAGACGAAGTGATGTGTTTATTTCTGAAATGTTATTTGCTTCACTGCTTCCTGTAGGCTAATCACACAACCCATCAGGCAAATACATGGGTTTCCCTCAGCACAAACACAATATGCCATCTAAACATGATGTCCCCAGCCATTCAGGTTGCAACCTGCTCTGATTGTCTTAGCTCCAACAGAATTCTAAATCGTCAGGTATACATCATCCTTTCTCTTATCTAACTATTGATGAAGCCAGTCAATTCTCCTCCATGTAAACCTTTTGTTCCAATACTTATTTGCATACTTAGGATGACATAGATATGCCGTCGCTCTTGCAAACATAAACCTCATGTTACTCATTGACTGAAACTGTAACTTATGTTACTAACTTTTCCCCCAATGCCTACAATTCGTAATTCACGAAAGTGGGTCTTCCCTTGGTTGTATATAACTACACCCCTAAAACTTCTGGTGCTAAATTTGAACCTGGAGTTGTAAACATACTTCTATATGTAAGATATACTATGATGTTTTCTTATGCACTTCAAATAATGGCTGCAAATCTTCGCCCTAGTAGAAACGAGTCACCAACCGTGACACCAGGCTGATGGATCCTGACATCACAAGCAGACAGCTCTCAAGTTCCACTAACACGACCAGACAATTCAGTGGGAGCATCAAATACATAACTATGAATCCAGACGATAGCACTAAATGCTAATCGCTGTCCCTGTTTAGCGTTGCATGTATAATTAGTTTCTTTCTTGCCATGTATAAGTCAACGCCTGCAAAATATAGCTATGTACTGTAAATATTCTATATCACAATCCTTTGATATATATCCAACGTATGTAAATTTAAGACAAACTACCGAACTGATATCCTATGCCATGTGTTTACTTGTACCCAACATCTTTGATTTCGTTTTTTTTTTTCCTATTACAACATGGCGAACCACACATCCATATGAAATTACCTTCGACTGGCAGCCTCACGGGCGCGCGAAGCCGCGCGCTTCGATACTAGTTTATCAAATCGGGGAATTCCCAAATCGGATATCCCAACCGCAACCGCCGTCCACGCACCTCCTCTTATGCCGCGCGCCGCCGCACGCTCCTCCACCGGCGAGAGCGGCCATGCCCCACGCCTCCTCCTCCTCCTCCTCCGGGGATTCGCACGACGACTGACTCCCCGGAGCTCGCGCGCGGCGGCGGCCTCCTCGGTGCTCGGACACGGCGACGGTTCCCCGAGCTCGCGCCGGCGGCGGCCCCTCGGAGATTGCGCCCGGCGTCGGCGGCTCCCCCGAGCTTGCGCATGGCGACGGACCCCGGCGCTCCTCTCCTTCTTCAACCTCCAGTACGGGAATATTGCCAGGCGGGACGTCCTCGCCCCCAATGACCTCCGAACCAAACAGCCCCTGCTCATCCCAGGTCCATCCCCATTAGGCCATTATTACATGGCACCTGGTCCCTCCAACCAAACGCTACACGGAAACAAACGCAGCCGGCTAAGAGCGCGTGACTCGTCTCTCCCCCCTCGGCCTCGCGGACACCTGCCCCCAGTCGCTCTGCCAGGCACCACCACGTCCAGCCAGAGTCGAGATCAGATCAGCTTCTAGCTCTGCTCGCCGATCCACCAAACCAAAAGCGGCTTACCTATCCTCCCGTCCCTCCGTCCTTCCCCTCCACCTCCGCCCACCACCACAAAAGAGGAGAAAAGAGGAAAGGACCCCTCTGATTCACCACGGTAAAGCCTGCTCCTTGGTTGCAGCCCACTCTCACTCACCCCAACTCCGAGATTGAGTGCAGCAGAAGGCAGAGCAGGGGAGGAATTTCAGAAGGGGACAGCCCGCAGCGCCACCACTGACAAGGGAGGGAGCGCCCGGACCAGGAGCCTCCAAGCGCAAGCAACCAAGCGCAGAGCACAGCCACGACGCCCAGCGCAGCAGCAGGGGGGGGGCATAAAGCAATGCAGCCAGGGGGCACGACCGCCAACGGTGGACGGAGGCGCGTGTCGGTGCAGTCCACCAGGAGCGCCACCGCCTCGGCGTCGTCGGTGTGGGAGGCGCGGATGAAGATGGACGAGGTCAAGGGCGGCGTCAAGGTCTTCAGCGCCGCGGGCGCCGCCGACGAGCCAGCGGACGACGAGGGCATGCGGGTCTACCGCCGCCTGCGCCGCAACCAGAGCGAGGGCGGCAACGGCGCGGGCGCCGCCACCGCCGCGTCAATGGCCAAGAAGAGGCGCAGCTGGAAGGCTTCCGAGCCAGTCACCGCGATCGGGGACCTCGGCAAGTCGCGCTCCGACGCCGCCGCCGCCGCCGTGACGACGGCCACCACCACCACCACCACCACCAGGCGGGCCGTGGCGCGGGTATCCACGCCCGAGAAGAAGGTGGTGGCGGCGGCCGCCGGCGAGGTCAAGGAGGTGGTGGTCGTGGAAGTGCACAGGGCCGTCGCGGCGTCAGACGCCAAGAACGTGGTGCAACAGCCAGATGAGGAACTGGGCGACGACGACGACGGCGCGGAGGATGAGTTGTTGGACGACGAGGAGTTGGAGACAGAGGAGGAGGAGAAGGAGATGCTGGATCAGGATCTCATGGCCATTGACGACGAACAAACTGCTCTGGACCAAGGCAAGAATTCCCCACTATCGTAGTGTCTTTGCCAGATTCAATCACTTGTCGATGAACTCCCTGATAATGTCACTGTGCTCTTCAATTGCATTGCTGCCGTATTGCAGTGGAGGACGACGGTGACCAAGATCTTGATGAGCCACCGACAAAAGGTGCCTCTGCCAATTTTGTCCCTATTTTCTCCTCGGTATTTTCTTTTCGTTTTAATTCATTTCCTCGCTAATAGTTGTGTTCTTGCCTCCCGACTGCATCAACACGGATATAGCAGGTATTAAGCCCACGCTGTTGGTGGAAGAAGAGAGAGTGATCAACCCAGAGCCGGTGAAGCCGCCTCCAGGTGAATTTCAGTCCTTCCATCACTTGGCCCTCTTTTTCGTTTTTGGCTGCGATGGATTGATTATATGACCCGCGAATACAATATACATACGGTCTTAATTTTCTGTTCGTGGATGGTCCAGGGAAGAAATTAGCCTCGGCGGTCGATCTCCGTGCAATCAACCCAGAACCCATGACCCCTTCAGCAGGTGAATTTCAATCCCACATTCCCAACAAATGCAAGACTCACGATAATTCAGGTCAATCTCTGTCTCACATGACTCGATGTCCTGGAATGCAGTAGAGAAGAAGGCGACACCGATAGTGGTTCACCGCATGACCAACTTGGAGCCGGCAAAAACTGCATCTCCAGGTAACTTTGATTCTGAAAAGTCATCCTAGATGTAATTTTAGCACCACCTATTCAGTTATGCAATCTATTTGTACTTAACACATATATCCAGAGAAGAAAGCTTTGCCGGCGATCGGCCGCCGGATTCCGAAGACAGAGCCTGCCACCAGTCCTCCTGGTGAGAGCATTTACTTGTTTGTCGTCAAGTTTTATTATTTTTTTCGGTTAATTGTTTTTTTGACTGAACGTTTTTCGATTAATTGTCTTGGTTTAAAGTTGAAGAGTATGAGGAGATTCAAGGAAGACCATCTCAACCCAGCAGAAATCAAGCAAGAATGCAGAATATTGGTAATGTCTATTACTAGCCTCCATGGCACCAATCGATATGTTTTTGTTCCCAACAACACAAATAGTCTGATATGGTGGTTTCCCAGTGAACTTGGTGATGTGGAGAGATGTGTCAAAATCTGCACTGGTGTTTGGATTAGGGACTTTCTTGCTCATCTCCTCCTCCTACGCCAAAGACCTAAATTTCAAGTAACTCCCTGTTCAACATTTGCTGCACCTGTAACTCTGAAGTTACCAGAATCTAGAAACGTTGTCATTAACAGAACTGACAGCAATTCCCCGCCGAACTTGTGCATTCTGCAGCACAATGACGGCAGCGTCGTATGCCGGCCTAATCTACCTTGGTCTACGGTTCCTGCGGAAGTCCATTCTGAACAGGTAAAAGGCTAATCTGCTCAGCATAACCAATCGATTCTTGTGTCATTAACCATGGTAACTTTTCACTGCTGGGTAAAAATGCAGGGGTGAAAATGTCGAGTGTGATGATGAGGGCATTGGTGAGAGGTGCTACCTGGTTGGGGAGGAGGAGGCCATCTGGCTGCTGAGGCTGGTGCTTCCATACATCAATGAGGTGCTCCTGAATCTGAGGTCTCTCTTCTCCGGTGAGCCTGCGACCACAATGAAGGTAGGTAAAAACAGAAAAGAGAGTATATTAGGCAAAACGAAGAAAGAAAACACTGTACTATCTGGTAGTAATATCTGGCATAGATGCCTGCACATAGACGCGCATCCCTGGATTTGTACTGACAAGTAGACACATGTGCTCTGGTCTGCAGCTGGCACTGCTACTGTTCGCGATGGCCCGGTGTGGCAACTTTGTCACCCTCTGGACACTGGCTAAACTGGGTAAGTAGTACCTCCTACAGCTGATAATACATGCATCACCATCTATGCAACATCATCTTTCACTCCGTTTTCTGTAATTCCAACCTTTTTCTGTTTCTTCATTTCAACAAGAAACCAAAAGATCTGAACTCAGAGCCATGGGAGTGGAGGGGTATTTTTAGCCTTTCAGGAAGAGTTTTGTTACAGTCATGATGTAGTAACTTTAGCTTTAACCATAGGAAATGTATGTTGGGACCAGGAGCGTCAACAACTTTACATGTACTTTACTACAGATAAAGGTGCAGGGAGAAGTACTGCAGTCACTGACTTTTCGTGCCTGCGTTTGCAGTGTTCTTTGGGGTCTTCATCATCCCGAAGGTGTGCTCCTCTTACTCCACGCAGCTGGCACGATACGGTAAGTGATAAAGCTCTCAACTTCAGCCACAAATCAGACGCAAGATTCAAGAGACTTGTCATATGCAATAAAATTGGGGTAGGAAACAGAAGAGCAAGATAAAATTTTATTGTTCATACACTAGAATATCCTTTATCCTCATACAGACAACAAGATGATGTATAAACGAAGATTGATTTTTGACCTGCACGTAATGTTTACCATCTCCAAAGAGAATCATGACTTGTTTGCATTCTTCAACCTAGGTTAGCTATTAAACTAGTAGAAGTGACAGTGTAGGCCTAGGCGTCGTTGGTAAATGTAAATGATCGGATCCGAGGCATAGCGAAAGTTATATTAGCCCAAGTAACTTCCCGTAGTAGGGGAGCGTGCATGGTTATTCCTCCTACCTTTTGCACATGCGCGCTCGGCCTTGATTGTCATTTTACCCTGTGGCCCATGCTCGAACGGTATGAAACTGATGGATGCTGTCCCTAGCGACCCCACACCTCCTTGTGTCCTTTCCTTTTGGTATTCCTTTGATGGTTCATGGGGGCAAAAGTAAGAGAATCTGTCCAAACGATGGTGTCGTGGTGGACCACAAACCTTGTTTTCTTTTTGGACTAGTTTAGTAACTAAACCATGTTATTAGGTTAGTTTTAAAATTATCTTATGCGGATAGGACAATATTAGCTACACGTAAAACAGTTGGGGTGCATCACCCTTGCCACCTAGTCAAGCTAATGTTGAAGACTTTTTTGTTCTAATGGTACCACCAGTAATGTGCCATCTTTGTTTAGCTTAGTGAAACCCGCAATGGGTAGTTTTGTAAGTTTGCAGTGTATACGGGACGAAACTGCAGGTCTTGAATTCCCTTTGCTGCAGGTATTTTTTTTTTTTATTGTTCAGGATTCTTTCACCCGCAGGGCATGATATATGTACTGAAAATCTTCCTAGCTTCGCTCTTTTGTAGGCACATGGATCACTGTCCTGGAAACACACTACTAGTGCATTTCACATCCTAGATCTGGTCTCCCGGTCCTCGCTTCCTGCCCCCTCTGTCTGTGGGGTCATCTGTTTGGGCGTTTGCTCACCAACCCATCGGCATTTGGTCCACACAAGGATATAAACAACAATTAGGCTCGTGAGTCGTGCGTGACATACTTGTTGCCTGCCATCTCAACAACCACATGTCCGCACTGCACAGAATTATAGATGTTTCCGGCGTGATGTTGTTGGGCTACCTTGTCTCTGCCATTTGCCCACTACGATTCTTTATTTAGCGTCTGGCGATAATTTGAGCGATAATTTAATTATAAAGTGGGAGCATCAGCATCAACATCATCATGTGATTAAGAACGAAGGTGATTTTTTGTGATAAAGAATTTCATTAAGTCCGCCACTAGTCATCTATCGGGGTCATCAAATCCCATCGCGTCAGTGAGTGAAATTCCAGGACTCGTCGCTGTCCAAGACTTAATTTTTTTCCCCCACAAATCCCACTTCTATATATTGAACCCATTCCTATGAAATTCCAGTGTTTCATAGGATTCCCTCTCTCTTTTCCCATCAGAGCTGATTCAAAGCTGATGATAATGTAGCTTAGAAGTCCTGCCTACATTCTTGTGCCATATTATCGGTGTTACTGATGATTGTAGAAAGAGGACAAGTTCAGTAAAAGAAATGATGCGGTGAACTTTATGCTTGGTCTCCTTCCATGCATGGATGTGAACTTTTTCATGATACCAGGGCACTACCACTTAAACTAGACCCTACTGCTTTCACATGTCCGGACTTAATAATCATCGAGGTCCATGATAGCATGGGCAAAGGCGAAAAACACATCAGGGACCCAACTGACCAGGCAGAGGTTGGGCATGATATCATGGCACCTCACTCCTCACCTGACCATCCTTGAAAAAAAAAAAAGTAGAGTAACGTAGACGTGAGAGGACACACGGACATATCTTCTTCTTTTTTTCGTTTCAAACTACTAAGGTGCTGATTTCGACTGCTTTTTGGTTGATTTCCTTGTCGTGCAGGCAAGTTTTGGCTGGAGAGGCTGAGGGACGCCTGGGAGTCGTGCTCCCACAAGAAGGCTGTGGTGGCAGCCGTCTTCACCCTGGTCTGGAACGTCTCATCCACGGTGGCGCGCGTCTGGGCGGTGTTCATGTTGGTGGTGGCCATGAAGTGCTACCAGCAGCGCATGGTGGAGTTCGGCTGGAGCAGCACGGTGGAGGACAGCGCAGCGGCACAGGAATCAGCAGACGACGAAGCAATTGGCGAGGAGCCGCCGCCGGCGAAACATAGGGCCCAGGACGAACCGCAGCAGCAGTTTGGGGCGCTGGTGGCGCCGCGACAGAGGCGAGCGCCGGTCTCCGGCGAGTTCGCTAGGGAGAGGCTGAGGGTTAGGGGCGGCATCCAGCCTAGGTGACGGGTACGGATTGGATTTAGAGGCTGGCTGAGAGTGACTGGATTTTTTTTAAACAATCCCTATTTTAATATAAAATGTGAAAAAGCACATTACACCAGTGTGGAAATAGAAATCTCATATCACAAAGCATACAAAAGCAACTGCTAATCAGCTTGTGTAAATATAGACTGTGTTCGGCTGATCCTTAGCTGAACTGATTTCAGCTAATTTGCTATAGCATGCTAGTTTTAACTGATTCAGATTCAGTTCCAACCAGCCAAATTTCTGCCAGCCGAACAGCCCCCATAGGTGATGCTTCCCGTCAAGGGCGCGAGGCCATCAGGGTCATAGGGCACACAGAAGTGGCCACATCAGAAGCGTTTATGGTCGAGGATAAGTAATCTTGAGCCATCGACAGAATGGAGGCGTCACCGAGCTAAGATGGATCCACAACCACCAATACCAAATCTGAGGATTTGCATCAACTGACTTTGGCGGTCAAGTCGAACACCAACGACTATCTTACCACTTTGTTTACACTAAAATTTGGGAAGAGGAACACGGGAACTCAAAACTTCCAAAATTGTACCATTAGGTGAAGCATCGGCTAGGTATAAATTGGTGTCGACTGGTTTGGATGCAGTATCGGAATCAACTGTTTTATGGGTGACGTCAGTAGGCACCACCGGATGGAAATGGCATGTTGGACTCTACTATAAGGGAAAGTGTAGGGTACAAGTTATAATTAGAACTAGGAAGTTCTCATATCAAAGCAAAAAAGAATTAGGAAGTTTTCTTTTACTTCAAGAATTTTGATAAAGCAGAATTCTTTTTGTTTGCCTCTTCTAGTCCTTTCTTTTCTTTTTTGCCCTCATCGTGTAATCTTTATCTTTACCTAATAATAAATTGACAAAATTTCTATCTGCCCTTTTCTTTCACCCGACGCTTTTCTTCTGCTTCCTGTTGTTCGTGTCCGTGTAGTTTACGTACGGTGGGTTGGTTCACGTTAGATGGCGCAGTGAAGAGAATAAAAGTAATACAGGTTTCAGATGTAAAGATTTAAATGAGAAAAAAAAAGAAAAAGGCTTAGTTATTTTGGAAATATGTCGAGGTTCCAAATGCAAAATGTTTAATTCAGTATTTATAAAAATAGATATTTAAAAATTCACCAAAAATCATAAAAAATCATAAATGTGTGAGACCAGTTTGATTAGTTTAATAAAAATATGATCTATCCATAAATGTTATGGAGGTTGTTAGATTATGTGTAAGATATATTTATAACTAAATAATTACGCACTTTGCAGTGGAAGGAAAAAAGATATACCAAAGGTGTCATTTTTTGCCTACCGTGTCTTATACGTTCACGGTCAGTGGCAAGGGTCGTGCTCGTGGAGCACCCTACACCGACCCGGGGAGCCTGTCGTCATTGTGCCCACTAGAAACAACTGAGGAAGGTCATGGACGCAAAGGCGCAGCTGGCACAAGCGCCACATGCTTAGGCGTGTCAGACCTCTCAAGACTCGGCGCTAGTTGCAACTACGACGAGGCCATGATCCATTCGCTGATCTCGTGGTGGTCGCGGTCCGGGAAGCTGGACGTGCGCCGACCTGCATCACTGCTCGAGCCCCTTGCCACCACCTATGAGGTTGTCTCGATCCGTAGCTCGTCCTTGTACAGAGATACGCTGGCCATGGAAAACAAGCGAGGAGTCCGTACACCATACATGTCCGCCACCACCCCTGTTCCTCGTCCACGATCGCGACCGAGCGCCGGAAGGCGACATGAAAAGGTTTTAAAAGGAGTTGCACCACCACAGCATGAGTAGGCCAAAGATGAGCAACTGCAGCATCTGCCTATAATAGCAGCAACTCCTTGTCAGTGAAGCTAATAGACAATTTTGACAAAAGTTGAAAGCCCACAAGTTTTCAAAACCAAAGCTAAAAACTACCAAGGACGATAGTGATGATCGAGAAAAACACTTGACCTGATTTATTTAGAATACACTAACCATGATCAATAATTTTTTATCGTCGACAATAAAATAAAGAACGTTCTTCTTCTTCTTCATATACGTTTTAAATGGACTATATAAAATTCAATCTATATATATATATAGTTTATACTTAGAAAAAGGTTGGCTGACAATTTAGAATAGTGCTACATTGTTCTAATTGCTCCTTACAGTTTATACATTATTAATTCAAGGCGTATTAGAACAGATCATTACACTTATATAAATTAACATTGGGCACGAGCAAGTTGTCCGAGACCCAGTGCAATGCACGGGCATGTTTTACTAGTAGTCACACAAAATAGGGGAGGAAAATAATAATGATGCAGAAAAAGATTTAATGATAGAATTTTTTGTCTTCTAAGTACTAGGGGAGATATAGATATAGATATAGATATAGATATAGATATAGATATAGATATAGATATAGATATAGATATAGATATAGATATAGATATAGATATAATAGATGAGAACCCCCTATGTGAGTGGATAATCATTACCAGGAAATAAAGGGTTGGGGCGCGGCGTGGGCATAGGTATAGGGGGTGGTTGGGTAAATTTTTTTTATGTGTAAAAAAGTAAGGATACACATGAGAGAAACACGCATAAATTATTAAACCGGTCGGCCTTGTTTTTCAGATTAGGATGAGCAATTATATGCGTTGGATCTATGATTTAAGTGACAAGAATTTTAGATGGGTAGGAAATGTATGGGTGAGAAGCTATTTCAATTCATTCGCTCTTTCTTAGTATAGATTAAAACAAATGGTCTAAGGAGCCATAAAAATATTATAATCATCCAAATAGATGTTATTAAAAACAAGAACAACCCATTTACATGTATTTGACACTATAGCTTTTGCAATTAGTATTCATCCAGAATATTATATTTGAGTTTTCGACTAACTTGTTTTGCCTGTAATGTATTACATTTAATAAAAATCATCTAAAATCATGATTTAGAAAGTTGAACTTAATGGAGCATACATTCTCAAGTGAAAATCAAAATTCCTTAATAAAGTGATGATGACTTGCTTTATTAAGAACTTTTGGATTTCGAATGAGCATGTATACTAAAAAATTACATGATAAAATATAACTTTCTAAGACGTGATCTTAGATATTATTTCACAGATTTCGTGATTACTTTTTATAGCAAAAATTTCAATAAAAAATTTAAATATAGCAAGGAAAGAATATCTTGATTTGAAAATTGTCAAAGTTAGAATGGATAATGCTTTCTTTTAAAAATATATTGGGAATATAATAATATACAGCTCCTAGGTCATCTAAATCAATAATATTTTTTAAAAAAATCAAGTACAACTGATATCTAATTCTAAAGCAGAGTAGCTAACAACTAATATAAGCTTGTATTATCACATTAAGATGCTTGAGAATATGCGTGCTTTATGTTGTCACAATTACTCAAAAAACCTTGAGGGCCCGTTTGGCTCGCTGGAATTCCCATAATTGAATTCGTAGTATAATCTATAGTTGAGGAAGAAGAACTCATAGAATCCGTTAAATAAAGTCTACAACTTAATTTGAGGAGAAAGAATCCATGGAATTCATTTCCTATCTCCCACCATATGAATATGTGAAGTTTGAAAAGTTGTGAAATCTCAAATTCTTCTTATTCAACTATAGTTTATACTATGAATTCTATTCCAGGAATTCCAGAGAACCAAATGGGACCTTACTTCTATCTCCACCTAAGACTTTTTTTTTCTAAATTCATAACAAGAATTTGGGTGGTGTTATATGTTTAGCACTTATATTGAATGCATTTATTTATTTAATTGTAGGATCATAGAAGCATGTCAAGAAAATATGTTGAATGAAGAAGCGAGGTTTGAGAATGAAAGTGAAAGCATTTTAAATGTATCAGAACCCAATTTGTAGTATATATGTGTGTATATATAGAATGATGATTTAGTTTCTGACTTTGTGTTTCTCTAATGTTAAATGAATGTATTTTATTTGTTTTTCATCAATTATGTCTATTATGATGTAATAATAAAGTCGTGTGTGTATTCAAAAATAGTTTCACGAACTATATATTAGCAATAAGAAAAAATAAAAACACAAACCTGTATAATCTTTGCTTGACACCAAACTTAAAGTGTCGCTGCAAGATGTAGATAGTTAATCTAATGTCTTTAGAAAGCATCTCATGTCTTCTAGACACGTATGGCATTGTCTCTAGTAAGCACCTTCAGTCTGCTAGACATGCTTGACAAAATGTATCTAGATTCATAACACCATTCGTGTGGAAACGCTTTAGGCATGCTTTAATAAATTAAATGTGTCACACTAATGATGAAACAAAGCATATATATCTAACCTACAAATAAAATGTATTTAGAGTGGCATTTTCTTGTAGTGTTTCCATCTTGTAGTCGAGATAATCCACTAGAGGTCCTATAAGAATGTTTGTGTTGTTAGAGCGATGATGCTGAAGTCAGGGCGCGGTGGAAGCAATATAATAATGATATATGGTGCTCTGGTTTGAATGGAGGTTCTCAACTATAACAAAAAGAAAAAGAAAATCTCTCGCTACTATAATAATTTCATCAACGTTAAACATCCCATCACTGTAGGTTTTGCTTGGCGACGGTGAAAGTGGGAGGTGATAAGGATTTTCATCAGCTTTAAAAAATTTTAAAAAAAGATGTGTGTGCACGCATCACCGTCCACTACACCACCACCAAGATTATGGTCAGATAATCTATCGCTGAAAGCTGATATAGCGACAAACAACTATTTTCTAAAATGTTAGTGTGACAAACTTATGCAATAGATGTAAGTGGTGTCACTAAAAGTGGGTTACCATATCAACAACTAGGACCACTAGAATGAGAACAACGAAGGTTACCATATCCAATGGGACATCAACGTAATCCAAAGCGACGATGAAGGTGGTTGGAAGCGACACACAGGTGATTGAATGCAGACGCAAAGAAGTAGGCGACTTTATCTTGTTGTTCTACTCATAGATGTTGCTACCAACAACAATCACCCTAAAGATGACAACAACACAAAAGGGAATGATCGTAACGACAACAATCGAGACAACACAATAATGATGCAAAGGGAAAGCTTCATTCTGAACAAACAACCATAAGAACTTATTAAAAATACTAGAAGATCTAGAAGGAGGTAAGCCCTTGATCCTCGATGCTGGCAAGGCAATCGGAGAGGAGAGTGGTTGAGAGATCTAGTGTGGTGTGCTTGGACAACGTTTTCTGCATTAAGATCCGACATCAAAGAGTCACGCCTCACACCGCGCGACACAAGCTAGTGAATCTTTTCGCCACATACAACATCGACAAAACAAGCGAACCAGATTTAGTGTTTTACATGCCGCGGTGTGATGATCGTGGTACTGGTACACATGTACCGCATCGCGCGCTAAGCAACCATGGTCCCAAACATGCGCCTAGCTATATGGGAGCTTTGAGAAGGTATTGGTTCAGCCAGACGTTAGGATTGAGATCAATCAACACGAACTCTTCATCGATAACTTTTGAATAGTATAGTATCGGCAGGAAGCACGTGAGAGCAACTTCAGAGCCTATCTCATCCACTCTTTGCAATGCCAAGTGGCAGTTACTCATTGGTCTGCACCTTTCCTACGTGGCACTTCCCAGGATTCTTGTGTGATAGGCCACCGGGGCCCACCAGGTGCCACATCAGATGCCAAGCCATCCCGGCTGGACCAACCGGCCAATCCCAACCCAGCAAAAGATGGCCTGCTATCCAATCGCAACTGTATAAAAGCAGCTGCTGTGTTCTGTTCTGACACAGCCATCACACACCTACGCATTGACGCATACACAAAAGAAGAAGAAGCTTTGATCTGATCGACATGGCCGCCGCCACCATGGCTCTCACCTCCCGCGCGCTCGTCGGCAAGCCGGCGACCAGCACCAGGGACGTCTTCGGTGAGGGCCGCATCACCATGCGCAAGACTGCTGCCAAGCCCAAGCCAGCGGCGTCCGGCAGCCCCTGGTACGGGGCCGACCGTGTCCTGTACCTGGGTCCGTTCTCTGGTGAGCCACCAAGCTACCTGACCGGTGAGTTCCCCGGCGACTACGGCTGGGACACCGCAGGGCTGTCCGCCGACCCAGAGACCTTCGCCAAGAACCGTGAGCTGGAGGTGATCCACTGCCGCTGGGCCATGCTCGGCGCGCTCGGGTGCGTGTTCCCGGAGCTGCTCGCTCGCAACGGCGTCAAGTTCGGCGAGGCCGTGTGGTTCAAGGCTGGCTCACAGATCTTCAGCGAGGGCGGCCTGGACTACCTCGGCAACCCGAGCCTGATCCACGCGCAGAGCATCCTGGCCATCTGGGCGTGCCAGGTGGTGCTCATGGGCGCCGTCGAGGGGTACCGCGTCGCCGGTGGCCCGCTCGGGGAGGTGGTCGACCCGCTGTACCCCGGCGGCAGCTTCGACCCGCTCGGCCTCGCCGATGACCCGGAGGCGTTCGCGGAGCTCAAGGTGAAGGAGATCAAGAACGGCCGCCTCGCCATGTTTTCCATGTTCGGCTTCTTCGTGCAGGCCATCGTCACCGGCAAGGGTCCCCTCGAGAACCTCGCCGACCACCTTGCGGACCCTGTCAACAACAACGCCTGGGCCTACGCCACCAACTTCGTCCCCGGCAAGTGAGCGACGGCATGCTTGCGTGCGAGTACCGTAGAGATACGTATCCGTATGTACTGCAGGGTGTACCAGTGTTTGTGAAGGGAGCTTGGGGTCAGAGATTGTGCCAGTAGTGTATTTGTATGCATGTTCTGGACCTGATCAGTAAAATATGCTGTAAATTGTATGTCTTTATTTGTGCATACTTTATATGATTGTTCTGAAGATCATTCGATCAAGTCGGATTTGTGAATTTCTGATGAATTGCAGCAGAGTTCAGTGAGCGCGTCCTAAATCAAACAACAGGTAGCAGACGTTATTGGTACAAGCAACTAGTTTCTGTGCAAACTAGCAAAGGGTTTTGTTGCTTTCGTGGAGGGGAGCTCAACAATTTTCAACACAAAAACTATAATTCCTAATTGGCTACACAAGTGTTTTGATAGAGCTCCTCTACCCAAAAAAGGAGGTGCCCCTAAAACTGGTTCATATTGTGTTCGCTCATAATTTGTGTATTCAATTAACAATTACATAACTTGTGGGATGCTCAATCATGACTCATGATGTAATAATGATGAAAATCCATGGACTTGTGTTAGAATATATATATCACCACTGGCATGGCCTCTAGAAGAAATTTACTGATTAACTGCTTTGCTTAGTCACCACACAATATTCAGGTAAGGTAATTCGAATGCTAGTAAAAACTGAGGAAACACAAGAGATAATGCTTGTACATGACGTGAATGAATGCATTAATTATATCAAAGGGGAAAACCATCAAAACATTGACAACAAATATACATCTTATGCATCAATATTATTGTTTTGCTACGAGCAAGTGATTTTAGGATTGTGCAACTTCTTTCAACATAGTACTCAGTGTTGCAGCCAATGGTCGACCTTCCGTTTGGGTTGGTACCTACTGCAAGCATTTGGGATTGCATGAGGCACAGTTGTTCCTGCACTCTTCCACTTTCAAGTGGCAGTACTCTGCCTTTGCATCATTCGGGCAACAATAACAAATCTGAATATGACCAAAGTAGGCGCATTGGACTTTAGCACAGAATTTCAAAGAGACCTTCTTTTCTTGTATTTTTTTGTAGTTATCAACGGTGGCAATTGAACTTCTGGCATCCAGTAGCTGAGGATGACCTGCAATATGTCCATATTGTGTACGTCAATAGTACTTACTTATGAATATTTCATACATCTCCCCTATAATAAAAAATTTCTCAAGACAATTCCCTCCTTAATTTTCTCTTAGATTAAAAGTTAGAAACCGCTTCCCACGCACCCTCACTCAACTCACCCCACGCCCTCCGTCGCCCACGGGAAGGAAACGACCAGCGTTCGAAACTTCTTGATGACACCGAAAAAAAATAAAAAAAAAACACCGTAACTCTGGTTAACTGGTGTCGACGAAAAAAAGAAACCGACGAGCAGAGTTGGAAGGTTCGAATCCCATCAAGTTATTTCCCTTCTCCCCATCTCGAGTCGCAACATCGTCCTCCTCTCTCGCGGGCAGGAGTGCAGGACACGGCGGCGGCGTGCATGGAGGACGAGCTCATCGAAGGCGGACGGTAACGTGCGACGGGTGCGGATCGCCTATCGATCCGCCCTGCCACAGGCATTGCGCCCCCGCCATCGCCTTCCTGCCATGGATGGTTGCTTATTAGGCGGCGTACTGCCCATGCTGATCCGGGGCATGCAGACCGTGGGCAACGAAGAGAGCACAGGCACGGTGCTGCTCAAGTTCCTGTGGGCAGAGGAGATCAAACTTCAAAGTGAAGGAGGCCATGGGCCACGGTACTGCTCGAGTCATCTCTCTTTCCACTGTCTTATTTAATAAATATTATTAGATCGTCATTGTGTGAGACTCTAAGGCATGGTTGTGGTGAGTTTATTTGATAATTATTATTACGGAGATACAATTGATGCTTCGAAGCCTTCCTTCCTTCTACTGATGATTGTTCATGTGTTGATTTCGGCTACGAGCCTGATTTTCTTGTTTCACCAAGGAATCCAGTTTTAAACCTGGAGCATGACCCTAAGATTGCTTTTGCAGGAAGTGTGCCAACTAGGTCAGGACATCTTGGATCTTAGGATTGGGCATTGTTATCAAATTTTTATTACGAATCCTGTGTGCTCTGCTCCGTGAGCCACATGAATCAGATGAAGAGTTTTAAGATCAGGCAAGTTTTCAAACCAGGACACTTCTCTACTAATTTTTTCCAGATTCAAGTGTGTCAGTTGTATATGGCTTCGGCCAAACAAATCTTTCATTTATTCACTAAATATAAGATTGCAGTGTCTCCCTAAGTACAGCTTGATGGTTTAAGTCTTTGAATGAGGGTACACTACAAGGTTTTCCATATAGTCCTGAAAACTCCATTTATACGCTGGTTGATAGCCTGATAGGTGACCTCCCCTGTCTTCGTTTTCTAATATTCGAAATACGTTCTGTAATAGTGGAATTGAGATGGTTCAACAAATTTGATAGAATTAACATGGGATTTAATGTGGACACATCATTAGCACACGTTCAATACTATCTTGTTAGTAACCAAACCGAAACATTCTTCTTCATGATACACATTGTGGTGTCTTATAAAAGTTGGCATGATTAAATTAGTAAATGTATCTTTCTCTAAACTTCCCTAGATACCTGAGCTTTCAAAGTAGAATTGTAAGTTCCCAATAAATAGTGGCATTTCAAGTCGTTAGATAACTGAGCTTTCAAAGTAGTGTTGTTTTGTAATAAATTTAGATATCAAACTATGAAAATTTTGTTTGTTACGGAACATGCCATTTGGCTTTAAGAATTTGGACTTGATGCTAATCTCTAAACTGAGTAGCCAACATTTTTCAATTTGTTTTTGCTACCATGAGATCGATACATGGGCATACAAACAAGGTCTAATAAGTACATAGTTAGATGCGTAATTTGAAAAGTGAAAACTAGAAGTTGCCATATAAAGACATCTTGAACTCGTGATTAATAGTGGGTAATTATTTTGTAGATTATATATATGGTTTTATAAAATTGTGTGAATGTTGAATTAAGAAAAATATATCGCCGTTTGATTTAGATGCGCATCACTCAAATAAAACCATAGAGTTAGCACGGACATTATACTAGTTTAATAATAAAATCACAATGGTCGCTTATATATACTAACATTGAACGGTCGAAAAAAAAGAATCCAAAAGCCATAGAGAACAAGAAGAGAAGGATCATGCATGATGTTATCACTTATACTACATCCTTTGAAGTGAACTGTACAAACTTGAGAGCTCAACATAAGCAACAAGGAGAGTCAGGACTAGATATCGGTACAGGGAAATTGCAGCCCTCACTCTATATTATATGCGTGTATATGTACAAACAAACCAACACTAATTCATCCACTTGTGTGCCATGCGATGCATGGGCTATACTAAAAGTTTTTATGTGTTACCAAAATCTATCCTAGTGATGCAATCATTGAAGAGAAATGACTAAAGGGAAGGTATAAGTGTTACAGCCGGCAATGCTACTTGTTATGGACATGTGTACAGCTTTTTTAATGAATTTCCAGCAGAGAGACAAGCCTGAGATGCTGCGTGGCACTCTCGTCCGTGCTCTATTCACCACCTCGCCCTCATTCTGACGATCATTCGATCAAGTCGGAGTTTTGAATTCGTGAAGACGTGCAGCAGAGTTCACTGAGCACGTCATAAATATACCTGAAGAGCCTTTTAACAAGTATTTAAGGTGTGCTATCAAAATTGTAGATAAGAAGTACTCTCTCCGTCCTAAAATAGATGTCATTTTCGCTTTCCGAGAAGTCAATATTTTTAAACTATCGACAATTATATATTAAAATATATAAATATTTATGTTAAGTAATTAATATCATCGGAAAGATCTTGAAGTCTAGTTTTTTAATAAATTTATTTGAAGATATAAATATTACACGTATTTTATACAAACTTAGTCAAAGTTGAGAAAATTTGACTGGCACGTTTTTCATAACATCATTTTTTTTAGGAGGGAGGGAATACTCAATTTTGTGCCTATCTAGGTGTACTTTGGTGTCCAGGTGTCCAGCACCTGAAGAACTACGGATCTCTAGAGTTGGCAGCAACTGCAACTTTCAGCAATAGCTGATGCTGACAACGGCAATGGGAGGCAAATTCACGTGAAGAGCTTTTCATTATTTTTTTAAGAATCAATTCACGTGAAGAGCTGTGAAAAATATCTAGCACATAAAAGTCGAAACCCATGCGTCAAAAAGACCAAAACTAAATTTATTGTCTGACGCTGAAGAAGTCTGAAAGATTGAGACTGAAATTCTCTGCCTGAACAAGTGAAGAGACTTGGCCACTATAGAAGCCTAACAGTCACACTATCTGACTTGTAGCAACTTGTGGCACTTGGGGAGTTCTTACAATTACATCGATCTCAACAGTCACGTGAATGACGAGAGAAACTTGCGACTGCAGTCACCTCTCTGCCCATGTGAATGGCACCTGACGATGAAAATGATACATAGCTCAAAGGATGTAGCAGAGACGCATACGGCATACCGGAAAAATGCATTACTGCCATTCCAACGCGTGAAATACCTTGTTACAGAGTACAGACCCTGACCCTGAAGAAGGCTGATACTGTATGACGCCCTGGAGTTTCTTCAGAGGTGAGCATGGTGCCACCAGGCTGCTGCTGCATCCGTTCGCTCTTTGTCTGCATGGATGGATCAAGGGAGATCAGGAATGCCACTGGTGTGGTAGGAGATGATGAGTCTTGATGTGATGGGTTTGCTCTGCTAACCTTACATTTTGATTTTTGCCACTACATGGTGCAAAGAGAAACCAGATGGTAACCGTGGAGGGATGGCTCGTTTTTAGCTTCAAATGACAAGTATCTTCCCAGTTTCCTAGCTGACAAATTAAATGCCAAAGTTTCTAACATCAACTTACAGGTCATATTACATAGCTGTATGCAGTCGATCATTCAGAAAAAAAAAAAGGAATAGTTCATTCTGGACACAGTAGTATTATACATTTTTTTCTTTTCTTTTATTCCTAAAACAGAAATACTTTCCTGCGTATTTTTTTAAAAAAATGTGCAAATAAAATGGATCCTGAGATGCTACTGAAATTGTGCATAGTTATCATATTGTGGTTATAGTATAGCAAAGGCTTACACTTTGGTAACTAGGCAATTTGTTCAGTATACCCACAGCAAAACCTTTTCACGAACAATGAATTCTAACTTCCATTGGTGAATCATTGAAATAGTAATCACCTTTGTCATATATGAGATCAGCGGCTCTCGGAGGCAAGTCATTCCTTATTAAGACCCCTTCCCTAACCTTGGCATGCGTCTCAGCGTCGTGCTGGAACATTGAGACTAGCTGCTGGAGCTCCAATTTTCTCACCTGAACCTGTTGATCGCTGATCGGATTTTGCAGCCCAAAATAGATATTCCCGGCGATGATCAACAGCAAACCTACTAAGAACAGGAGACCAGAGAACAGCGCAAAAGCATATCGAGTGTTCTTGGTTCCGGGTATTCCGTCGACATTAATGCCAAACAATCCTGTGATGATGGACAGAACGAGGCCGCACCCACCGAATATTGTCAGGTTATGTGTAATGCGAAGGCTCTTGTCCTGAAAATACCAAAACGACAGCTTTCAATCTACAAAATCGATATTTCAATCATCCAGAATCAGTAGGATGTACTAGGCACAGAGAAAATTTTGGGTTCAGAATCCCTTTCCACCGTACCAGAAAATTGTAGCATGTGGTTACCTGCAACCAAGCACGGACAGCGCTCTGCATTACATCCTGAATTGTGAACAGCCGACCGCGGACAGCCTCTTGCTCTTCAATCATTTTCCTTGCGTCTTTCTTTATATCCTCAAGCAAGGATTGTGCGGTGCTTCCCCCTAGATACTTTAGGAGTTCAAATATTATCTCCTCTCTAGCATGTAGTGACCATTTCGCTCTGATAACCTAGTAATTAAGTACATTGTGAAAGTGTCAAAATTGTATAATTATATTTGGCAATTTGCATGCAGAGTTAGATGCTGTTGTTACAGGTTGTTTAGTTGTGCTATTTCTTGTGAAGAAGGGGTTTTCTTGAGTTTTGCTCACTAAAAACAGTGGGTTCATGTGTTCAGTCGAGCTGTTTAGTTGAGTTGTTAGTTGTCTGCGAAAAGGTCTCTAGCCTACTAGTTAGAGCATCTGAGTAGCACCCAGCAGACCTAGGTTTGACTCCCTGTGGGAGCGAATTTAAACAAGTCTGCATTATTAAAAAAATCAAAAACATAGACATAGGGTACCTATGCTGACTTTGGTCAAAAAAAAGTTGTTAGTCGTCTTCTGTTCAAGCAAGTTGTTTTCGAGCGAATAGCAGAGTTGAGGTTGATTGGTCGTTGTACTGAAGTTGTGAGGATGGTACAGGCGCAACCCCTCTAGTTGAGTCATTTTCGGAGACGGTTTTCACTAAAAGGTACTAGGCCAACATTTATTTTAATTTTAATCCTTTGAATAAAAATTACAGTAGATTTTCCTTTTGAATAAAAACATAAATACCTGGGTGGCCAACCTTCTAATGTCTTGGTTGAAGATTATACATAGCAGGTTCAGGTCTTCTTCGTTTCGCCTGAGAATGCCCATATAAAATTCTAGGTACAGAGAAAAACCAATTCAGAGAAATTGAACATGGGAGTGTAACTTACCTGTTTACAAATTTAAGTTCAATTTCATCAGCTGCACCAAATACGTATTTACGCCATAGTCTACATATGTAAAAATAATTCCTCAGACAAAAAGTTTAAGTACTAATGGTACACAATTAGAGTTTAATGCATTTAGCACATTGAATAGCACCATCACATCAACCTGTCATCCCATCGAGCAAGTCGGGAAGCCAAATGTGCTATAACTTCATGGATACTCTTAGGAACTGTGCTTCCACAGGTAGAAAGAAGCTCCTGAACAAAAAGTAGAAAAAAATTTGAGAGTAAACTACAATTTTTCAACCTCCAATTTGCACATCAATCAAATGACAAAATTGGACAAATTTGGTCGCTGGTTTTGTTTGAGTTCCAAGGGTGATTTTATATTTTCTAAAATGATAAAATTTTGATTTGTAAAAATTCATGTTTTAATTTATTTTAAATAAAAACATAGGAAATTAGTTCCAGTTTCCTTCTTATAATATTATATACTTCCTTCATCCCAAATTATAAGTCATTTGACTTTCTGACACAAAATTTGACCACTCGTCTTATTCAAAAATCTATGCAAAATATCATTTCTTTTGTCGTGGCTTATTTTATTAATCAAATTTCTTCAAGAATGTCTTAAATTTGACTATATTTGTATAAATTTTTTGAATAAGACGTGCGGTCAAACTTAGGATTAAAAAAGTTAAATGACATACAAATTGGGATGGAGGAAGTACTTGTTAGTGCTCTACTTAGAGTTATTTTGATCTAATTTGTTAAAATAAATAATGAGCATGACTACAAAAGATAGAATAGAAAATAAACTATTTCCAAATAAGTATATGCAGATCATAAACATGTAGAAAACATTTCTAGAAAAATAGTATTAGTTTCATGTTTCCTCTTAAAGTATTATGTATTTGTTGGTGCTCTACTTAGAGTTATTTCGATCTAATTTGTTTTATTTAAATAAATAATGAGATGACAGATGACTACAAGAAATAGAAAAGAAAATAAACTATATTCAAATAAGTATACGTAGATCATAAACACGCAGAAAACATTTCTAGAAAAATAATTAGTATTAGTTTCATATTGTTCCTATTGAAAATAGTTAATTGTGAATTTTTAGAAACCAAAGAGTTTCTATGATTCTAGGAAATGCTAGAGAACAATATATGGAACCAGTCCTAGCTAGGACCGTTTGGACAGTTGGGTGGTTGGCCATCAGCGGGATTGAAAATCTCAGGTGTAACTTAGGCCACGTACAATGGACACTGCATGCAGTTTTTGGCTATTTTAGGCCACGGTGGATGTTTGAAGGGCGCTTGTGTTTGCGTCAGCTGCCAAATTAAGTGGCTGGCGCTTTAGTATCAAAATTAGCAGTTACAAGCTAGATTAGTGCTGAAAACCAATTTAATCCATTGTAAGTTATTTGGGCGCCTGTACAAAAATAAATTAGCTTTATTTTTTAAGCGTCGCTGCAGGCATCTTTGCATTGTACATGGCCTTAGAGGTTAAGAATGTACTGTACCTAATATTGGAGCGAGGATCAAGCAAAAAATGGATAACAAAGGTGATCTCTTCAGCGTAGGTGTTGATTGATGGAGTGACGATGGTCATTACCTGGACCTCCGCGACTCCTATAACGTTGACGTTTGGCGCTGGGCCTTTCACATGGAGAGCTGTTATCAGAAAATTCTGAGCTTGCCAAGCACGTATCACAATAGGAATGTCGTCTTCATCACGAGTCGGATCGCCGACCGACTGGCCTAACAGCTCGAAAAGCAAGCCTCCTGAAACTCTAACAGGAACCTCATAGAGCAGGTGCTTCATCTTGTCACTGATGAGCATGGTCTCGTCCCGAAGAGCCACGCAGATGGCCGGGTGCAGCCACCGCGCGCTGGTGGCCAGCCACGCGTCCACGGCCGGGTGCCCCGCCGCGACGTGGCACCACCAGGTCGGACCCGCCGGCCGCTGCCAGTACGGCACGGCGACGTCGGCGACGGTGATGTCGCTCTCGCCGCAGCAGTGCTGATGGCCGTCGGCATCGCCGGCGGCGTCCGTGAGGCAGATCCCCTGCGTGTCGTCCCCGTCGACCATGGTCACCAGCTCCGTGATCCTCGTCCACCCGATGGAAGACCAGTAGCTCTCGGCCGGCAGCGGCCTCCCGTGCCTGCACGCTGGCCTCCGATCGTCGCCGTCGGTGGAAGAACCTGATGACGATTACAAAATATACTATTACAGTATCACTACCGATCAAGAAACTTTTTATATATGCGATGCGACGACACGATCACCAAGAGGAGACAAGCAGTACCGGAATCCGTGATGACGGCCGGAAGGTCCTTGGAAAGCGAGGAGTTGCTCCGGGAGAGGTCGTGCGGGCTGACGAAGCCGCCGTGGCCGCGACGGCGAACGAACTCGAAGGCGCAGACGAGGCCGCCGGTCCACAGGTCGGACCACGGCGGCGTGGCCTCCTTGCCTCCAAAGCTGTCCTTGAGTTGCTGCACGTCGTTCGTCGCCGGCGGCCGGCACCTGCCGCCGTACCACCCATGCTTGCCGTCCATCCCGTCGCGTCGCGCCCCCCAGAACCCCGGAGGAAAATGACGGGGTGTCGGCGTGTCGAATCAAGGGCCGACAACCGATGAATCTTTTAAGATAATCAGCTGCATGCCGCGCGCATCACATAGAGTGAGTGACACGGGCACAAACAAGCGCATGATGAGGCTCTTTAAACGGCGGCAGCCACCGTATCTCGCCTCCGTACGTTTTCGGCGGTGATGGCGCATGGACGGCTCGGTGTCGATCGCGCGGCTCGACACGGTAGGAGGTTCCTCTTCACGCGTCGGCTTCGACTGTCGAGGAGGTTGCCGTTGCAGGGCTACGACATGGACACGGCGGTGGTTTTTCGGCAAAAGCGGTCGGAGGGGGCGAGGCGGCACCAGCACGTGACGCCGGCCTTTCTGCGTGGCGTGGCTCTACTCCATCTTGTTCGGTGGTTCCGGCTTGGAATAAGCGATTTTTAGAGGCCGTTAAGAGTGCGCAACGGAATACGGTCTAACTCGTATGTCTATGAGCCGACATCCCTCGGGCTCAGGTCCATCGGAGCCTACAACATATTCAGCCTTAGGCCTAACTCAATCTAAAAGATTAGCCTGATAGGTGAGGACTGTCCCCGCCTTATATGTTGTGCTCCTCCACCATCAATTACCGATGTGGGACTAAACCTAACAATCTCTCCGTCACACATTGGGTCCAACTCTTCACATCACACTACCTCGTGTGATCTCCAAAAGACGTTTTTCAGGCCCCGAGTCCAACACTTCATATCACACACACAACCCGTTGCATCCAGTGTGATCTGTGTGACGTTAACAGGCTCCCCCATCACCGTTTGACCGCTGAGATTTTTTAGGTTTTTCGACCATGGGCTCCGATACCACTTGTTAGAGTGCGCAGCGAATACGGCCCAACTCCCGCGTCCACGAGCCGACAGCCCCTCGGGCCAGGTCCACCGAAGCCCACAACATATTACCTAACTCAACCCAAAAGACTAGCCTGGAGGTGAGGACTGTCTTAGCCCTGGACAATCCCTCTTCACATGTCCCAAAACGCCACACTTATAGCACCGCGGACCCTTCTTCTTGCTGCCTCTCTTATCTTCCACACCACGATCACCCTTGACAACGAGAGCGTCACCAGAAGACTCATCCTTCGCATTATTCTTCCTCCACCATCAATTACCGATGTGAAACTAAATCTACCAGAGACAAATAAAATAGGTCTTCTGAAGTTTGAATTTTGCAAACCAAAATACGTCATGTATATAGTTCTCATCTTGAAGTACTCATCTCCATCTAAACACACCACCTGTTTGTTCATTGCTACACAATGATTTTAAAAGATCCTATATAATTAGAGAAAATTATTCCTTATTCGACATCCAAAACTTGCTCTTCTCAGTATAGCACCAAGCGTGAGTCTTTCTCATCTAGGACCCTTTGAAATTTTTATTCCCAAACTCACATTACCTTTCATTTAGACACATCCTTTACTGTGAGAATGTGAGGCCACATAAAAAAAAGAAAAGAATGCCGTTCTCAATACAATCTACTATAATGTTGGCATGGTCCATACCAAAATTGTAGTTCTTAATACAATCTACAATTTTGTAGTTCAAAAGGTTTTGATTTAAAATTGTTTGGAGTCCCCGTATGTGTTCTAAGTTCATAGATTTCAAAATACAAAATTTAGAATTTATGAATGACCTTGAAATATTTACATAGTTGAAACGAAAATTGTAGTGGCCGACATGCATGATCTATACTTTTTATGTTGATAAGTTTTACTTCAAAGTCCTTTATTGTCTAATAGTTGTTTCAAAATCACATATTTAGAGAACTTTTGGTTTGATTCTTTTCAGACCATCTCAAAAGTTGTAGTGCTTGAAAACACTTAAAACTTTATAGTTCAAACTTTTTTATTTGAGCTCATATAATAGCCAATGTATTCAATACAAAATTACAAGAAACTAGTAAAAAGGATACAATCTTATATATACTCACAAGCAATTTGTGTGGTGTAGGACACGTTGGTGCAAAGTTGTACCTCGTTGGTTCTAGTTTTGATTTGGACATAATTTTCTATTTAATGAAAACCTTTAACAAAGATGTCAGTCTCTGTTAATTAATTTTTATAGACATATGTTGTAGTCGTCTCTGTGAATGATGACTAACGGTGATGTTTGGTCTTGCTCATCCCTAAACATAAACCATTGCCAAAGATGTATATTTTTATGTAGTCCAATGATAGGACAGTTCCAGTAGGATGCTACCGACAAGTGTTTAAATCCTGGTGCTCGTACCTTTTTTTGGATTTTTCTAGGATTTACCGATATTATGCGTTAAGTGGTTATCGACATTCCTGTCAACAACGAACGCCAGTAGTGACTTCGAGAATCTCTAGATCCGTCGGATGCTCAGTCCTTTGGAGGTGCTAATAGGTGTAGGGTTTGCGTACATAGGTTTATAGGGATGAGTGTGCGTACATGTTATGATCGTCTGTGTTGTAATGTGTAATTCTTAAAAAAAAGATTGCGTGGTGCTGTCGTAAGGATGTGTTAGTGCAAAAATTATGTCCTTGGTTCTAGTTTTGGGAAGGACATAACTTTTTATTTTCTAAAATTAACCATTAATTAATGAAAAAATTTGCCTCCCTTAATCGTCCGTTAATCGATCTTTATAGCCCTGTATTCCGGGCTTGTCTCCCTTAATCGTCCGTTAATCGATTTTTATAGCCGTGTATTCCGGGCGTGTCTGTAATAGCCGTCAACAATCATGTTTGGTACTGCCGTCTCAAAATGTACTAGTGGTTCTCCAAATTTAAAATACAAATTGCGCCACACTTTTTGAGTCGCTGCCCACAAACCGTCGCAGCGGCAAGCCACTGCCAGCTCGAGGCGCCTGAGCTGAGACGAGACCCCCCGCCGCCATCCTTGCCAGTTCAGCTGGCCTATGGCATATAACTCCGGCGGTGAGGGTGGAGGGAGGCTGACAGGATTTTTTTTACAATGAAACACTATAAATAGATTAACATTATATCGTTAATGGTTACATTTTAGAATGTCATAATAACAGGACACTCATAAACATGTGTTGCATAAGCGCAAACACCATCAAAGCTAAGCTGATTACAATGTATAGTCGTAAGAGCCTGTCGAGCAAGCGAATCAGCCAAATGGTTTAGTCCTTTCTCTATCCTTCGAACTGATGTAGAGGTATTGTGCACTGAGGAGGTAATAAGCTGTGTGTATGACTTAATCATCCAATCAAGCAGAACAAGTAACGTAATTCCAATATATCATATATTGACAAGAAACATGCAAAGTTACAACAAGTGTCGTTACAGAAAACTCAAAAGTTCATTCTTAACAAGGAAAACAAAGCAGAACAAGCTTATTTATTCAGCATAAAGCGTAGAGTCAAATGGAATCCTCCGACGAACAGTGTAGAGGATTATCATAGATAATGAAAACTGCGAAAAAGCTCTTCCTGGTTCTTCCGGGTCCACCACTAGTTGACCGAAGTTGGTTTATAGTCGATTACGATGACCTTGTCCAATACAGGCAAGAACACATTTGCGAATTTAACATGTGCAGGGTGCTCAATATACTCCTTGATTCCTTCGGTGCTTTCAAATGTGGACTCGAAGACGTGCGTGAACCCTTGATGCAGGTTTTCTATGCTCACATCAGTTCCCCTGCAAATTAAAGAGCACATGAGGAATCTGATAGTTTGAAACAACACAGTAACCTTGCAACAAATAAATCAAGGATGTGCTCAAAATTGCTAGGATGTGACAAATGGGCACACTGGTGATTGCTAAGATTTGACAAATCGATGCACTCGAGAACATACAGTTTTGTCAAAGAACCATGCAGAAGTGAATAAGTGATTGTAGGCAAGTTTCCAAAGAATGTTTGGATGATCTGTTCACTGTATTTGTTTAATAACATATAAATCATTTGAGTCCCATGTACACATTTTATCAAAAACAAGAAGATGTCGCAATTCTGGAGCATCTGAAGCCATCTAGGACAAGACAGCGTAATCCATGTTGCAGATTTGTTTTTTTTTATGGCAATGTTTCAGAATTGTAAAGTGAAATGCTCACAATTGGCATGATGGGATAATAGTCTTGGAGAGAACAGTTAGCATGCTAATTTAATCTAATGAAGTAGGATGGAATACCATGAAGGTTAAAAACCAAACAGAGAACTATTTGTATGTATGCCTCATATTTTGGAGAGAACTCTGTGTTGGGTGTTGACAATATCAACAGTGCAACCTTGTGGAAGGTGGAACCAAATTAACTGCATATAAGAAAATTATACAATGGTTTCCTAATACTTGGAAAGAAAGTTATAACCGCACTGGAATTGCTCATTGTTGACGGTGCCCTGACTTCCCTAACATTCTCAACATACAACCAACACCAACACAAAAGAAATAGAGGGAGCAGGTACCTAGTACAGTTTTGACTATATTACTTGCAAGAAAACGAGACACTGGATCTCTGGATCCAAGAGAGCAAAAGCAAAATCACACGGCTAACAGTCAAGAACTCAGAATCAGCGATGGCACACGGTGAGAGTCTTAAACAAAACAGAACTAAACCTGGCAAAATTCGTCGAGCACCTGGGGTGCATCAGGGCGTTGGTGGGGGAGCCGTACAGGCAGAGCCAGGGAGGCCATACGCACTAGTCGGCATAGGATCGAATCCTATCAACTATCATGGAGTAGCAGTGGAGGGAAGAAATTACCATTGGAAGGCCTTCATGGAGGGGACGGCGGGGACGAGCGCGGCGTATCCGCGGATGAGCTCGTCCAGGCGCTCCTGCGTCACCTCCTCCTTGAAGCGTGCCAGCAGGATGTGCTTCACCACGCCGCCGCTGGCCATCGTTCCGGGCTTTCCTCTCCTCTCCTCTCTCCACTTCTTCTTTTTTTTTTTTTTTTTTTTTTTTTGATTGCTCCTCTCTCCACTTCTTGGTAGTGGTAGGTGAGGTGGGTACCAGAAGTGGCACTTTGCTCTGCTTCTTGGTTTGCTTCTAGGCGACGGACCGATTTATACGGGTGACTGTGAGAGACAGAGTTGCCCAAACTGAGAAATGATTCGGTGAGATTGGGCGGATCGTGGCTCGTGGGCACACACTGGCGACTGGATCAGGCCAGGCGTAAACAAATACGATGGTACTGCGGATCACGAGGTGGATGCTTCGATGTCAGATGCCCAGAATCACCGTGAGTTGACCTGGTGCAAGAGACTGAAAAACTCAGCAGTTTGGAATTGGTGGAAGCTGTGCCTTTGTCTCGACCGGCGCTGCGGCATGTTAATATCTTCATTCATGCGTGGATTACAAATATGGACTGTGATCTGTGATTGGTCGCCCAGCTTGACGTACAAGCCACTTATACAAAAGAAATACATAGTCTCCTGAGATAATTTTTTTGAACGCAATAGTCTCCTGAGATAATGAAAGTAAGATTATATACTACCAGCCATGACTATCTCAGACCATACCAAGGACATGTTACAAAATTTTTCCTATATTAAAATTTCCTTATATTCTAACAGTCCCTCTCAGTCACAATTTTTTTGTATATTCTTATAGAAAACTCCGTGGTGAAACCATCTGTGTAATTTGTCCTCTTGTAGGAACGAAGTCAATTCCCAGCAATTTTCTTGACAGTTGTTTTCAAACAAAATGATAACCAACTTCTATATCTTTGGTTCGAGATTATCACACCACAATTTTGCTGTAGTAGGACTTTATATGTCGATTTCCTGAACATTTGGATCCACATTATTTCCTTTGTCGCATTTGCAATGGTTTTATATTCTGCTTTTGTACTTGATCTAGACAGTGTTGCTTGTTTTCATGCACTCTATGAAATCAGATTTGTTCCTAAGAAGATAGCAAAGTCTCCGGTATATCTTCTGTTATCTTAGAGAACAAGCCCAGTCTGCATCCTGAGAAAGCGCCGAGAAGCAAAGACTTGCATTTGCTAATTTTCAATCCAACTTTGATTGATTGCTTTAGGTATCTCAAACTTTTTTTACCGCAGCCCAATGTACCGTTGTCGATGCATGTAAAAATCGATACACTTTTTTTACAGAAAAATAGGAGTGAAATATTGGAACACCAACTATATGCTCCTATATGGTGTAGTTCTCCCAAATCTTTTAATGAGATATCATGCTTCAAATTTCAGAGCAGTGTTGTCGTTGCTTCTGGTGTTGAAGTGGCAACTATTATGTCATCAACATAAATCAAAACAAATATTGTTACATCTCCTTGTTAAAAAGAATCAAAACAAATAGGTAGGAGTAATGCTAGCTAATACATTTTACTTTTATCTAATATATCATTACTCATGACAAGATTAGTGTGCATATTTATTATTGTAAGATTAGTTATTATTCTTTGAGATTAAGATATATAATTAATCAAGTATTCTCATCTTTTTTCAGGAGGACCAGTGGTCTTGACTTAAAAAACAACAAAAAAATACAGCAAAGAAATGGAAGAAACAAAAAAAAACACGGACAAAAAAAAAGAACAGGACACACAGGGAAAAGAAATTTTTAATGTTAGGAAGAGTGAGAAAGATCAGCATGATTCTCGAGCGGGTAGGATATTCATGTCGCCCGATAATCCGTGAGCCGTGGCCTGGGTCTGTGGCTGCAGTGGCGGAGGCGGTGGAGTCCAACGCATCTACGACGGCGGCAGTGGTAACCGCGGCATCCGTTGCCGCCGCGCCGCTGCTGCTCCTGTGAGCCGTCGGCGAGTCCATGCGGCCATGCTGGGTACTCAAGCCTCACCTCGAGACCCTGGCGCGATGCCGGAGAGCGAGATGTAGCTCCAGCCACATCCTACTGCCTACAGCCTCTGTGCCGTCCATCAACGGCTGAAATGCCCTTAGCTGGTGTTGCCCCCACCACTGTCCGCAGTGTGTTCGACAAAATGCCCTGCTCGCTCTAATTTTCTAAGTAAAAAGTTTACATGCTAAACATTGATGCACTTGATAGATTTTGCAGAGTTGTCTATGCAAGTTACATGATTCTTTGGAGCTAAATCTGCACAAGTTTGATTTCCCAGAAACTATTTATTGTGTGAATCGATTTGGATTAGCAATAGTTTCGATTCCCGAAGGCATGCTGCTTTCCAGCATATGGATATAGCTCACCAATGTCACCAAGACAATTAGTGTTGGTTCACACATATTCAGTGCCCCTTTATAGCCATCAGATATACCATGGTGTTTTTGGTAAGCATTGTATGCTACCAGATATTTTTTTTTTCTCGAATACGCAAAAGACTTGCGCATCTTTATATTTAAGAAGAAAAGTTTATACATCGCGCACGGCGCGTTTGGGGAGGTCAATGATTTACAACAAGCTCCGTCTCTTTTTACACATGGCGATTACTCACGAATTAATTCACCTAGGTGGCGCGCCCCCGCCTCTATCCAAAGGTCGGCGATCTGTTTGATCTTGGCGAGTAGCTGCATAGTGATGGCCGCTTCGTTCCTGAAGAATCTTGCGTTTCGTTCTTTCCAAAGCTCTCAAGCCACTAGTGCGAAGAGGGTGTCCGCGCCCTTCCTCTTCTCCCCATGCCACATCCTCCTCCAGTTCTCCCACCAGTCGATGATGGAGCCTCCCCCAACTGTGAGGTGTCCGCCCCGAGCACCACTAGTATGCTACCAGATGTTGTAGTGGTCGTCATGTAATGTTTCTTGTTTTTCTCTTTTCATCATCTGATGAAAATCGGTAAAAGCTTTTTGCCGCCTTTCAAAGAAATCCTTCTGCTCCTGAGACAAGGAGCCACTGAGTCAGTGAGCACTGGCCATGTTGATCCTCAGAAATTTCCGTGTCATAAGCTGCTGGGATTTGATCTTTCCACGCGGTTTTATTTCCTTATGTTGCATTGCAGGATCACTGCAACTTTTGGTCATCTTGCCGTTGTTTTCAGTGAGTCTGTACAGTGTCAGTGTGTCAAATGGCACATCCTGATGTGATTTCGTCGACGTCGAGTGCACGCGCTTGAACTTTTTCGTTATTAGGTTGTGGGATCATTGCACATTTGCACGTCTTGATCATATTGCCCTCTTTGGTGACTTAGCACAGTGGGTCAATCGCACACAAGGATACAATTTTGACGAGTGATACAGGACATCCATTTGAAAAGTTGCATTGAGTTAGGCGGGCAATGACCAGTGGAACCGTGGAAATGGATATCTCAAAATACTACAAGTCAAAGCAATTCTAGCCTTCTAAGACTAATTGCAGGATAGTTTTAAACTGCGTGCTTGACTCCGGCTGACTGGAGTCGAGTTGTAAGAATGACAGCCCATTTTCCTGTCTAGTTGAACTTTTCATAGCCTATGTAATCCTAAAAGGAGAAGGAAATCTTAGAAGTTCCAGAAATAAGCATTCTCATCCTGCCATCGATTTCTGTAAAATCAAATATGATTGACAACAATAGCCATCCGGCCACTATGTTGTTGCAAAACTAGGCAGTTGTTTAAGCAAGTTTACAATTTTCAGCTGAAAACAAGAAATTGAACACAAGGAAATCACAGTGCATATGGAATGTCATGCTTTATCTGACAGTACATGATTGCAGATTATTGGCACATTAACAGAGCAGCTACTAACATACTGCTTACAAGGCTGATAGGTTGTCACACTTCAGCTTATTGTTACAGGAGGCACAACAGAAAAACAATAGGGAAAATACTACTATATAAAAGGGTTCATGGATTAAACACAGTAGAAGAACCTTCAAATATCTTTGTTTCCACATTTCCTCAGATAGGTAGCCTTGCAGATAGACAGTTGGACATATACCTTGTCATATAACTTGTCTAATAGCTGAAAGTAAGCAATCCTCCATGTTTTCAAGAACAACATGATGCAAAATACAGTCCAAAGACCCATCGCAAATCCCATGCTCATGCTGAGGTACAAAGATGATCTAGCACCTTCATGCTCCTGATTGTCACTTAGATTAGTTTCATTCGTAGAGCAATTATTGAGAAGAGGAGGCCCACAAAGTCCAGGGTTGCCGGTATACATGTACATATTATTGAGTGTTTCTAGCTGTCGTCCAGAAGGGATCCTCCCGGATAAATCGTTGTAGGACATGTTTAGGGAACTCAGAAAGGTGAGATCAGATAAAGTTGAGGGAATGTGACCAGTGAAATAATTATATGATAGGTCAAGGGACTCCAACTGTCTTAGAGCACCAAGGTCATCTGGAATTGGTCCACTTATCTGATTCTTAGAGAGATTCAAACTTCGAAGTCCCTTGAGTGAAGAAAGTTCCTTTGGAATATATCCAGTGAAACCATTACTTGACAAGTCAATCAACACTAACTGTTGAGTGAGTTCATGGGTATAGTTGAGCTCTCGATCTTTTATGAATGTTGATATGCTGTCACTACTGTAATTGATGCTTAGACCTATGCCATTCGAATGTTTCATGGCTTCCAGCCTTGCTAGGGATGCAGGTATACTTCCAGATATGTTGTTGTGTGCTATGTCCAGATAATGAAGTCTAGCAAGACTGGTCAACTGCTTAGGAAGGTGACCGTGAAACATGTTCGATCTTAGAATCAACACCTCTAGGTTAGGCATTTTCTCTGCTATCCATGTTGGCACACTTCCTGTGAACTTGTTATATGAAAGGTCAAGAAAGCTTAACCAATCATAATGAAGGAAGCGAGGGAATTCACCAGATAGATTGTTATTTCTGAAGTCTAGCATAGAAAAAGAAGTGTTTGTTTGACATAGTGGAAAACCCCCTATTAGTTGATTGTTTGATAGGTTTATTTCTGACAAAACATAACAAGTGAATGATGGGATGGTGCCTGTAAACTGGTTATTGTGAAGAAGCAGATACCGCAGATAGGGAGCTGACAGGTTTGTTGGTAGCTGCCCCGACAAAGAATTTGTAGAGAGATCCATTACATATATGAATAGTAGCTCCAACTTTGCTGGTAAAGCACCGACGAGTTTATTTCTGGACATGTTCAAGGTTGAAATATTTGCAAACACAACCCAAAACCAACCTGGCACAACATCATTTATCCTTGTATTTGAAATGTCAAGGTCACTTATGCCATTTTGCCACTTCAGCCATGCAGGAAACTTAGGCCCCATGTCACAAGAACCAAAATATCTTAATCTAAATGAAGGAACCCAATCATCAGGGAAATCCAATTTCAGGGAGTTTTGTGAAAGATTCAGATATTCAAGCTTTGCCAGACTCACAAAATGATCTTTTGAAAGTACACCGCTGAAGTTATTCATGCCAAGGCTCAAGTAAGTCAAATTACTAAGTGATCCAATCCCATCAGGCACATCACCAGTCAGCATGTTATTAGAAACATCAAGATAACCTAAACTCCTTATGTTTCCTATCCCGAAAGGTAAGGAACCAACCAGCATGTTGTGAGAGAGGTCAACATAAACTAGACTCCTCATATTTGCTATCCCAGAAGGTACAGAACCACCAAGCATGTTATGAGAAAGGTTAAGGCAACTTAGACTCACCAAATTTCCTATCCCAGATGGTATAGAACCAACTAGCTTGTTCTGAGAGAGTTGGAGGTATCTTAAAGTTGTTATGTTTCCTATCCCCAAAGGTAAACTGCCACCCAGCATGTTCTGAGAGAGATCAAAATAACTGAGGCTCCTCATGTTTCTGATCCCAAATGGTACATGACCAACTAGCATATTCTGAGAGATGTCAAGGTAGTTGAGATTAGTTAGATTCCCTATCCAAACTGGGAGCTGACCAATTAAACCCGCACTTCGAAAGTCTAGCTTGCGCAGCTTGTTCCATGAGCACGCTGGTAATCTGTTAATCATATCCCCATTGATATTGTTGAAGCTTAAATTCAGCAGCTGCAAACTACATAGATTTGTCAAGGTCATTGGCATGATACCTGATATTGATAGGTCATTGGAATCCAAATATAAGGCCTCAAGGGAGGACATGTTTCCCAGTGCATTAGGGATGTGCCCGGACCAGTGACAACCATTAAGATGAAGCTCCTTGATGCTAGTAACGTTCCAAAACCAGCTGTGATGGAGCAAAGAAGTAAATGTATTGAATGACAAATCAAGGACTTCAAGATGTGTGTGGTTCAAAGGGTATAGAGTAGAGACTGCATTGTCAAGGTAACATAAAGAGAGGGAGAGGATTCTCATATTAGGCAGCGTGTCAACCTTGTGAACCCAATCTCTTGCGGAACTGAGGTCCACCCTGCTCATATCAAGCATCTTCAGTGAAGAGAGATGTGGCAGCCATGAAAGGTCTGACACTTTCAGAAATAGGAATGAAAGGTCAAGGTACTCCAAGCGAGAGAGGTTACCAAGATGTGAAGGTACACTCCCGCTGAAATTTGTTCTCGAGAGGTTGAGATACCTTAGGTTGTTGAGGGTACCCAGAAACAAAGGTATCCTTGTGGCATTGAAGTCATTGGAGCTAAGATCTAAGCACCTCAGATGGCGTAGTTCAGCAATGGAGGAGCTCATCTCATCTTGCAACACCATCTTTTGGGAATAATTGTGACCACCATGGACATCAAGCTTGACAACATGCCCGGTTCTGTTGTCACACCAAACTCCCTCCCACTGGCAGCAACCTGGTCCTCGCCATGAGGAGAGATGGCCAGCAGGATCTAGGAAGTCTTCCTTGAAGGAGAAAAGTGCCTTCCGCTCGCTTGCAACGCAGCCCTCGCCCGAGAGCAACGACCTTGCTTGGACAGAAAGGATCAAGAGGATTGCAGCTGCCCGTTGGAAACGAAACGTCCAGCAAGCAGACATTTCGATATAGCCTTGCTGTTTTCTTTTCTTTTCGTTGGCTACTATGTCTGCATACTCCTATGAAAGGAAGGTGATAAATTAGGTTGTCTGGACTCTGGAGCAGTAGAACATAAGGCAGACCTCTCTATTTATGCCTGAACTGTGGGTACTGTATCAACTGTGGGCAAGACAAGTCTCGCCGTCTGGACCCATGAGCTTTTGTTTGAGCGTTCTCCATGCATGGCTGACGAATTAATATACAAGTCAATACTGTCTGAGCCAAGTTGATGAGCATGCACTGGCTGGAACCGGAAGAGTGCGCATGAGCTTTCCAAGTCCACCACTAGTCTATGCCAGTTAGATCCTTGGAAAATGAGAACGCAGAGCATAAAAAAAAAATGACATCTATCCATGCCGTTTGTCTATAAACTGTTCACATCAGTGTTGCAAATAGTGGGATATACCACCGCAATAGCATTTTGGACAAGTTGCCGCTAATATATTGCATGTTTTGCCACTATGCTGTTATGAGCGTTATTTCGCATATTAACGGCGCTAAACGCTTTAGCCGTGACATAATTTAGTGGCGCTAAATGTGCAGCCGGCCCACCTACTATGAAATAAGGCCTAGCAACATTTTCATTGGCCCAAATGTAGCCTATGTATACATGGTAGTTAAAGAAAAACACAGGCCACGCCGTTTCTGCGAGTACGGGACGCGGCACCGCCGCTGCCTGCCTGCGGCCGGCTAGGTCGGCAAGCAAAAGCCGCCGGGCACGGCCGGAGCAGGACAAAACCGCGCGCGCGCCCGGCAGCAGGCAGGCAGGGGCAGTGGACGGTAGCGCGTGCGCGCCCGTCGCTACTCGGCAGCAGCCGGGGCCCCCCTCGCCGCCGTGAACTGATTAATTAGTTGTGGACGGGACGGGACTAGCGGATTAATTAAGCGTCTCGGAGAAGGTGATGACGAGACGAGCGGTCTGCTGCCTCTGGAAAAAAAAAATGCTCAATTATTGTCACCTCCCTCTCGCCTCGGCCGCAGCCGCAGACTGGCGGCGAGTGGTGACGAGTCTCGTTCAGGTTCAGGGCTAATTAATTGAATTGCTCCGATTTCTTGTCCTTTTCGTCGATGACAGCCACGACGACTTGCGTGTGAGATTTGCGCCGGTGCACACGCCGCAAAGGGTGCCAACTGCCAAGGGCCCTAGGGGAAGGAAGGACTCGCCGCTGGTACACGGATGCTCCGGTCCTCCTCTTTGACTAGATCGACTAGAGCCCTAGAGGTAGGAGTACGGGTTTTCTGTTTGTGAATAATGATTAGATGGATGATTGGATGGATCATGGATGACTGGATGGATCATTAACCTCAAGCTTTGACATTTTACGAAAGATACAAGATCCGTTTTCTTTTCTTGGAATATTTGAAGTTGTATACTCGCTCCGATCTAAAATGTCTTTCCGAGAAAAAATTACCGGTAATTTTATATTAAAAAATATTAATATTTATAATACATAAGTAGTACTATTAGAAAGATCTTTAAATCTAGTTTTTTAATAAATTTATTTAAAGATATAAATATTACACATATTTTTTAAAAATTGAGTCAAACTTGTGGCACACACCAACAACGATAGTCAATTTGAAACGGAGAGAGTAGGCCTCGTGCTAGCTCCCCATTACTCGATTATTGCCCTAGGGATTTGGGCAAGCTTAACGGTTTTGGTGCTTTCCTGCCTTCCGCCTGGCCTAGTGGCCTTAGCCTATTGCATTCTACTCTTGTAATATTAACTTGTAAGGAACCTCAAATCAACTAATTGCTTCCATTGTTATAGCGAGTCCAAAACTTCGAATATGGTTTTCTAGCCACATAGGTATGAGTCCAATTTGTGTCAATGTTATATTTCTGCTCTCTTCTTTTTTAAATTCCACTCCATGTCAATATAAAACCTTAAACATTAGTAATACCCAAAACAGTATAAATAGTTTAACAAAGTGTTCTAGGATATATAAGGGATTAGCTTTTTCATAGAAAATAGTACATTGAAAACATGTCCTTTCATCACAAGTTATATAAGGCATGCATATGCAAGTTCTTCATATTACCTCGAAGAAAAGAGTTCGAGAACCCTAACAACAAAGCCAGAAGTCACCACAAATTGTTGTGATATTGTCACATTTAGTCTTTTAATATTCTCTAAATTATCTATCACTTTGTTCATCGCCTCCCTTTTGATTTATAAATGAGAAAATGTCACAAAATTGCAAATATGAGTGCCTAGGTGTTGAGTAATGTTATGCTTCATGGACCAGTTTCTCTAAAATATAAATATTTGAAGATCCACTCCCTAATTCTGTAATAGAGTCATGAAAGGGCCGCTAGCCTAATGGTTACTCCCCCTGGGCACGAAATACTAAATACCGAGAATCAAACCGAAAATACCGAGAACCGAACCGAAAAATACCGAAACCGAATATCGGTACCATGTTCGGTACCAGGTTCTCAGGTACCGAAAGTATCGAGGAGTACCGAATTCAGAGTAAAATCAGCCCACCGCGCCAGCCCATGTTAGCCCAACAACAGCCCATGTTAGCTCATGATGAAACCCTACCCCGTCTCACCGTCTGGCCGAGTCCTGACAGACCGTGCAGCCCCGACCCCCGACCCCGACCCTCGCCTGACTCCCGACCGCACCGCCGCCAGCCGCCTACCCGCCCTTGCGCTGCGCTGCGCTGCGCCGGCCGCCGCCGGCGCTCCTCCGTATTCCACCGGCCACCGCGCCGCCGCTAGCAGCCCGCCCACCGCTGCGCTGCGCTGCGCCGGCCGTCGGCGCCGCTCCTCCGTATTCCACCGGCCACCGCCCATCACCCGTCGGTCCGCCACGCCGCGCGCCCTGTCCTCGGCCTCGACGCACGGGGGCTCATCGACTAGGCTCGCCCTCGTAGTCTTTGCGTCCTCCACGGCTGAGTTCATGTTAAATTTCTGTCAAAATTGGCTACTCAACCTGTTGTTACATGTTGTTCGGTACCTTTGGTATTTACCGAGAACCGAACCGAAAGAACCGAGTACCAAACTCCTCGGTACCGAGTTTTTTCAAGAATCGAACGGTACCTAGATGCTCAGGAACCGAATTAGAGAGGGTACCGAAGTACGAAACCGATCGGTTCGGTAGTACCGAACGCCCAGGGTGAATGGTTAGAGCACCTGAGTAGTATCCAGTAGATCTGGGTTCGACTCCCCGTGGGAGCGAATTTAAACAGATCTGCATTATAAAAAAAATAGACATGGGGTTCTCATGTTGACTTTGGTCAAAAATTCCGTAATAGAGTCCATTTTGGCCTTTTGTGAGGTGTCTCCAAACATTGTGTATTTGAGAAATAAGAAGATAATATTTACTTGAATAAGAGTACGTGACTATTTTCTTTTACAATGAAGGTAAGCCATATACTTGCCATACTTTGTATAAGGACTAAGAGTTCAAACTTTAATCATATGGAATAAAATCATATTTCAATACATTAGGAAGGTAAATGAGGGGTACATACGTCTATTGCTCTCTCTCTCTTGTTTTGTCCTAAACTGTTTAGAATGTATTGTATTTTAGGACAGAGGACATGCCAACTTGTAGGACACCATGGCCCGCCGTCAAGGATTATTACTAGGGAAGCATTGCTAGTATGTCATTATTAGCCTTGCTCTGAGGAGATGGGATGCAAACACAACTCTAGTTAGAAGTCAATGGCATAGCTAGTCTGGATCACCCGGCTAAATTTTGGTCCATCATCATTGGATAATAGGCTAATTGTGGACTAATTAAAATTTTCTTTTCTCTAATAATTTCTACTCATCAATTAACCTCTATTAATTATTGTTAGACCATGATTAGTGCATGTTTAAATCTTCTATTTGGCTTCAAACACCATTGAAATACTCTCTCTAGGTTGCTATAAAAAGTCATTTTTGACAGCGATACGGTCTCTAAAGCATAACTTTGGCTTTTTTATTTTAAAAATATTTATTAAAAAGTGATATATATATATATTTCTTATAAAAGTATTTTTAAAAGATATTCATAATTTATATTTGACCCATAATTATAAAAGTGATATAATTTATATTTCTAATATTTAACCCATAACTTCTTTTAGCAACTTTGAAGGAGTACCCTCTCGGAACCTACAATTTTGAGAAAATATATAAAATTCATGACTTGTTTTGGGCATGGGAAACAAGAGGGGGGGAGTGAATCAAGTCGAGCTTAGTTTTATCCTCCGAGGTACTCCTAGTATACTCGAAACAAAAGACAAAAGCAGCAATAATTCGGCAAAGCCTCCTCGTAATCTAAAATGGCTGTGCCTTAATCGCCGTGCCGCGAAAAGCAGAGCCCCCTCGAATGCAGCGGGCTGTTCCCAGCGAATTTATCACCCCCACGCTCCCAAATCTCGCTCGCGTCCCTCCGGGACGAGATCCGCTGCCCTCACGGCGTCTCGAGCTGACCGGACGCCGACCCGACGGCGACGGCAGTTATGGCTGACCGGGACATGACGCGCCGTGACGCCCGACCGTGCGACGGACGGGGACGGCACAGCTCAACAGCGCGGCGTGCGTTCGTGGGCCCCTTCGTTCAAACAGATGGGAACGCCCACGTGGTGCTGGGCTATTTACGTGAGTGCCACTTTGCCGTTGCGCTTGCCGGCGGCCCCTGCCTGCGCGGCGAGGTGAGGAGCAGGATTTAATTACAATTACAAATTAGGCATGCCACAGGGAGCCTCATGTCATGGCCTCATGGTCATGGGCGCACAGTTTACGCACGCTTTGGCTATCGGCTTCTGCCAAGTTTCCAAGTAGTATTCCAATACCATATTTTAATTTTGAGTGAATGAATGATTTTTGGTCGCTGGTAGGTGTAGCGCTCCAGTCCTGCATTTTTTAATTGCTCCGAGCCTCGTATGCCGAGCTATCGTCACCCCTGACGAATAAGTATGTATGCGAACAAACATTTTCAGGCAAATCGAACCACGGAGTCGGAGAGGACTCTCTCTGCAGACACCTCCAAACCACGTCCTTAATTTGAAGCGCAGGCTTTGAAGCAAATGGAACCACGAGGAGGGAGGACTCTGCAATACTACTGGGTCGTGGGTCCGAAAATCAAAAGGCTAGTATAACCCGTTGCGTCGCGCCACCAAGATCGGGAGAGGCGATCCCTGCCTGTGGCCTGCCTCCGTTTTGGATCCGTGTCCGTCACGAGCGGGGCAGCGCGGACGCGGACGGCATGCACGCAGCACGCCGGCAGCGGCAGGCACGCTGCCACGCCTACGGAGCCACGCCCACGCAGGCGCGCCCACCGCGCCAGTCCAGCCGCGGAGCCCCAGCGACGGCGATGATGGCGCACCGGGGCCAGCAGCACAGCAGGACGGGGCGTGCCCACGCTACTGTGGCTGAGCGCGCGGCCCGCCCATGCACCCACCCCACCCCTGTGCACTGTGTCTCAATCCCGCCAAAAAGGAGGCGCGCGGCCGGACGGTCAGCAGCCGCAGGCCGGCAGCGGCAGTTGTAAAAGACGCTGACTGTGACTGACTGCCAAGCAAAAGTCAGGCCGCTACGTACTCCATCTTCCGGACAGGTTTTGGCTCATCTTCTTGTTCTTGTCCCTTGCTCTTCCTGGCTTCCTGTATCGCTTTTCGTTCCCAACTTCCCATGCACTGGCCAAGTCTCGTTCTCGTACCAGTACATGCTCACTTCGGAGGAGTGTGCTCCCTTCAATCTTGTTCCATCCAGCCTGTTGTCCAAAAAAAAAAAAAAAAAAAAAAAAAAGAAAGGGAACCCCTTGTTCCAGCCAAGGAAGGAGCCAGCCACGTGTACCGGAGAGCCAGTGGCCGGAGCGCGTACTGTAATAGTTACCGGTACTCCGCGCATTGTTTTTCTTTTACCGCGCCCGCAACGTGTACCGTGTACGGGCTGTGTTGCAATGAGCAAATGCTTGAGTCGCCGTAAATGAACGCTACGTTAATCTCTTTGATTGATCATGATGAAATCCAACGTCCGTTCTCCGAGTACAAAGTTTCTGTTCTTACGTATAAACCGGGTAATTAACCGCTGTTTGTAGTACGTTTTACCTACCACGCATCGTATTTTTACTAGCAGTAGTACTGAAATAACGTTTACTTACTCTTTTTCCTACCGTGAACCGTGAAGATATGTCCACCACTTTGGCCTGTGTCATGCACCGCTTAGACTGGATTTGGAAGGAGAGGATAGATCGATCGTCTCCATGCAGCTTTCATTATCTAATAATTACCTGCATCAACTGTGATTCTTTATCTGTCCTTCTGCCGCCACACAGCCTATCGGACGTACTCCAAACCGACCACGTTCACAATTTGCTCGAACAAAACGTTTGGCCGGCCGGTCCCGGTGGGTATATACAGCATTTACAGCATTGTTGGTGATATACAACTTGCCGAGTGGGCATCATGGCTTGCGTACATTCACGACAACGGGAGCTCATCATGTATATATGTTGTCGCTGTACAAGGTACAGGGAGGTGGGTGGTTAGCTAGGATGAGTAGATATATAATTATACAGGTTGGTGGCACGTACCGTACCGGGCCCCTGCCCCCCTACGTATTAGTAGTATTAGTATATCGATATATATAATATAATCTCATTGTTGTTATATCATGAGTCTTTTATCTTACACGGCGGCTTAATAAGTGCGTAATAATCCTTGTGTTTATTTTCTCGTACGTCCTTTCTCATTGTCTAGCACTACTGTACGAGAGAAGACATGTGGTGTTGTACTGTATGGACGTATGGTCACTCTCATGTAGTACGAGTGCATGTGCAATGCGATATCTGACGTACATTTTTTTTTTTTTACAATGAAGGGCTATTTAAACCAATAATGACGACAGGATGTATTCCGACATTGACGTACTCATGGTGCCATGGTATGGTGGTGCTGTGGCATGTAGGAGTACAGTATATAGAGATGTACCAATACTAGCTACTTCGGGGGTTAATGATGACATGGATCCGTTTCAAACAAAAAGAAAAGGATGACATTCCTTCTGGTCACCTTCATACGTGGCAACATCAATCTTGAGCCATGAAAACTCGTGAGCTGTAACTCGCTCTCATGCTTCAAGTTCAACCATATAGCTAATAAACAAATCATCAGCGAGTCTTTGCAAATAATAATAATAATAATAATAATAATCATGAGCGAGGAATTTTTTTAGCAGATAACTAATATATAAAGGCGTCTAAACAGGTCCTTAGCTATAGATTGTTTGGATCCCCAACTTAAAGTTCCAAAATATTGGTATCGTAGTAGTCCAAATCAGTTAAGTTTAGCTAACTAGGATAAATAAATATATAATAATTAGTTAGTCTGGACTAAAAAAGAGTTACCCATTGTTTTCTTTAGAGCTTGAAGTCATCCCAATCAACATGGTTTGAGATAAATTGTGGTCGAAATATTAATTTATTTTTGATCCATTGTAACCTATTTGAATTTGGCGGATTTGAGACGTTGGGCGTAGGCAAACGAACTCTAAATTTTGTTGCGTTTAAACTTCGAGTACCTTCAAGGACACCGCAGTTGCAATACTCCACTATCAAGAACAATGCTAGGGAGTAGGATCATCTTCTCCCATGAATCAGGTCAGGTGGCCACGCACAAAAACAAGTAGTACACGTGACCGCAAAAACGGATAAGACGCCGCACACACAGACACTAGTGGCATTTGTTCTCTTCGATAAAAAGACAGAACCTAGCTGCTGCGAAAAAGTCCGTAAAAAAAAAGTTGAGACAATTTTTTTGGCAAGAAGCAGTGGGTGGACCCAGAAGCAGTGGCAAGTGGCAACAGAGACCAGATCAACCCTGGGGATCCAGGGGTGGCAGGCCAGCGGCTGCAACAAACACAAGCAGAGCAGCTCTTGGTGGACCACGTCCACGAGGACCATGTCACTGTCCACTGCACACACACACTGGCACAGACAACCGCCACGAGCCCTCTCTGATCCTGCCATGTGGTCCCCAGCTAGCTAGGACAGCCTGCTCGGCCCGGCCCACGAGGGCACCCTGGGCAGCATTTACTACTCTAGGGCGTTACCAGCCGTCCGATTGGGAACCGACGGGACCTGCTAACTGGGCCCAGCTATCGGTTTTTAAATGCGTTTCCCCATCCAGAGAGTGGCATCACTGGTAATATTCGACAATACGAAGGGCGAAGAGGGTAATTCCGCGGTCGACGGCGATCGGGCCTGCGGTGTGGAGGTCGTGGAAGTCAGGAAGTGGAAGAGGTAGTAGTAGTAGCTGAGCGCGCGGAGCAAAGGAGGTTTTAATTGCTTCGGCGCACTTGTCTGCCACTTCTTCCAACACCTCCGTCCCACGCGTTCGCAGTGAGGGCTAGAGTTTGCCCGCGTCCCTCGGCAAGGAGGTGGTGTGAGGCGTGCGCTGCTGTCGTCGTCGGCGGCGGCGGCGGTTGGAGACCGGACCAGAGCCCGTTCGTCCCTGTCGCGTCCCCGGTGCGTCTCTCTCTTCCCCTTCGGGGGCCTCTGGTTTCCGGTTCCGTCGCCTTCGTTTGAGGGGGTTTTGCGATTTCGTCCGCTCGGATTGGGAGCTGCAGAAATTCGACGGTTGTCTCCCCTGTTTTAGCAATCCTTCGTAGTTGGTATACCAGCGTTGCATTTTTGGGGGCGTGGGATTTCCTTGTCGGCAGGAATTTCGATTCCGGTTTTGATTCCTCCCACATGGAGAGGCCAATTCTGAGGCGCGACGTTCGGCGAGATCTGCGAGGACTCGAATAGTCTGTGATGGCGGCGATTCCTGCAGCGTGCCCGGAATCGTGTGGCGGGCCGCGGGCGGAGGACGAGGTTGCACTGTGCAATCTGACCAGCAGCATGAAGCCGAGGGGGTGGCGGGGTCACCTTTCCCAGCTACTGGAAAGGTGACCCCGCGGCGTCGGGGCGGGGGGCCGCCCCCCGCCGGGCCCGCGGGCGGCCGCCTCCTTTTTTAACGCAATCATCTCTAGCGGGCGTGTTGCTCGCTCGCTCGTCTCCCCCTCCACGTTGCCATTAAAGCTCCCCCGGCGCGGTTGTTGTGTTGTTTGTATGTACTAGGCGGGCATCACTTCTTTTGTTGCTTTGGCTGCTTCTTCGTCTTGGGTTGTTGAGTTATTTGCTCCGGCAGGCTGTTTGTGCCTCCTGGATTTGTAGGCATTGCTGCTGGTTGTCTAGAGGAAGGAGATGATGGTGGTCTCTTCCCAGCAGCAGCAGCTGCTCCTGCAGAGGAAGGGCAAGTCCGTGGCTGACAAGGGCACGGCGGCCGCCGCCGCCGCCGCAGCATCGGCGGAGAAGGTGGTGGTCGCGGTGAGGGCAGCCACCAGGGAGATCTCCAAGACAGCCATCATCTGGGCGCTCACGCATGTCGTGCAGCCCGGCGGAAGCATCATACTCCTCGTCGTCATCCCGGCGCAGACCTCGGGTATTGTTTCCGGTTTTGGCTTTCCTGTTTTCTACATCATTCAGGACATCATTGAGTGCTCATGTGCATGTTTGCTTATCCACTTCAGTTACAATGATCACCTAATTCCATGGTTTCTATTCCCTAGAGTTGTCAGTGTTTCTCCGGTTTTACTGTAAGTTGCCTGAAAATTATCTCCATTTCAGGCAGAAAGTTTTGGGGCTTTCCACTGTTCTCCGGAGACTGTGCAAGCGGCCATAAGTCTATGATGGATCAGAAATGTGATTTAACAGAGTTATGTACTCAAATGTTGAAGAAACTTGATGTGTATGATATAGACAAGGTTTGGAGCTTGGGCTAATACCCGTTTACATGTTTAATTAATAAAATTGTCATATACTTGTGTGCTTAATTTATTGTTGTTGACTTGTTTCTGTAGATAAATGTGAGGTATAAGCTTGTTTCCGGCTCTCCTTCCGGTGTTGTTGCTGCTGAGTGTAAGCAAGCACAGGCAACATGGGTTGTGCTAGACAAGTAATGGTCAACTCCTAAAACAGTAGTTTCTTGAATACAGCCTACATTCTTTCATTGTTATTTTGTTTAATAAATTGTATGTTGCTGCTGCTCAGGGATTTGAAGCACGAGGAGAAGCGCTGTGTGGAAGAGCTTCAGTGCAACATTGTTGTTATGAAGCGTTCTCAGCCTAAAGTCCTTCGACTTAATCTTGTGGGATCTCCTGATAAAGGGTCTAAAGCAACATGTGTAGTTCCACCTGTGTTGGATGGTTCTACTGGTAAAACTGCAGCTGATATTAAGGAGGCACGGAGTTCAATTCGAGGACCTGCTGTAACTCCAAATAGCAGCCCAGACCTGGAGACACCTTTTGGAAGTACTGAAGCGGGAACTTCCTCTGTCTCGAGTTCGGACCCTGGGACGTCTCCATTTTCTGCCTCTGAAACAAATGGTTCTCTGAAGAAAGAGGTGCATCCAGCGAAGGATAAAATTCAGCATTCAGATGTCAATATTTCTGATTCAGACAGTGAAACATTGAGCCCTCCAGCAAATTTCTCACTTCAGCCATGGATGTCTGATATTCTAAAGGAAGCATCCTCAAGGTCACTTGGTAAAGTTCCACGAAAAACTCGTACTGCAACTGCCGATGTTTTGCTAGAAAAGATTTCCAAGCTGGATCTCCTAAATGAAATTAGTGCTATGAGAAGCAGGTCAGACTTAAACTTCCGAGGAGATGTTAGGGATGCTGTCTCGTTGGCAAGGAATGCACCTCCTGGACCACCTCCTCTTTGTTCAATATGCCAGCACAAGGCACCTGTTTTCGGAAAGCCTCCTCGGTGGTTTAGTTACGCTGAACTGGAACTTGCAACTGGTGGTTTCTCCCAAGCAAATTTCTTAGCTGAAGGTGGATTTGGGTCTGTTCATCGAGGTGTCCTTCCTGATGGGCAGGCTATTGCTGTTAAGCAGCACAAGCTTGCTAGTTCCCAGGGTGATGTTGAGTTCTGCTCAGAGGTGGAAGTTCTTAGTTGTGCCCAACACCGAAATGTTGTAATGCTGATTGGTTTTTGTGTTGAGGACAGAAGGCGTTTATTGGTTTATGAGTACATCTGCAATAGATCTTTGGATTCACATCTCTATGGTAAGATCATTTTCTCTTCTCCCCTCTGTTTCACTCTTTTTTGGTGCCAAGAGTCCTGCAAAATTAGTGAGGTTGACATATATCTGTTCTGTTAAGCTATTCTTGAAATATCATTCAGGTCGTAATAGAGAAACATTGGAGTGGACTGCACGGCAAAAGATTGCAGTTGGTGCTGCTCGTGGGCTGCGGTACCTCCACGAGGAATGCAGGGTTGGCTGCATAATCCATCGTGACATGAGACCAAACAACATCCTTGTCACACATGATTTTGAACCACTGGTATAGTCCTATTTGCTGATTGTGGTATAAAGTTGACCATTTTCCCTGTGTCTTTGGCATTAGGCACCTTTCCATATAGGTTAAAGTTTCTGCATCTGAGGCAATTATTCTTCGTATTGACTGGTGGTAGACTATTGTTGCTATTAAATTTTTCTGATGATGTTTGGAGTCTTGCTTACGGAGGTCAATCTATTCTATTCTTTGCTATTAAACTTTTCTGATGATGTTTGGAGTCTTGCTTAGGGAGGTCAATCTATTCTATTCTTTGCTATTGCAGTTATCTGCATGATAGGATGACCTTCTCTAAGCAGATTTTGTATGGAGCAATGCTTATCTATTGTCTGCTGAACTCTGCCAACCATCCAATATTTTTTGTGGTCCCTGTTGAACTCTTAATTTCATGTTATGATTGTAAGCTCCATAATGATTGCCCGACAGGTTGGAGATTTCGGCCTGGCGCGATGGCAACCTGATGGAGACATGGGTGTTGAAACAAGAGTTATTGGCACATTTGGGTGGGTTTTATGACTTTATTCTATGAATATTTTCATCGTAGGCAATTTCAACTTTTGATTGCAGCTAATGAGAGAACTTTATTACTGTCTTGCAGTTATATGGCCCCTGAATATGCGCAGAGTGGGCAAATAACAGAGAAGGCTGATGTATACTCTTTTGGGGTTGTGTTAGTGGAACTTGTCACTGGGCGGAAGGCTGTTGACATTAATCGACCAAAGGGTCAGCAACTTCTAACTGAATGGGTGAGTTGTATATTCGATCCTCATTTCTCCCTAGCCAAGCCTATTTTTGGGATGTCTAAGAGCCTACACATATTTGCTTCACTGTAATGATTCATATGGTTTGTGGAACTGCACTCTGGTAGCAGAAAACATTTCTGTTTTATATAAGATGCAATTTTGTGTTGAACTTGCAAGATTTGGATTGTACAGGCGCGCCCATTCTTGGAGGAGTATGCAATTGACGAGCTCATAGACCCACGACTAGGAGAGCGCTACTCTGAAAATGAGGTGTACTGCATGCTGCACGCAGCAAACCTGTGCATAAGACGTGACCCTCATTCAAGGCCTCGCATGTCCCATGTTAGTGATAAACTAAACTTTTTACATCATCATATCCAGTGATAAAAGCTAGATTGCATGTATGCTAACCCGTTATGTCTTGTGAATAAAAGGTTCTTCGCATCCTTGAGGGTGACATGGTCGTGGAATCTGGCTCTGTTACTGGTGGCAGTAGTGATTCTGGGAGCCGAAGCTGGAGAATGCTGAACGAACAACAACACTACCAGGAGTACAGTAGCCCGGCTAAACAAGAATCGCAGAGAGCAGGTGAGGGGAAACGCTCCCACAGTGCTTTGAGGGCCTCTTGGGACCGAGACAAGCAGAAGAGTATCTCCAACAGATATTAGTGCCGTCTCATCATGGAGTGAAGCTGAGATTGCCCAATCCTGTATTATTCCCTCGCCCCTACCTCCCTGTCGCATTTTTATTTTTTGGTTCTTCTGTCTTGGCTTCCTAGCAATTTGTAGGCTGAAAGCTTTTGCTGATACATTGTCCTGGTGTATAGTGGTAATAGGTTTACAAGTATATTGAGCTGCAAGTTAGCTCATATTTTGTGAGGAAAATGCCACCACAAGCGGCATTGGTCATGCTTGGAATCTCAGTAACTTGACCGTACACAGGCAATAGTTACGGAAAATCGTAGTATGGGACTATGGTCACATGAGACTCGAGGCCTGATTACTTTGGGATTTGGATCTCGATGTGATTGTTATACTGTTGCCCGCGCCCACTTTGTCGAAAAGCAAAGCAGAGCAGTTGCACGTACAGACGTCCTGACAAGTACAGAAGTGGTGGTGTCTCCACGCTATTGTTGTCAGTCATGGTGCTTGCGTTCGTTGCGCTACAGGTAACGTACTAGCTAGTAGTTTTGCAATAATGCCACATCAGTGGTTGCCATCCACGACAGGTCGCATAAACTAAATATTATCTCTAAACCTTTTTTTAGAAATAATTATCCTTAAAACCTAGTGGCACCATCCAATTCCATAGTATTAGAATTAGAAAGAATTGTAAGTGACAAGAGAATAGAGTTCAAGACCAATTTCTTATTCATCTTTGTCATGTATATATACACTTGGTGACATCAATGGTATAGATGTTACATGAGCCATAAACCAGCCATAAGATGTCATTTAATCATAGGTTACAAAGATGACATAAGGGTGAGATTAATAGAGATTAATATTTGTAACACTTCCCCATGATCGAATCATTCTTGAGATCCATGAATGTTGATCTTCCAAAAACCCTGTGGAAAAAAAAGAAGAAATATATATGGATATGCTACTAAAAACTCTTTTAAACCCTATGGAAAAATAAGGAGAAAGTATAACATTTATGATTATTGCCTCCTTGTAAACTATTATGAGAAAACCTTTTAGGAGAAAACTCAACATAATTTAGAGATCAATTTATGTCTTTGATATTCCTTCTAAAAACCCTTGTGGGAAAAATAAGGAATATGACATATGTTTATGTTATTATCGTCTCATTAAAAACTTTCATTGAGAAACCTTGAGAGAAAAACTCATGAAAGAAAAGAGTGCGATATGATGTGTTTAGACAGGGCAATATCTAGGAGATTTCTCCCTTGAACCTTGCAAATCCCTAAGTCGACGCATGCCAATTCCTTTGACACATTTTTCAAATGAAGAAGTTGGTAGGGACTTAGTGAATAAATCGGCGAGGTTATCATATGATTTGGTGGGCAAGATATTGATTTCTCCCTCTTGTTGCAATTCATGAGGATAGAACAATTTCGGAGAAATATGCTTGGTAATATTGCTTTTGATATATCCTTTATCCATCTGTGTAACACAAGCTGCATTGTCTTCATAGATAATAGTTGGTGAATCAATGACACCAATACCACAAGACTGTTGTACGTGGTTGGCCATTCTGCAAAGCCATACACATTCTCGTGATGCCTCATATAGTGCAACTATCTCAGAATAATTTGTAGATGTAGTCACCAAAGTTTGTTTGGATGACTTCCATGAAATGGCTGTTTCATTGTGTAAAAACACAAAGCCTGTTTGTGACCTGCCATTATGTGGATTAGATAAATATCCTGCATCAGTGTATCCAATAATGTCAGAATTTTGACCTCTTTTGTAGAAAAGTCCAAGATCTCTCGTGCCATTTAAATATCTGAGGATACATTTTACTCCCGTCCAATGACGTTTGGTAGGAGCAGCGCTGTGTCGGGTTAGCAAGTTCACTGCAAATGCAATATCAGGCCTGGTGCAATTTGCAAGATACATGAAAGCTCCTATGGCACTAAGATATGGAACTTGAGGTCCCAAAATATCTTCTCCTTCATCACGTGGTCTGAATTGGTCAGTTTCCATTTCTAGAGACCGAACAACCATAGGGGTTTTGTTGGGATATGATTTATCCATATTGAATTTCTTCAATACTTTTTGGATATAGGCAGATTGATGCAAAAAAATTCCAGTCGGAAGGTGCTCAAGTTGTAAACCTAAGCAAAATTTTGTTTTACCAAAATCCTTCGCTTCGAACTCCGTCTTTAGATGATTATGTGCTTTATCAATATCTTGTTGGGTGCCAATGATATTCAAATCATCAATATACACTGATATAATACAAAATCCCTTTTGTGACTTTTTGATGAAAACACACGGACAATCATCATTGTTGGAGTATCCTTTTCGCAAAAGGTACTCACTGAGTCGGTTGTACCACATTCTTCCCGACTGTTTTAAGCCATAGAGTGACTTTTGAAGTTTTACACAATACATGTTGCGCCTTGCGTTTTGATTCGGTATAGAAATTCCATCTGGAACCTTCATATATATATCCGAATCGAGTGACCCATAAAGATATGCAGTCACTACGTCCATCAACTGCATAGATAGACGATTTTGTACAGCCAGAGATATAAGGTATCGGAATGTTATTCCACTCATAACTGGAGAATATGTTTCATTGAAATCAATGCCGGGTCTCTGCGTGAACCCTTGTGCTACAAGCCTCGCTTTGTATCTCACCACTTCATTATTCTCATTCCATTTTCGGATGAAAACCCATTTGAATCCCACAAGAAAAACATTTGGAGGTGTAGGCATTTCTTGAGAGAAGACCTTCCTTTTTGAAAGCGAAGCAATTTCTGCTTGGATTGCCTCTTTCCATTGATTTCAGTCCGAGCGCGATTTGCACTCTGCCATGGTCTTAAGATCTAGATCGTTTTGGATGAGTTCTGCAATCATTGCAGAAAAATCAACGTCGACAACTGTTGTCTTTCGATCATATGATTCTCCAGACTCGAGATAATTTATGGAAATTTCATTTACCCTTGTAGATGCATCATCATTTCCCAAAATGATTGCATCAGGGCATTCCGATGTCCCAACATCAGTAATTGAGTGCACTGTTGATGTGGGATGTGAAGGTTGAACCTCCACAGGGTGTTTCTCAACATGATTTTGAGTTGCATTTACTATTTTGGAAGATTTGGTCTTCCTTTTCTTTTGCTTGCTAGGAGCTGCATCCGTTGGAATTGCCATACATCTTCCCCTCTTGCAGGGGAGTTGAGTAGTTTTATTTGGTACCTCTACTCTTGCAGGCACATTTCTTGCGAGATTATAGGATTTGATAACACCCTTATAATCAGTAAATGCATCTGGCGTGTTATTTGCAATGTGTTGCAAATTGATTATTTTCTGAACTTGAAGTTCAGATTCTGAAGTACGTGGATCATGGTTGGAGATGGCTATGGCATCCCAGTTAATTTCCTGGCATTGTTTATGTGGTATAATGTCTCCCCCCAATGCCGGGAAGTGATATTCATCGAAGATACAATCAGCGTATCGGGCCGTAAATAGATCCCCTGTAAGAGGCTCTAAATATTTTATGATAGACGGTGATTGATATCCCACATAGATGCCTAATTTTCTATGGGGGCCCATAGTTGTACGCTACGGTGGTGAGATCGGTACGTATGTAGCGCAACCGAATTTTCGTAGATGGGAAATGCTTGGAGGATTTCCACGTACTAGTTGTAATGGGGAGGTTGTATGATATTGTGGCAGAACCTCCTAAATCATACGGCCCACACGCATGATTATTGTCTAAACAGACTCCAAATAACCATGACTGTGTTCCATACGACTTAAGAAGTCTGTCGGGTAAATCCCGAATCATCCACGATTCTCCGAGCAGAATCAATCGTTGTAGAGAGATATTGCAGTATTACAACAGTTTCATATAAATAAAGTACCATGGAGTAAAACAGCGGAAGACTTACAATAACATAAGCTTACAAAACTCTAACTTTCAAATATTTACATCAATAAGTTTGGATTATACACGCCATAATAGTAGTGGAGTAGCAGTAGATTACAATATTAACAAAAGCTCTGCCCAAGAGCTGAACTCCTTTACTCTTCGTCGCTTTCCTCGACGACTGTCATGCAGCAGGATGCAAAGCACTCCTGCCCATGAGGCTCACCTGCAACAAGGGTTCAACAAACCCTGAGTACAAAGTACTCAACAAGACTGACCCGACGAAAGAGAAGGGTAGAGAAAACAGAAATGCAGGCTAGAGGGACAAGGTAAGGTCTGTAGGAGATAAGAAATTTTGCGTAAAAGCTTTAGAGAAGTTTGCTTGGGCTAACTCCCATTATCACTCAACTTCATTATTGAATCTTAACTTTTGTTCAAGTTGTTACTACGATGATGAACAACGATCGAGTCTTCTTCTCCGAGAAGCAACGGCGATTCGAATCCATTTCCATACCCAGCTGGGACCTAGGCGACTGAGCATACCGGAGACTTTAACTCCGAAGCACCCCAGGTACACCGATATACCGGGATAACAACCTCAGCCATATATCACCACATGATACACGTGAGCTCTGCGGCCCAGCGTACCGAGATACATGGGAACTTAAACCCCACAGTAAAACACACTATGACAGCAGATGGGATTCTCTGACCCCACGCTAGGTCACTCCATGGCATACACGGCTCCAACCATCCGTATACCACTTCATGCATGTGGATTTCTACATTCTCGATATCATACAGTTCACCAACGCACGGGACCTAGGGCATCAACAGACGAGAACACTACAGAGGGACTCCATTCCCAGTGCAAGTTCGCCGTCCGGACTCGATTTCTTACTATCATCAAGATTCCAACAATAAAACCAATCTCATCTTTTTCATTCTTCTGCCTTTGAATAAATAAATAAATGAGCAGGGCTAAGCATTACTACTTATCTTTCATTAGGTAACAGGGATAAGGAATAAGACAGGTAATGCAATTTTGTGGGTTTTCACTCAACTCCTATTACTGAATGCAACATACCAGAGCTGAAGCAGTAAACATTTATAAATAGAATAGGGTTTAGATGCATCCGGGGCTTGCCTTGATGTTCGGGGTAGAAGTTCTCGAACTCTGAATCAACTCCCGATTCTTGAATCTGCTCGTCCTTCGGATCTGAGTGATACGTTAACTCTCCGTTAACGGGAACTATTCGATAATTAATATGCTTTACATGATGGAATAGTAAACATGATGCTTGATGAGTGTATGATCAGATTAAGGGCTTGAGTACAACTCTTCTTAATGATAAAGTTGCAAGCCAACAAAACCTCGCTTATATAATTTGTTAGGGTTAACTACGTCATTTTTTTATAATTAATTAAACACATAAAATAACGTTAATTAAATCCTAATAACATGATTAAGATAAGCGCAAACAATTAATTAAAGTGCCAAAGGTCATTAGGGTTAATGACCTAAGGTCATCAATCAATCTCAAGGTCAATCAAATCCTATAATGATTAGGTTAACTAAAGAGTTTACTTAATTATTTAAAAACATTAAACAAAGACATAAAAATTAAAGTTATCAAATTTGGCATTTCATATTTTTCCTAGGTAGATAACATCATAAAGAACATTCACAAAAAATTTTAGAATTTTTGGAGCTATATATGAATTACTATAAATTTTCAAGGAAAAAATAGCATTTAAATCATTTTCTGAAATTAGAAAAAGAAAATCGGCACAGTGTCTCTGGGTCAACAGCCGACCCCGCCGGGGTTGACCGGCGATGCCTCGAGCTGGCTATCGACGCTCGAGGTCCCGCAGGCTAAGACATGCCCGGCTAACTCACGGACGGGCTATGGCGGCTCGAAACCAAGTCCTGCTCGAGGAGCGATCGAGCGGTTAGGTACTGTACATTCGAGGTTACAATTCGGGCGTCCTCTCGAAGACGGAACTCCGCTCAAGCGAATGGACCAGCCTCGAAGACGAAACTTCCCCCAGCGAACGAGCCTCCCCTCGAGGACGGAACTCCGCCCGACGAACGAGCCTCCCCTCGACTCGGTTCCTCGACTCGACCCCTCGACTTGATACCTCGATTCGATCCCTCGACTCGATTCCTCGACTCGATCCCTCGACTCGATCCCTCGACTCGATCCCTCGACTCGATTCCTCGACTCGACCCCTTCGAGAACAATGCAACCCTCGAATACCCTCGAGAACAGTGCACCCTTCGACTCGACCCCTCGATTCGAGTCCGCACCTCGACCGTCACCCCTCGACTCGTCGGCCGAGCCCTCGAGCAGGACTCCGACGACTTCGAACTGCACTACAACAACTCCCGATGCGAGATGGATGAAATTGATAACACGAATAGACGCAGGAGCTCACCACGGCGCTGATGCGCACGTTAAGGGAGGTCCGGAGTGGCTGGGTTGCTGTGGTCGACGGCGGTGATGGCGGCGGCGGCGCTCCGATGGCACGACGGTGTTACGGCGACCTCCGGTAATGCGCTGCCCAAACCAAGGTACGCATCAGACGCAGGATAACACGGAGAGCACGATAAAAGGGTCGAAGGTAAAATATTTTCACCTCCGGCGACGGCAAACGACGGAAATGGCGGCGGCGGCGCGACTGACCGGCCGCGGGGAAAGAAGACTGCGTGCAGGCAGCTCGGGCGATGAAAGAAAGCACGGACTGGCCCAAAAGGACCGTGATGAAGTGGCGGAGCTTTGAGCGAGGGCAATTAGACAGAGGTGGAGCGTCGACGGCGAATTTCGGCGGCGGAGGGAGATCGTCGGCGGCGGTGGCGGGAGGAAGAAAGGAAAAGAACGGCTACGTCCGGTCGGTATTTATAGCTCGGGGCGATGAAGGAGCAAGTGACACGGCGACGGTGAAGTTTCTCGCATCCGAAAACGCTCGGGCGGCCGGGAAGGCGCGGCGGTGGACGGCGGCGCGCGATGCGAAGCCGGCCATGGCGTTCGCCGATAGGGTTAGGTGCTGTTCAAGTTATTTACAGAATTACCACTGGGTTTAAAATACAAATTACTCCAAAATTTGTATAAGAACTTGAAAATCTCCAAAAATATCATTTGCATAACTTTTCAAGAGCTACACTTTTCCTTTAATGGGCATCTTCAAATTCTGTTTAGATTTTAAAATTTGAATTCAGATTTGAAAAGGGGATTAACCATGGAAATAAACATTTGAAATTACTTTTGATTTTTAAATAAAACTTGAAAATCTTTAAAACTATGAAATGTTGAGTTTGTCAAACCAAACATTTTTCATGTACAAAGTTTCCCCAATTTATGCATAATTTTTAAATTATGGTTTTAAATTCAAAAGGGGATAAATGCTAGAAACTGTATTTTCAAATTAATTTGAAATTCCTTTTGGAAACTTGAAAAACTTTGTATACCAACTTTGTAGCTCCTATCAAGATCTACAAACTGTCTTTTTAGAGTATCTCCAAATTCCTTATAGAATTTGAATTAGAGAAAAGGGGATAAAACTAGGGTTGGAAATAAAGGGTTTTTGAAATAGAATTTAAACTTAATTTGATTTCTAATTTAATTGATTGATTATTAATGATCACAAACATCATTCAAGGACATTTTTAGGTCATTGACCTAATTACACCCTTGATTGACCAAATTGATTTTTGAAAAACCTTTTATAGCATTTCCTATTTGAATTTAAACTTGGATAGCCAGGTTTAGAAATAAGTTTGGAAATCCAAATTTAATTTCAAATATGGAAATCATTTTTAGGGTTAGACTTAGACTTATACACTATGCTTGATACTAGTGTAAACACAGTTTACACCTCAAGTACATAGAGTATAAACTAAGCATTTACGATGACATTCGAAAATAAGATTTTATCATTTCATGTGACAAGTCATTCCAGAAACTCAATCAACCTATGAAATGTAAACTTATTTTAGTTGATGCACATTAAAGTTGACTTAACCATGAATGCTTTGCAATGCATATGATGACATGGCAGGTTTTAGTTAATATAACACCAGAGGTGTTACAGATATGCAGTTGGACGCAATTGAATTAAGTCAGCAGCGCGTAAAACTGTGTGACCCCAACATGATATTGGTAGATTGCTATTCTGTAATAATGGTCTTGCAATAAGTTTGATTCTCTTGATGAGAGATTCTGCCAACCCGTTCTGAGTGTGGACATATAGAACAGAGTGCTGAACTTGAATTCCTAAGGCCTTACAATAGTCATTGAAGGCTCGAGAGGAAAATTCAGCGGCATTATCCATTCGAATTGACTGGATTTGATGTTCAGGGTATTACGCTTTTAGTTTGATAACTTCAGCGATTAATTTTTCAAATGCATAGTTTCGTGTGGAAAGAAGGCACACATGAGACCATCGTGTGGATGCGTCTATTAAAACCATAAAATATCTGAATGGTCCAGACAATGGTTGGATAAGGCCACATATGTCACCTTGAATGCGTTCAAGAAACTTGAGCGGTTTGGCTCAAATTTTGAGGTAAGAGGGTCTCAAAATTAATTTTCCAGTGGCACATGTAGTGCACACATAATCTGAGGATTGGAGAAATTTTGTATTAATTAAATTATGACCAACAAAATTAGTTATAGTTTTCCTCATCATCCTTATGCCAGGGTGACCAAGGCGATCATGCAAAGTTTGAAATGCATTAACATTCTGGAAAATTACTTTATATGTAACATGTTGTACGGGTTTGAGATAAGTATAGTACAATCTAGACGAGAGTGAGGGAACTTTTTTAAGTGTTACTTTGCCATATCCGTTGTTCTTTGTAATGAGAAGGAACTCTTCATTATTCTCATCACAAGTTTCTATATGGAAACCATTTTTTCGGATATCTCTATAACTCAGTAGGGTACGAGTTGAATCAGGATACAAGAGTGCATCCTCAATAACCAACGTTGTACCCATAGGGAGCGTAATAGTGTCTCGTCTGGAGCCTACTATTACAGCATCGCGTTCTGCGATTGTTAAAATATTTCCTCTATTCTTTCTGAGAGTTTAAAAATATTTTATCTCCCTGAGTATAGAGTTAGTGGTACCTCTATCCACTAGGCACATTTCCTCCTCTATCGGATTGACTCCCGCACAATCTATATTAAATGGACAATAAATAAATAAATTCTTAAATAAATATAGATTTTATTCATTATTGATATCAAATGTTTATGATTATAATAAAAAATAAAAGGTCTGATGACAAATATAAATTATTACATCACGTGGGCATATGAAAATGAAAGTCTAAAATGACAAGGAGCCTAAGCGTAGTCTCTGTACATATCCTCAGAAGTGTATTCTAAGAGCATGTTGTTGATGTCGTCAGCGGTGGCATCAATTTGAGGTGGAGCCTTGGTGTTGCTTGGTCCCGCTGCGGTGGGGCATCCTGGGGCATCAACTTGATAATTAAAGTGCGCTTCAAATTCTCCACCTTTGTTGGAACAATCTTGATTAGAGCGTCCACGTCCCATGGACTTCAAGTATAATTCCACTAGGTGTATTAGGGTGCGACACTTCTTAGTCAGGTGGTTGTAGCAACCACACCTATCACAAGTTTTGGACTTGTCTCTGTTGGACTTAGAATTTTCTTTGCCCTTAGCACGGCGAGGCTTATTCTGTCTCTTGCGCTTGTTCTTAGCATTGGAGGTTTCAGGACTACCATTTTGAATGGCTCCCTTTTGTTTTCTATTATGAGTGTTGGCATGCACTTCAGGCAAAGGCTTGGAACCCGCTGGACCCTTATTGGAGTTCCATAGAAGAAGCTCATTGTGCCTTTCTGCTTAAAGCAATGTCTTGATCAACTCAGAATAAACAGTAAAACCCTCTGACGGTATTGTTGTTGAAGGATCATGTGAGCGGGAAGCATGGTAGACAGTGTCTTCTCAATTTTGTCCGCATCAGATGGTTCCTTCTCACAAAATCTTAGCTTAGCGCTAATTTTGTGCACAACATGATTGAATTCACCTACGGATTTGAAATCCTGTATGCGAAGGTGATTCCATTCATGGGTAGCCTCAGGTAAGAGGACTGCCTTCTGCTGTTCATACCACTGCTGAAGAGCCTCCCAGAGCGCACGCGGATCCTCTTCCATCAGATACTCGGCTTTGAGATCTGGATGGATGTGGTTCCGTATGATGAATAAGGCATTATACTTGAAATTATCAGCCAAAGGAGCTACACCCTCTTGGGGAGCAGTAATGGCCGAGTACAGTCCGCGCAACGATAGACTGACTTTCAGGTCCAGTGCCCATGTAGGAAAATTTGAGCCGTCGAGAGCGAGCTCAGCGAACTCACGGTTCATCATGATGCCTACAGTTGTGTGTTGCCATCGATTAAATTAATGAGTTAATAAATCTTAGGCATGAATGTAATAAAATATAATATAAATTGTCTTGAATTGCATAGAATGCAAAATAAATTAATCAAGTGAAACTTAAATGCTAAAGAAACGGTAAGTGCAATTGAATTAAAAAATAACATAAAACAATAGAATGGAAAAAGCACCGTAGGTACACTGGAATAAAATAAACACAGTGAGATGTACGCTTTATTTCCAAACTGAAGCTGAAAGCTCGCGATACAATTACTATATGAAATAGCAAATTGAAATGAGCAATTAGATTATTGCTTTGTGACATCCAACGTCTTCCCCTCATCCCACGTGATGCTCAGAATCAACAAGGAGGCATTGGCGTCCTTGCCACGGCGTCGAAGTCGGGTTGCATGGGGCACACCTCGTGTGGTGGACACGGGGCGTAGCCATGCACAAGACATGGCGCCGGTGCCGGCAATAGAGATGCCGGTCCTGGACTTTGCGGCGCAGCCACTTCCGGAATTGTCTCTTCCATGTGGGCGTCATGGGGTTGATCCCCAAGGAGGAATGAAATCATGCGAAGGAGATCATGTTGAACCATAGGGTGGAAAAAATCTAACCCACACAAAAGAGCATGGTGGAATTATAGCATCACGACTTGATGAATTAGGTAGGCTAAAGACATCGAAGGGGGCACCATTCTACCTTTGATGATAGGAGCGCAGCGAGCAAGTGCTGATAACGTATTAGAATTGGAAAGAATTGCAAGTGACAAGAGAATAGAGCTCAAGACCAGTTTCTCATTCATCTTTGTCATGTATATATACACTTGGTGACATCAATGGTATAGAGGTTACATGAGCCATAAATCAGCCATAAAATGTCATTTAACCATATGTTACAAAGATAATATAAGGATGAAATTAATAGAGATTAATATTTATAACACAGAGTGTGCACCTGAAACACTGCACACCTCTCAAAGGCCAGCCAGGGCCATACAGTGGAATGCTACCCCAACAACGGAACGCCTTCAACAACCCTGTCTTCATGGATCTGTTCATCATTGTGGCCTGGTGTATCTGGAAGACTGGAAGAAACATTTTTGACAATCGAATTCCAAACGTGGCGTCCTGCAAGTGTTCCTTCAAGAGTAAAGCTAAGCTTCACCTCTATAGGATAACCTAGCACACCTTAGTTCTTCGGTTATGGCTTGGCTCAATGCTTTGTATTTTTCTTTTGCTGTTAGCTTTACAATCCCCTCCGTACAGTGCGGCACTGTAACGGCTGCAGGCCAGCGCGTCTGGCGACAGGACACGCTGCAGGCAGATCCCTGCGCCTGCTGCTAACGGCGAAAAGATGCTGACCTGGCCCTGGCCATCTACTAGCGCTTGCGTCGGCCCGGCTGCCGAGAGCCCGATAGACGGGACGGCTGCTGTCTCGCAGCCGCGCGACACGTCCGGTGGCCGGCGTCGCCTGGACACATCTATCACGTCCCCGTCCCGGCGGCATCAACTGCATGTCAGCGGCTGCCAGAGCAGCGCTCATGATTGCCTGCATCCGCCGCGCCAGACGCGACGACGGCCAGGAGAAAAGGCCCACCGGGCCAACTGGCCAAGGCATCTCCCTCGTTCCCTGCCACCGTGCGTACGCCCGGCTTGTAGCAACTCGTGTAGTGCTCCAGAGCTGGAGCTCTGTGTAGTGCTCCAGAGTTAGAGCTCTTCGATGTGGCTGCCCGGGCTGTGGCAGCGACTGCGAGCACGATGCCATTGCCACTGTGCTGCGGCGTGGTGGTCCATGCACGGTGGCGCAGCGGGGCAATCATCGTTCTCGTTCATGGCGGGGCGCCTGGGCCGGCTGTTGACCCGGTGGTCGCAGAGGCAGAGCCACCGTCTGGCCGGACCGCGGTCCAGCCGTCCTCGCCCGTGGGGTTGTGCTGTGCTACTGCTGTGCTAAGATGATCCGCTACAAGATAGGATAGGACTAGCAGGGTCTCTTCTATTGGATGCCACCGCCGATCATAGTACCAACGATTTTGTACTTATTATTAGGGGCGCGCCAATTCAGATCAAATGCTTATCCTGACGAGAAAACTGGACATTTTCTCGTTATACATTTCAATAAATAATTCCTCACAAAAAAAAAATTCCAAAACCATATGAGCGCTCATTCCGGTCTCAGATGTAGAAAAGGAGCAGGTAGAATAGGACCAAGTTATAATTATTTTGTTTAAACATGCTATCTAGTCTAGGAGTTGAAGTAAGGCCTTGTTTAGTTTGTTAAGTTAGGGTTGGCAAAGTTGGCATTTTACCATAAATGTGTACTGTAGCATTTTGTTTGTATTTGGTCAAAATTGTCCAAACATTGACTTATTAGGTTTAAAATATTCGTCTCGCAAAGTACAACCAAACTGTGCAATTAGTTTTTGATTTCATCTATATTTAGTACTCCATACATGTGTCGGTATTTTTATGTGACGGAGAATCTTCTTTTTGCATAGTAAATTTGGTGCCAAATTTAACAATTTAAACATGGCCTAAGGCTTAAGGCCTCTATAGGCGTGAGCTCTGTTAAGTTGTATGCATCTACCAATTTAACGTGTATTATTTCATTATTTGGATACTGCTCTTTGAGACTATCTTCAACTTTTGGTATCGACCACAATGCTTTGCTACCTACAGCGAACTGAAAAATCAAGTTCCAAATGTTTGTGGAGTTAGTGCTCTACGCTGGTTGATATGGCTTAGTCAAAACGATATTGTATTTGACAAACAAAATGTTTTTTTACAACAACACATATAGTATATTATCACAATAGCTAATTTATAAAGAAATCCTCCTCAAATTACATCCAAGCCTTGCAATTGAAGATGCAGGCGACAACAACGACGTGGAGACAAGAAGACTAATTCTTCGACGATGGGTTGCAGGGGCGTCGTGGACGCATGCACCCAGGTGGATTGACTGCACAAAGCGACGGTTGAAGGCGGGCTGGTCGATCCATTGAAAGGAAGTACACTGGCGACCGAAAGATGCAGATGTAGTCGTCGCCAGAGGTTGAAGAAGGTCCACGCATTGGGATCCTAGGTGAAGGCGGAGAAGGCGTACTGACGCCAAAAGGGGAGTTGCCTAGCAGTAGAAAAGGAGCAACAGGACCAAAGGCTCCCTTGATGAGAAGAAAGCAAGCGATGAAGGTTGTGGATCTGGGTGGACCAGGTCTCGGTGATGGCAGGTGGAGGTGGAGGTGGAGTCGGAGATGGGGAAGAAGAGATCCGCATAGAAGGAGACCGAGTTTGTTTTATTTCCACTGACCTTGGAGGAGGTGGTGTCAGAGTCAACGAAGACCATGGTGGCAACGACGGCGGCTAGAACTCCAGGACGGGCTTTTCCACTGAGGAAGACTCATTTACACAACTATTTGATACTAGCTATTACCTACTAAAGAGTGAGACTCCACACCCAGCCTGCTCCGACGAGCTTGCCGGGGGGGGGGGGGGGGGGGGGTGCGGATCCGCTCGTCGGTCGCTCTCGTGAGGAAGGAGTCGGGTTCACTTTTTCCTTCTCTACGAACAAAATGTTCAGTCTTATATACATGTGTTATTAACAGCCATACGTTGGATGAGATTTTAGTTGCTTTTATTTAGATTTTGCAAAAGGAGGGAGATCAAGATCTTGAGTGTTTGGAACGCCTACCATCCAAGAAACAAGAATATGGAGATCTTCACAAGGCATGGCAAGGGTTTTAGAAGCCAAATTTGCTAAGGGAGATGGCCTTTTTATCAAGCTTTTGTTCTGTAAGAATTATCGGTTTGGTTTCGCTGCAGGTGCAATTATGTAATAATAACGTTATTATGGTCATGAGAATTCGTTGGACATTTTCTTAGTAATGAAATAGAATATCCCAATCTTTGGTGTTTATTATGTTCCTTTTGTTACTCAACGTAGCCAAGAATCAAACATGCGTGCAACAAAACTAGGAGGATTGTAAAACAAAATTAGTTATAACACATCTGGAAGGAAACTTTGTGTGAGGACATTCGAAGAACCAATGCTATACTTTGCCATCTTATTCAATTATTAGGTAACTGTTGGTGAGAATGACACCATTGCGTAGAAATCAAAGGATATTTTATATATCTTTAGAGGAATTTGTAGTCCCCGTACAATCAGTCATGTATATAGACATCACTACATCTAAGTAATCATTATGCCAAGCCACTAACTTATTTTCCACTAATGCTCTTCAGAAAGATATGTTGAAAGAACTTGTGCTCATAACATTGGTAACTACTCTATTAATCTTGAAAATAATACTGTATAAACAAATGAGAAGGGTGACCTGGAGAAATTCTCTATGAAATATCTGGCAGCAAATCACAACGGCAAGTTTCATTCGAACCCAATTGTAATGGACTCGGCCCAAGTAACATTCGTAGCCTATTCCCAAATAAACACGCAACTACTAAGTAAGTTTTTTTTAAGAACGAAAGAAAAGGACCAAAATCAACTCAAGTAAGTTTTTTTAAGAACGAAAGAAAAGGCCCAAAATCGGACAATCGCGTTAGGAAATAATAAATCGTTTCACTTCACTCCATCTGATTTTGCAAACTGAAATGGATGCACGGTTGTATTAACAAAGATCACCAACAGCCGTACTACGACTTGTTCTCTCTCACAGAACACTGAGAACAGCCCCAAGAACGAGCTAACTCATGCTGAGCAAAACCTTTTAACTGATAATGGTATCACGACATGCAGGAATCCTATTGAAATTAAAAAGAAACATAATCTTTTAACTGTGACAGACACCTGGCTCTGATATAGAGCAGCAGTACAGTACTAATGCGTCGGATAGGTGCAAGTACACTAGTTTTAAGCAACAAGTTCATATGCAATGAGTTCATAGCAGCTTGGGAGCGTTCACTTCCCACCGAGTGAGGGAAACTGTGCTTGATCTTGAATTGCCGGTGCTGGCGCAGCTGACACCTCCCGAGGGCTGTACCCACCACGGAAACCCCCACGGTCACCACGGCCTCTACCACGACCACGACCCCGGCCACCAGGGCTATAGTACCTTTCACCCTCAGCTGGCTTCAGAAATTCATTGATACTGACAGACTGTATGAGAAGAAAAGAAAACAATGGTAAATGACTTGGAACTGGGGCCAAAGGAAGAGTTTCATGGACTTGAGTTTAGAGGGAAAAAGCTTTTGAATGTTATACAGACCTTCTTGGCACGTTCATCCCTTTCTGAGTTCTCTTTCTTCTTGTCCTTGTCAGAACCCTGCCACCATAGTCAAATGAGGAAATACTCTCTTAAAAAGAGGAACAATCTGTGGATTATGTGCAAAGAGCAGTGTGACAGACTGTTTTTTTACCAGCTTGATGAAAATCTCATCGGCATCCTTTTTCACTGAAAGCTGTTGCATGGACTGCAACTCCTTGTCCACCTCAACCTTTCTCTCTTCAGACTTCAGTCCAAGTAAAGCTTTCCTTTTCTCCTCCAATACTTTCTCATATTCTTCCAATGTCATCTCCTGTAAAAGCAGGTGGGATCAAATAAAAGATTTTCATTAAATGAACAACGATGAGTTCATAGTAAAGAAGTTTGTTGTTTACATACACTCATAAGAGCAATAGGATACTGCATAGGATCATCTAGACTCAAGCAAGCTAGAACAATAAACTATAATAATTTGACCTGAAGGGCTCAGAATTAGGAGCATGCACAAAAGGAAATGCCAAAGGAAGTGTCACAAAAACAATTCCTACTAAAAGAACCCACAGACAAAAAGAGGAATCATTGCCATTATTGATGATATAAGTATTATTAAGCATATCAGCATTTCACCTAACTCAATTAGTTAAACATAAACCACATGACACAAGACCCCCAAAAAAGGCTAATGGAGGTATGTTGTATGTGCATGCAGCATGCCTGCGGTTGATCAAGTGTGTTCGCATTTTTAATAGAGGGCTATAAATATACAGCAGCTTCCTGAATTCATGCAAGCAAAGGTAATGCATGAAAACCTTGATGCTGCCACCTAAGCTATCTATAGGCTGGGTGAAATTGAGAACTTGCATAGCCAACAATTTTGTTGGATGTGCAAGACTCACTGGATCAATCAGCCCATGATCAGCACGTACAAACAACAGCATGGCAGACAATTTCTGAATATAATGTCCACTCTATGATGTGGCTGTGCAAAGACACACATTTTCCCACTCAGTACTCAAAAGTTAACACAGAAAAACAGCTTGCTATTGACTACAGCTAAGCAGAATCACTCAGTTCATGTAGTTACACAGTTATACAACATTACAACCACATACTTTAGGTGGTGCACAGCACACGGATGGCATCTTCCCAGCTCAGAAGAGACTAGGTTGATTATAATGGTAAAGACTATACACTTCATCGACTATGTTAGTGGTCATGGTTAATTTAAGCATAAATGACAAAACTGTAGATTGTATTTTTACATCTTTTACCAGTAAGTGTGCATGAGAAGAATAAAAACCACATGAATTGGAAACCAAATAGTAGTGCAGTATGAGTTACAGGAAAAGCATCTATTGTTGCTTCCCATTAAAAAGATTGCAAGTATTATAGTGTGAATGGAAATAAGTCAATGATTTACTGATTTCAATCCATGATCTTCAAGAATTTTAGCAACAATACTTATGAATCACTCATCTTATGCTGCTCCGCAGATTAGGGTGTATGTACAAACATATTAAATAATTAGCACAGAGAATATTTAGGTTAGCTAAGACTTGGAAGAACAGCTTTGGCTGGCATCCAAGAAAAAATGTCAGACACAACATAACAACTACAACAAGCATTGCATGATAGCTTTAGGAAATCAGAGACATAAAGTCATATCTAAGCTGCAGCTTCAGCACTTGCCATTTGAAAATATCAAACTACTCCCTCCGTCCTGAAATACAGTGCATTCTTGCTATTTTGGGACAAACTAAGAGAGAGAACAATAGACGCATGTACCCCTCGCTTACCTTCCTAGTATATTGAAATCTGATTCGATTCCCATAATCAAAGGATGAACTCTCAGCCTTCTTATACAAAATAAGCAAGTAAATGAATTACTTTCTATATAGAAAATAATCATGTATTTTTACTTAAGTAAACATTATCTTCTTGTTCCCCGGATGCACTACATTTCAGAAAAATTTCAAAAGCCAGAATGCATTATATTACAGTACGGAGGGAGTAAACAACTACAGAGGATCAACAATTGTATACTGCTATAAACTCAAGAGTCAATTGATGCACTAAGCAAACATGAAGTCTATATAACCTTTCACGCATCACTTCTAATTACTATCATGTGCTTCTATCATGTGGACCTAGAGAACACATGTTATTTTCCATGTGCTACCTTAATAATCTGTAGCCTTCTATCCTGAGAAGCTTCAGGGAGCTTAGCTAGCTTCTGATATTGTCCAATGTTTAAACAGGAAGCCACAGTAATGTTTAATGCAGATATTTTACATCTAAAATATTGCTCCCTAAATTGCAGAAACAACTTTACCTCTTTGACAGTGTACTGGAATGATAAGATTTGGCACACCACTAGGAGGCAACAAACGCTTACGCTTTACACTTTTAAACAAAAACTGAAAACATGACAGTACATAAAACTTTTAGTTATACCATCCATCACAAGATGGGTGTCCTGAAACTATTTCCAGAAATTTCGTGCACTGAAATTATGTTTTAAGCATGAGCCGTTAAAGCTTGAGTAAGCTTAAAGAATTCTGTTTCTTCACATCAAGCACATCAATATCATTTATGGAGGAGATGATATTTCTTCAAGCCCTCAACAGTACAGTATACATGTAAATTCAAAATGGGATAAAGAGTGTGGCTTACCTTATCTTCAGGCTCCTCCGCTTCAGTTGGTTCACCCTCCTTGCCCTTCTCAGCCTCAGACTGTGGAACCTCCTCCGGCTTGTTTTCATCCTCAGCCACAGCAGGAGTCACCTCAGTTTCTACTGTCTCTCTGATGGTTTGGGGAACACAAAGAGTTACAGATTGAGTTAATCCACCATATCAAATATACCTCCAGAAATAGCAAGTCAAAATTGTAAAGAAAACTAACTGTGCAAGGGCTTCATCAGTCACAGTTCCCCAGTTGCCACGGCCAGCTCCCTCGCGCTTCATTTCATATCCTCTACCTGTGCCACTGTGGCGCTCATAGGCCCGATAATGGGGCCGAGCAGACTCATCGCCAGCCTCACCATCAGTATAGCCACCACGGCGACCGCCACCACGGTAAGGCTGACGTGGCCCACGGCCTCTTTCCATAGCCTTTCCATCACCTTCCTCTCTCTGCTGGAGGCCACTGTCTCCAAAACTACCACCACCATAACCTCCCTCAAAACCATTGGCATTGCCCTCACTAAATTCGCGCCTTGGGCCCGTCCTGCCTCCGCGGAAACCACCTCTACCACGCCCTGCCCCATCACGAGCTGGAGCGCCATAGTTCCTGGACTCCTTCACTGCAAAGCAATGACACATCAATATAATCCCAAGTTAACAACTTTTTTTTTACAAGTTTCTAACAACTAGTAGACCAAATGAGAAAAAAAAAACAAATTTCAGAATGTCAGTAAGAATTGAATAGACAGGTGTAAATGACGATAAAATCCACACTAAACGAACCACTGACATCCGCCAGGCGAAATGCTCCGCTCTTCACTGTACCAAATCAGCACGTATGTACAGCAATCCCCGATCCGCCGTGGTACATACATTTCAGTTCCAGCCCCAAATCCCATGAATCTCGCATCAGATTCAGAACACGAGACCCAAGACCCCGACTCCCGATCCGATTTGAACGGGAACCGTGTATGGACTCACCAGCCTGCGCGGGCGGTGGCGGCTTGGTGGGCAGCTTGGCCGCCGGGGCGGCGGGCGCCGGCTTGGGCGACGCGGCCGCCGCCTTCTTCTCGGCGGCCGCGATGAGGTGGGAGGGGTCGTCGTTGTCGACGTCGACGAGGAGATCGAACTGATTCTTCGTGCCCATGGCGCCCCCTCCTCTCCCGGCCTTCAAACTCCGACTCGCAGATCACAGGAAACACCAATCCGACCCTTCAATCAGCAAACCTAGAACAGCCGCGCCGGCGAAGAGACCGCCATGGATGGATGGGCGAACCGTATCGACGCGAGAGGTAGTCTAGTCTAGGGTTTAGAGACGGAGGTGGAAGGAAGACGAGGCGCAGTGGTAGTAGTGCGGAAGTCAGCCAGACGAGATCGTAAAACCCTAGCCGCCACGCCACTTGGGCTCGAGAGGAATGGAGGCTTCGAGTGATCACGTGCTTGCCACTGAAGACTGAGCGGTTGTTTTGTCATGTGGCCGGGCCGACTCGCATCGGGACTTAGGTATCGGGCCTTCTTATCGAATGGGCCAAGTGTTGGGAAAGATTCCGATTCCATTTCCTTAACTGGGCGTGGACACCTTCTTTCTTTTCTTTTCTTTTTCGGCGGAGGCGATGTAATAAAGAACTGCATCTCTCGTTCCAAGTACAGTACCGAACAGAGTCTATTCGTACAGAGTAGTATAGTGTATAAATGAAATTATAGGATGCCACAGTTGTCTTGTAATAATAAATAAATAGCAATGGTTTTAAAATAATAATAAATAACAATGACTAAATAAATTAGTGTATATAACCATGAAACCATGGGCAACCTCCCAATGGCTTTACTGGAAAAGGAATCAAACAATAATAAAAAAACAACAAGAAGATGCCCTCTACTCGCACACACAAGGAAAGAAGGAAAAGAGAGAAAGGAGAAAAAAAATGAAGACACAACAACTAAATAACAGAAAAACTAAGAAGGCAAGAAACAGTCACTTATCACTAAACAATAAGGTAAAGACTATGCAACCATGAAAGGATATGGAGTCATGAAGTTCCTTCTTTTTTAATATGTATATAAAGGAACAAAGTTTCAGATGAAGTTCCTGCTTCTTGATTCTATGCAAGTGCATAGATACTTCATACTTGAAAGAGATTTTCCAAGATCCCAAATTAGGAGCTTTCCCATAAAAAAAATATAAGAGCAATACACTCATTACAGATGCACCAAACTACCACCATAAAGATTTCCATGAACAAAGGAAGCGAGAAAGAATTCTTAGCAATAAGGAGCTTCTGAAAAATGTTTGCCAATTCTTCCCATTGAACACCAATTGTAAATAAATCTTGAGACTACTTAAGAACAATAAAAAATAGAGTTTCTTCCATGGCATGATGGCAAAAAATACACTTGCAACCATCTTCTATTTTTTTTCTTCCACTAAGAATGTTTCTGGTGTATTCACCATACCTTTTTTGCATTCACTCTACAAGTTTTTTATCATAGATTTTTCTTTTCAAATGTTACCAGCTTCAAGGGCACATTTGATCCTAGCTAGTTTCCTTTGTCTTCCAACTGACTTTTTATATATAGTTTTTTTTGACAAATACTTTTTATATATAGTTGGTGCACCTAAAAGAAGAACAAAGGCAACCTTAGGCCATTGCATCTTATCTCATGTTGGCTCTATAGTACTCTTGTATATCAAGCCCTTGAACTTTTCTAGTGAGTAATACTCATGAACATAATTCTCAATATCAACCTTCCTCGTTGTTGTCATAAGGCACACATAATGGACACAAGGCTTACCGATGATGTGCTATGGTTCAAGAAACGAGTAGTCATGTATAAATACTCAATAATAATATGTCTTTTATGTTGTTTGTTGTCCTACACCACTACACTCAAATCAATATGTTCGACAACCTTCTATGCCCTTAGTCTCTTGTCCTCCAATTATTGTTTGATAGCACAAAGATACTACCATGGAGGTTCTCTGATATCTTACTCCTCTTCTCCCATAATATCGTCACCATCTAAGCACATCTAGGGCCCTAGCTATTTTGGCTTTGGGATTTTAGTGATTGAAGAACACAAGTGTTTGTGACTAACATGTGTTATGCAAGACTTATACTCGTACTGGTTATTGACTTGTTGGCCACATGGTTTTCTCCGCCTAGGGGATGATTTGGATTGATGACAAGTATGGCGTAAAGGATATGGAGAGATAGGCCTAGGAGGACATGAAGAGAGCTAAGGGAAATATGAAGTCATCGTAAAACGAATTCGGCTTACTTATACATAAAAAATAATTTGTGTTACATATTAAAAATTCAAAACAATAGAAACACGGCCCCCTGTTTCCCTTAAAGAAAAAACAATAGAATCACTAGAAGCCTGTTTATGTATGTATTGTTAGAAATAAGGCATTTTTCATGTCTTTTTAATTCTGAATATTAACATTATGATGATGACAAAATTAAGCATGAATGAATAGAATAACAGCATGAATAACAACATATTTAAACTCATGGATATCAAGGCCATAAAACATTAACCGAGAATTATGCGGCATATCAGCAAGATCAAAGATCATGTATAAAATAGATACAAGATAACGATTATATAGACATGGCATAGATAAGAAGGCATATGAACAATAAGACATGATTAACTTTACTGCTATGAACATGTAATAGCAAGGAAAGAAGAACAGATTATATAAACAACTAAGAACAGAGGAGAGCAAGGGAGTGACTTGATTATACCCTGAAGATGGACCTATCCTGAGAGAATTTGATGCTCCCAAAGTCGAACCCATGCTGCTGTAGAGGAAGAAGATGTTCACGTGAACGAGGAAGGAGACGACGAACGAAGATCGGACAGTTGCATAGTCGCTCCCCAAAAACCTAATTGTCGTGCTCCCATGCAAGGATTCCGAACGGCAAGGGCTCCGGAGGTACCTGCCCCCGACGCTCCCGAAGTCGAACCCATGCTGCTGTAGAGGAAGAAGATGTTCACGTGGACAAGGAAGGAGACGACGAACGAAAACCTGGTTGTGTGTTCTGAGTTCTAACCTGAGAGGAATAAGGGTGTCCCCTTTATGCTTGCGTAGAGGAGAAGGAGAAGAGACTTGCGGATGGTTCAGGAGACGGGCAGGCGAAAGGACGGCAACTCACGGAAGCCGAGCCGAGCCTCAACCTTGCCCACGACCGCCACCGCCGGAGGTGCGCGCGCGCGTGGCGCACTTCTATCTATTTCACAATTTCTCAAGGTGGACGGAATAATTCTCATCATTTAAGTTGAGTCAATGTCCAGAAATTCCAATCTGGTACAGTTATTAATGACCAACAGTTATATACTATAGAGTTTATTAATTTATTAATTTTAAATAGACCTAACCCATAATAAATCCAACATGTACGCTGTACTTACATGTGTGTGGATCGGTTGCACAATAAAATCTGTCTCTCAAGTGATACGGATAGAGTTTGATTATTCTTTCATTATGAAATATATATAGTTCAACGCTGTCACGTAAAAAGAAAACACCGCATGGATCTTACAATGTGTAGTAGAATCTTTCCAATCTTAAAGTTGCACGTGGAACTGTCACACAACGAAAGGGAACTTAAACCTCATTCAAGTCACTATGCCGATCAGTGCACTAGCTCCGTACACATATCCAGCTAAAGGAATTCAACTAGCCAATTAGCCATGTGTCAAACGATAGATTGAGAGGCTGGCAAAGTTGATTCGCCACTACACGTGTTTGCTTCTGAGTTCTGATGCTCTGTTATAGTACAGCGAACGAGGCGCTGCCTTGAGCGCCAAGATGCGTGCTCGCCTGCTTTCGACTTTGGCTCGCAACGCAACCGATCTCCGATCCACAACGAGCAACTGCGAGTCGTCCAACAACGGCGGGCAGCAATCCCAATCCGCAACGTGGGCACGCACTCGATCCCGCGGTCGCGTCGGTGAGCCTCGGCCGTCGAGCCCGCTTCGGGTGTCAACTGTCTTACTGTCAAGTGGCGCGCGTTGCACGGCGGGCCGGTGCCCTCCGCTGCAATGGCGCGCGCGACAAGGATCCGCAGGGCTTGATTCTTGATGCCGCCATGATTGGCTCGATCGATCGCACGGTGCCGTTCTGTGATTGGGGCCGATTCTTGGCGACGTTGAGCAATTTATTTATTTATATAGATCATTGGACACGGGAAAGGTGAGGTGTTTTGAATATGGTTGTTCTTTTTTTTTTCTTCAAAACAAAGGGCAAATGTATGCACACTCTATGTCTCGGAATCATTTCCGAAATATTAAGCCAATGGATTCCCTAAAATTGTGAAGTCTTACCGTTGAGGGTCACACATTCATCACTACAAGCTAATGGGTGTTCCTTAGACTAGTCTTAGTGGAGATTTTATGTGAGTTTTGTGACATTAAGTAGGTCCACATGACATGATATATATATGGATGAAGAAAGAGATGATAAAGTTTCATGAGATAAAACTTGTTTACGTTGTTTACGAAGTCTTAAAAGCTGAGACATGAAAATGAAAATGAGATTAACCTTATATGTATAATAAGGAATCATGATTCATGAGCTCTCGTTCTTACTTGATTCGATTAGATAAGAGAATCTATGCTTAAAAGAGAGGCGACCCTTACCAAAGAAACTTTTCTGGAAGGAATCAAAATGATAGTAAGTTTTCGTTTTTTTAAGTTATCATCACTATGCTAAGCATCAGGAAATACAGCTAATATGTTCTTTTTAAGAGGAGTGGTTGTTTATTGAAGTACAAGTGAGTTGTCCATATTTCTCATCAGCTTAAGCTTGTCTTCCGCTACCGATTTCTATTCTAATATAAATAGTTCGCTTTTTAAGTTTGGTTGAAATTGAATTATTTTAGGTTTAACTAAGTATATAGAAAATAATATGAACAGTTATAATTTCAATAATTATACTATGAAAATATCCGTTGATACATCTAGGGGTACTTATTTGATATAATAAATCTTAAATTTTTTTGCAAAAGTCATTAGTCAAAATTAGATGGACTGATTAAGAATCATATTGTTATATAGTAGCTAGAAGTGCACTCCATCTAGGGCAGAGAGAGTGCTTTAGTGAATCAAGATCTAATTTTTGTAAAGTACTCCACTAGATAAATCTACATATATGATTTTCATGTTGCCAACCTAAAATTGTACGCTATTTTCTAAATTTTAAACAGCTTGTTCACATGTACTCCCTCCATTTCAAATTACAAAATGTTTCACTTCTCTAGATATACATGGATTCTTAGATACATGGTAAAACTAATGTATCAAAAAGCCAAAACGTCTTAATTTGTAATGGAGGGAATAGTAAACACTATTGCCACTGCTTCTTTTGCCATCTTGAGAGGGTCAAGATAGCTTTCTCTGGCAAGCCTAGCTAGTTTGACCTTTGCGACTTGTGAGTGCAGAAATGCAAACAGAATCATTGCAAGCTTGCAGCTGGTGAGTCAAGCGTAATTAATTACTCTCCTGTATATCAAAACTAGTTGCATGGTAAAGTATTTCTCTTCCCCCTAAAGATAAAGGAACCATCATGCAGTACAGGCAGAGGAAGCATCAACTTGAGCAACTTGCATGATTGTTGTCTGCACATTGGGTGCAGAAAAGAGTAGCATATGCCAAGTCACAGGATCCCTTGACGGAACAAAAAGCAAATAGAATGTTCAGAAAGAAAAGATAGCCAATGCATGAAGAGCTCGCTAGCTAGCCGTGGATGAGGAATCCTCCATTTGTTTGTTGACAAGCATATGGCCGGATGAGGAACATTGACCACACAAAAGCCGAATATTCCTGATGAGTTAAATCAAGAAAGCCTTCGCTTGTGATAAACCTGCTGATAAGATAATGATGCGGCCGGGTTAATCAAGAATTTTCCGCTAAACAAAGCAGAATTTGTTAGTGCAGATCACCTCAAATCTCATCTCATGCTTACAGGATACAGCTGGATCAAACAACAGTGTGCATGCCCAGCTGCTTGGCTCAGTAGCATTAGCATATCTCTGAATGCAAGGTTAGCTGATCCGATCCGATGGCTAGCTGTCTGCAGATTAATATCTTAACGCCGGGCAGTGGAAGAACAACACCTAAACAAACAATCTTATCCCTGTCTTATCTGCCCCAAACATGCTACACAAAATTGGGTAATGGCTGTCCCCATCATGGACGACGACTAGCACGCACTGGCACTCTGCTCAAATCTTCTATCCGCTTTATCAGTGGATCGAAGATTCTGATCGAGCAGAGGATAAAGCAGCAGCAGCCTGTAGTTTGCCGGACAGGAGATAACGAAAAATAGTCCTGTGTGCAGGGATTCGATTAGCTGGAATACTGGTGTTAGAGATAGGATAACAATGATTAAAGGTCTAGGCCACTCCACCCAATCCAAAGCTTCTTCATTCGTCTCCACCATTAGCCGGCAGGCTTTAGTTCCCAGATTTGGCAGTTGACACAGCTTCTTTTCCTGGTCGTCCTGGACAGATCATGTGCATTGTATATATGGCAAGACAGATGTGTATTTTAACTGTTAGACAAGGGATCCATCCATCAATGGAGTCCATGTTCGTCACTCCATCCCCATTCGTTTTTTTTAATCTGGGAATTTTCTTGAGTTGATTAATTTTCTTGAGCTTTTTTAATTTGAGAATTTTAATCTGCGACTGACAAAATTTAATTTCCACAAGGAGCATGATCTAAACCTTGCATTCCGTATACCATATAAGGCTAAGGTGTTTGATTCAACTGCACTCAAAGCATGTATTATAACATGCTGCAAGCCAACTAAATATTAACGTGAAAAAGAGAAGGGATGAGAGAGAGGAGAAGCAACCTAAAAGCTTATAGCCGGTTCCGACGCAAGAACCAAAAAACTGTGTGAGAGCTTTATATTAACAATAAAAGCTCAACCACTGTATGAGTGGGTTAAGAGAAAGCTGCAAGGGACTTACACCTAGTAAGTCAGTTGTATTATAAGTATTATAGTAGGCTGCAAGCCGGCTAAATGCTGACGTGAAGAGAAAGGAGGAGAGAGGAGAAACAGACCGTAAGCTTAGAGCCGGCTTAGCCACAAGAACTAATAGCCACAAGAACTAACAAGAAACTCTGTAAAAGAGATAAGTGAGTCCTACATTAATAGTAAAAGGCTTAATCATTGTATGAGTGGGCTAAGAGAACATTGTAAAGGAGCTTACAACTAGCAAAGTCAGCTATATTATAATACTTGCTGTCATGCGAGCAAATCTAACTAATAAACTTTTTTTTGCTTGAAAATCGAAATGCATGAGAGACAATAATGCTAACCTAGCTTGATTCAAAAGAGAAAAAAGTTCGGTAAAACCCAGTGTTCAAGCTAAACACTCTCCAATAGCCCTGGTTCGCTTACGGATTAAGCAACATCAAGTATAGCTAACACACAATCTCCTTTGTGGTCCTCTGCTTTCTTCAATTAAAAAGATACCTATAGTAGCGGTGGATAACATAACACGCAGCTAGCGTAAAACCTGCATGCATGCGGATTGCACGTGCGGGAGCTTGAGTTAATTAGAAAGTCGTCGGAAACTCCTATGTGTGATATGTGACGCCGTGCAACTTAACTTCTGACCGTTGGACCTATTGCTAACACTATTGCTTATACTTGCAGCAAATTCATCATTAATTTTATCTAAGTTAGTTCTACGATTGTGTGAAAACATGTTTTGAATGATGTTAGATCGAATCCCCTCACAACTCAAAATTTATTAATTTTATCTAAGTTTGCTCCTCTCCCTCCTAATTTTTTCCTTAAACCCGTAAAATTGGGGGTGAAATCTTGGCCGTTTTGACTAGATATTTTGTGGAAAAAAATTCATCATGGGTCAGAGAAGTGAGAGTTATAATTTCATTGGATCCAGACCTAGATTGTCTAATCAGATTTCAATTTTGGAGCTTGAGGTTTTTCCTAAGTTCATCTTTTCTAAGGCTCATGTAAGATTTATGTAAATGAAGGTGAAGTCTTGATCTTTCTTATGAATAATGTAACACCTCTGGTGTTATATTAACTAAAACCTGACATGTCATCATATGCACTGCAAAGCATTCATGATTAGGTCAACCTTGATGTGCATTAACTAAAACAAGTTTACATTTTATAGGTTGATTGTATTTCTGAAATGTGTTGTCACATGAAATAATAAAACCCTACCTTCGAATGTCATCTCAAATGCTTGATTTATATTCTATGTACTTGAGGTGTAAACCGTGTTTACACTAGTGTCAAGCATAGTGTATAAATCTAAGTCCAACCCTAAAAATGATTTCCATATTTGAAGTTGAATTTGGATTTCAAAGCTTATTCTCAAGTCTTGCAATGCAAATTTAAATTCAAATTGGAATGCTATAAAAATGATTTTCAAAAGTCAACCTGGTCAACCAAGGGTACTATTAGGTCATTGACCTAAAAATGTCCTTGAATGATGTATGTGATCACTAATAACCAACCAATTAAATTAGAAACCAAATCGAGTTTGAATTCGGTTTCAAAAACCCTTTATTTCAATATCTAGATTTATCCCCTTTTCTATAATTCAAAATCTAAAACGAATTTAGAGATACTTTAAAAACATAGTTTGTAGATTTTGGCAAGAGATACAAATTTGGTATTCAAAGTTTTTCAAGTTTACAAAAAGAATTTCAAATAAATTTAAAAATATAGTTTTCTAACATTTGTCCCCTTTTGATTTTAAAACCATAATTCAAAAATTATGCATAATTTGGGAAAACTTTGTATATTAAAAAGGTTTGGTTTGAAAAGTTAAACATTTCATAGTTTTGAAGATTTTCAAATTTTATTGAAAAATCAAAAGTAATTTCAAATGTTTGTTTCTAGGGTTTTATTCCCCTTTTGAATTTAAATTCATATTTCAAAATCCAAACAGAATTTGATGATGCCAGTTAAATGAAAAGTGTATCTCTTGAAAAGTTATGCAAATTATATTCTTGGAGATTTTTAAGTTCTTATATAAATTTTAGAGTAATTTGTAATTTTAAATGAGTGGCATTTCTATAATTTGCTTGAACAGCACTGAGACCTATCGTCGGCCGCCATCGCCGGCTTCTCAAGCCGCGCCGCCGTCCACCACCGCACATGCCACAGCCTCCAGCGTGCTCCTGGACGCACGAAGCTTCATCATCGTCATGTCGCCCGTCCATACCTTGCCCCTGCCCTATAAATAGGTCGGTCGTCGCCTCTTTTCTTCTTCTTTTCCCCCTGCCGCCGTCGCCGACGACCTTGTTCCGCCGCTCCAATTCGCCGCCGTCGCTCCACCGTTGCTCAATTGCTCTTGCCATAAGCTCCACCTTTACCTTGCTTCCTCTGAGCCAGTTCATGCCCGCTCTCGCCGTCTGAGCTGCCCGCACGACGTCGTCTTCCTCGCGACCGGTCGCCGAGCCGCCGTGAGCTTCCTCGCCGTCCACCGCCGCCAAGGTGGAAAACATATTTCCTTTAACCCTCTCATCATGCTCTCCATGCTATCCTGTTCCTCATGCCCACCGTGGTTTACTCTCTGGTACACAGGACACGCCGTGACGCCGTCCTTGCCACCAGAGTGCCGCCGCCGCCATCAGCGCCGCCGTCCATAGCTCGACTCAGCCACTCCGAGCCTTCATCAACTTGCGCACCGTGCCCGTGGTGAGCTCTTGCATCTGTTGGTGCCCTCAATTTCATTTAATCCACGCTGTAATCGCCGGTCACCGTGCGTCGCCGCCAGCGTGACCTTGCCGCTCCGCCGCGCGTGTAGCCGTTGCGGCTGGGGTTCAAATTGGGTTCCATCTTGTTGATGATTGTGACCGCAAGAGTGTGTAGCCTAGGTCCGTGCCCTCGCCGTCGCCAGAAATCGCTCCGGTGAGCTTTGCCGCCGCGTCCGAGCTCCGCCGTGCCGCCATGGCCGCCGGCGAGCCTGCTGCCCCTGCTCTACCGCTTCATTAGCTAGATAATCATGTTCGCCGAGTCGAGTTGAGCACGTAGGACCAAACCTCATCGCCGGAGACTCGCCGTCGGTGAGCAATCGCGGGTCAAAACCCGGCCGCCGCCGGTCAACGTCGCGAAGAATTTCTTTTTTCTTTTTCTTTTTTCAGAAAATGATTTAAATGCTATTTTATTTAGAAAATCATAGTAATTCATGTATAGCTCTAAAAATTCTAAAATTTTTTGTGTATGTTCTTTATGATGTCATCTACCTAGAAAAAATATGAAATGCTAAATTTGAATACTTTTTGCACAAGTTAAAATTAGCTCTTTTAATTCAAAAAATGAACCTTCAATGATTTTTAATAAATAAAATAATTGGCTTTTAATTCTTAAATTTATTTTGCCATCTAATTAGACCAAGAGCTTTTCAACATAAAATTTGAGTTCAATTAGACAACTTTAATTTTTATGCCTTTATTTAAATATTTTTAATTAATTAAGTAACCCCTTTAATTATGTTTAATCATTATAGGAATTGTTTGACTTTGGGATTGATTGATGACCTTGGGTCATAACCATAATGACCTTCGGCACTTTAATTAATTGTTTGCGCTTACCTGGATCATGTCATTAGGGCTTAATTAACGTTATTTCATGTGTTTAATAACTTTCTTAAATAATGTAGTTAAACTTAGTAAGTAAGTTTTAGTTGGCTTGCTACTTTATCGTGAAGAAAAGTTATACTCAAGCCTTTAATCTGGTTGTGCATCCATCGAGCATCATGTTTACTATTCAATCATGTTGAAGCATATCATTGTATCGTATAGTTTCCGATAACGGAGAGTTTAACGTTGTCGCCCAAGATCCGAAAGAAGAGCAAACTCGGGAGATTGAAATTGATCCAGAGCCTGTGACCATCTACCCCGAATACCAAGGCAAGCCCCGGATGCATTCAAACCCTATTCTATTTTATAAAAGTTTTATCGCTTCAGTTATGATATGTTGTATTAAGTAATAGGAGTTGAGTGAAAACCCACCAACTGCATTACCTGTCTTACTTCCATAATTCCTTGTTACCTGTTCTAGAAGATGCGTAGTAATGCTTAGCCCTGCTTAATTAATTAAGTGTTCAAAAGTAAAAGAATAAAAAAGATGAGATTGGTTTTATCTGTTGGAATCATGCTTTTAGTTAATAAATCGAGTCTGGACGGCTAACTTGCATTGGGAAAGGAGTCCCTCTGTAGTGTTTCCGTCTGTTGATGCCCTAGGTCCCATGTCGATAGTGAACTGGTGATATCGAGAAACTAGAAATCCATATGCATGAAGTGTCATACAGTGGGCCAGAGTCCCCACGTATGTCATGGAGTGACTTATAGTGGGCCAGAGTTCCCACATATGTCATAGTGTGTTATACTGTGGGTTTAAGTTCCCATGTATATCGGTACACTAGGTTGAAGTGCTCACATGTATCATATGGTGATATATAGCTGTGGTTGTTATCCCGGTATATCGGTTCATCTGATATGCTTAGGAGTTAGAGTCTCCTGTATATCAGTGACCTAGGTCCCAGCTGGGTATATGAAAATGGATTCGAATCGTCGTTGCTTCTCGGAGAAGAAGACTCGATCGGTGTTCATCATCGTAGTAACAACTTGAATAATGATTAAGGTTTAAGAAGGAAGTTGGTTAGTAATTTTGATCTTGAGCAAGACAGCTTTTCTTTCTTTCAAGCTTTTCTGCAAAATTTCTTATCTCCTGCAAGCCTTATCTTGTCCCTCTAGCGTGCATTTTCTGAGTCTTCACCCCTCTTTTTCGTCGGGTCAGTCTTGTTGAGTACTTTTGTACTCAGGATTTGTTGAACCCTTGTTGCAGGTGAGCCTCACGGGCAGGAATGCTTCGCATCCGCTGCATGACCGTCGTCGAGGAAAGTGACAATGAATAGGATATCTCGCTCTTGGGCAGAGCATATAATCAAGGTTGATGTAATAAGTTATATTGTATTCCACTGCTACTATGGTTTGTAATAATTCAACTTATGATTTGTAAGTTGAAACTAAACGGTTTGTAAATTTATGTTATTATAATCCTTTCGCTCTTTTACTCCGATGTATATTATTTATATAAAACTGTTGTAATACTGCAGTGTCTTTTTGTAATGATTGATCCTGCTCGGAGAATTGTGGATGATTCGGGATTACCCGACAAACCTTTTAAGTTTTATGGAACACATTTATGGTTATTTGGAGTCTGTTTAGAAAATAATCATGCGTGTGGGTCATATGCTTTAGAAGGTTCTGCCATAAATAATCTTTTAGAAAAACACTCACCCTGCAAGGTTTAAACGCTACCAGAATCCAGATATTTCGTGAGAGTGCAAATCAGTAATGAAATACGGTTTTACTCTTATGAAAATAGCGCGTGAGGGTATACCGTCACGAATCTCCTCTCAGGATATTAGACTCATGGAATACACATTTTCATAAGAGTTCACTGCCACGGATTATTTTCATGAGAGTTTCCCACCCTCATAAAAACAATGTGCCACCAGGTTTGCATGTGTTTTTTCATGATGACATTTTATGGTATTTTGTGAGAGTTCATCTTAAGGAATTAATTTCGTGAGAGTTCACCTTTAGGAATGGATTTTGTGAGAGTTTGGTATTTCGTGAGAGGCGACCGTCATGAAGTTATTTCATGAGAGTTATAGATTTCATGAGAGGTCACCATCATGAAATTATTTCGTGAGAGTGTATTTCATGAGAGCATACCATCAAAAACTTATCTTTTTCTGAGAATCAAAACCGTCATGAAAATTACATACCTGGAGCACCTCAAACCAAATTTCAAATGCACACATGATCCAAATCCAATCCAACACACATAGAATAAATCCAATACATTCTAACTCCATCCAAGTGCACAACCATTACACTAAAAGTCTTACTAGCTCATAGTCTTAGACATCCAACACGATAAGTTCTAGCAAATAGTCCTAACCTTCCAATATAACAAGTTCTAGCTCAAGTCCTAGCCACGTTCAGTTTTACTCCCATCAGTTGTCTACTTGTTTGGATCCATACTTCATTAGAATGTATGTGTTCAGAGCGCTAGCCTTCTCGGAGCCAAACATATATTCCTACATGACCACAAAATGAATAATGTTACAAGATAGGCCGAAAACATGGCTGACAAATAATCTAAATTATAGCAACGGTGAAAGTTAACTTGAAACAAAATAGGTTCAAAATTATCATGCTAATGCCAGCTAAAGCGAACTGCAGACAGAGTAAATAACACATTGGCATTCAGTCAAGTTTATGTGCTATGCTCAAAGGTAAAAGAAAATTAAAAACTATAAGAGAGATATGTAAAATTTGTGAAAAATGTTAATACCATTTTCTCGGATGAAAAAATGACATAAATAACAATTGTAGATCTTGATGAGTTGTATAATTTTCGTGTTCTTGACTTTTTCATCTGAAATCTTTTACTACTTCAAAATGTTGTTTGAGGATGACATTTTTTGAAATCCAAATTTTGAATTAATAGAACATAGTCACATGAAAAGATGAAAAAATAGTAGCTATAAAAATACAAATACAACAAATCTATAGAGAAAGATTTTAGAAACATTAAGGAAAAAGAGGGAGAAAGACTAGTTACAAAATTTTATGGCAGATTAAAAGAAGAAAACTTTGGTTCATGTTCTTCAATTTCCAGTATTTAAAGAAATTATTTTTCTATTAAAAAATAGCAACCCATATTTCATGGTGGTGGAATTTAACTCTCATGAAAATGATTACTCTCACGAAACTCATGAAAGCAGCCGGTTTTTATGACGGTGCACAGAGCACTCTCATGAAAATATGTTTTCGTGGCAGGATTTTCATCACTCTCATGAAAATAATTATTTTCATGAGAGTTTGTTTCTCACCCTCATGAAAAATCGTTCCTCTCACGAAATATTCAGTTTCTGGTAGTGAAAGGTTGTTTGATTGACTTTTTTTCTAATTTCTTAACTATTTGTCCAGACGTTCTATTTCAAACTAATGGTTCCGATATAGAATGGAAGTTACAATTTCCTTAAGGCCTTTTGTGATTACTTTCCACTTTAAACAAGCCCCTTGCATCATTTTTCCATGACCATGTAAACTTAGCAATTGGTAAAAAATAGGAGCATCTCCAAAAGACTCTCAATATGGCTCTAGAAACCAAATAAAAAAAATCAGGCTATAATATATAGACTCTCTAAACCACTCTCCAAAAAACTCTTCTTTGTACATTAACGGAGATGCTACATCACTCTCTAAATCAATCTATGGTAGTTTTATCATAATTTTTTCACTCCAAAAAATTACACTAAAGCCAAATAGAGAATGCAATTTAGAGAGCCCGTTGGAGACATAATAGATATAAGAATCCTAATGGAATGACTCTCTAGAGACATGCTCTTGGAGCTAGGATGTAATCACATAAAACCAAGTTCACGAGGAAATTTAAATTTGTATCACCTTCCATTTAATCTTACCAATTCTACGATGTCCGTTTATTTTTTTTGACGATTAGTTAATATAAGGGGCCTAAGGCCGGTTGACACGTGGCGGCGATAGCGGGAGCGGAGGGGGCAGCGGCGCGCGGCCGGCCGGCGGGCGGCGGCGTGCGTGGCGGCGGCGCACTGGGCAGGGACGGCACTGAGGGTGGCGGCTAGGGTTAGGTGGGGAGAGAGAGAGAGCCAAGAGCCAAGAGCCAGATAGATAGGAATTATCCCTTCTATTATTGATTTGTTCGATTATAATTCCCCTTATATTTATAGGCCAGGGGTTGCTTAGCCTTTAAGCAAGCGGACAGATCTTCCGTTTCCTATTTTATTTATTATATTTTCCTAATATATCTAAGTAACATGGTGATCTTCATAGACGGCGGCGCCGGGGCTGCGCGCCCGACCTCCTCCTGCGCGTGCGCACCCAGCTTTCGGCCCACGAGGCTCGGATGTTGCAGCGTACCTCCTCATCTGGGCTTGAGTTGGCCCAATTTCTTCCCAATTCTGCTGGGCCATCGTTTGACTTGTTATAACACTCCCCCTTCTCCGATTGGCGTGTCCTCACGGCAAAATTGGAGGCAGGCAATGAAGGAAGCTGCTCCTGATAAGGTGACCTCTAGATGGCAGGTCATGTGACTGTTGATGGAGTTGTTGAGGAAGATGTTGAGCTACTTGGTGTCAAAGTTGTTGATGTAGTGGGGCGTGAAGTAGAGGTAGCTGTGGTGGTGGTAGTTGATGTCGTTGATGATGAGCATGATGGTGGGGATTGTGCCTCCTTTGTTGGTGCCATTGGTGATGATGATGCTCCATGGCGTGTGAGTTGTTGCGAACTCCAGACCGTAGAGCTGCTTGTCGATGTAGTCGTAGGAGGGGTAGTTGTTCGATGGCGGGTTGTTGCTGATGTTCGTGTTGCAGGCGTTGTTGACATAGGTGAGCTTACAGCCCAGGTTGTTGATAGAGATAAGCCGAGTCGACGTGGCGGTGATGGTGTAGATGTTTCCAGTGTCGTAGTTGTTGGAGTGTCGAATGTAGGTGTCGTCGTGGCGCTTGTTATTGGTGATGTCAACGTGGTCAACACGTAGTAGATGTAGTTGTTTAAGGCCACATGTTCGTTGCGAACGTCGAGCAATGGCATGGTGCCATCGATGTTGTCGGCGACCACTATTGATGTTACATTGCGGACCCAGGTGGCACCATAATGGACGGGGTAGACGTGCCTAGTGTTCGTGGAGCGGGTGATGATGTCGTCGTCGAAGGCGAGGCGTGTCCTCTAGGCTTCCTTGGTCGTGAGACGCTGGCCTAGTTGGGCGTTTGCATCAAACATCTGGTGGCCGTTGACGAGGGTGCACAGCCGTTTGGCAGGGTTGCTGTTGTTGTTGCCAAGCAGATTTGAAAATAGCAACAGGAAGAAGATCAGCCTGGTGTTGATGTGACATTGATGGCCGGTTTGGTGATGACGATTGGAGGGTAGTTGTTATCATCCTTCTACTGTTCCTCCTGAATAGCATCGTCGATGGCGTCGAGTTGGCGTGTATCGTTGATCCAAGTTGGGTGGCGCCGGTGACGATGGCGAGTGCGCCTGTCAGCACGGTCGCGTGCTGCGGCACTGTTGCCGGCATGGTCGCTGTCGCTGGGTGATGCTCTGCTTGAGTGGGCGCGTTATCGAGCACCTGGTGGGTGTTGATGTTGACGTCCTCCTTGTTGGTGGTGATCTCGATTTGCTGTGTCTCCACAACATGGTCATTGACGGCGTTCAGATCCAAACTGGGTTGGATCATGATGTTGGCGACGCCGAGGGGATGAATCTTGTCGTTGTTGTCGGCGCTGATGATGACGTTGCCAGCGCTGCGTGCCAGCTCATCTTCCTCGTCAATGATGTGGCCATCTAGATCGGCGATTGCATCGCCGATGTTGATGGTGATGTTGATGTCGGCGTTGATCTGATTGTTGTCCTGTTGCTGCAGCATAGATTGGAATTGATGCCTGTAACTTACAAGGACGTCTTTGAGGTCGTTGCAGATCTCGTCGATGTCGGCGTTCATGGTGGCGTTGGCGGCCATGGATGGTGCCCGAAGGATCGAACCGGTCATCTGATACCAGGTATAAGGGGTCTAAGGCCGGTTGACACATGGCGGCGATACCGGGAGCGGAGAGGGCGGCGGCGCGCGGTCGGTGGCGGTGTGCGTGGCGGCGCACTGGACAGGGGCGGCACTGGGGGGTGGTGGCTAGGGTTAGGTGGAGAGAGAGAGCCAAGAGCCAGATACCTTCTATTATTGATTTGTTCGGTTACAATTCCCCTTCTATTTATAGGACGAGGGTTGCTTAGACTTTAAACAAGTGGAGATCCTGTGGATCTTCCGTTTCCTATTTTATTTATTCTATTTTTCTAATATATCTATGTACGTGGCGATCTCCATAGACGGCGGCGGCACCGCGCCCGGCCTCCTCCTACGCGTGCACGCCCAGCTTCCAGCCCGCAAGGCTCGGTTGTTGCAGCGTTCCTCCTCATCTGGGCTTGAGTTGGCCCAATTCCTTCTTAATTCTGTTAGACCGTCGTTTGACTTGTTATAGTTAACCAATTGAGTTACCACTAAAGTCCAAGCTACACGACCTAAGAAGTGGACAGCAAGTAATATCACACTCTTGTGTGGTTTCCCGACCAATAACACGTCCACATCGACAGCCAAGCATCATGCCACACACACAAGCATATTTATAGTGGTCTCTGCGTAGTTCCTTTCCCTGAGCTGGGTAGCTAGCAGCTACAACCCCTAACCCGCCGGTTGCAGCGCATGCAGTACCACCACCCGCTGGTGCGCCGCGGTTTGTGCTCGTGTGGACGCACTGGCCTCCACCCATCTCTCTCACCACGTCTCGCCATCCGCAGCAAAGGCCACAGTACAGATGCGGCCCATCCGTCCGTCGATTTATAGCCACACCATGGCCAGGAAGTGCTCCCACTGTGGCAACTACGGCCACAACTCCAGGACCTGCGGCTTAGGACACAGCAGAGAAATCATGCTCTGCGAAGCCGGCGGCAGCGGCAGCGGCGGCCACGGCGGCGGCAGCGGCAGCGGCCTAAGGCTCTTCGGAGTGCAGGTCCGTATCGGCGGCGGTGGTGCAGGCTCATCATCGGCGTCCATGAAGAAGAGCTACAGCATGGACTGCCTGCAGCTCGCGGCTCCGGCTGGCTGTTCTGCTTCCCTCGTCTCGCCGTCGTCGTCGTCTTCGTCGTCACTGCTGCTGTCGATTGAAGAAGGCTTGGAGAGAGGCGCGGCCGCCAATGGGTACCTGTCTGATGGACCTCATGGCAGAGTTGTGCAGGAGAGGAAGAATGGTACGTCATTCAAGAACCGAGCAATTCATTTATTTTCCTTGTTCTTTTTTTTTTTGTCCGAACATATGCATAGTTTATTTAGGTACTACTCCTACCTGTTTTTATTTTTCTGATTGCTGATGAAAAAGACAAAAGAGGAAGATTTCTTCTTTGGAAATTCAGCAACTTTTCTTTACCTGAATTCCTTTTCTTATTGGTATGGTGGCACTGTCCATCAGTCTGAGTCTGACCTAAAAAAAGTTGCATTATGCTTTACTTTTTTGGTAAAAAAAAGTACCTTTATCTTCCCTGCCTGATGCTGCAACTGCAATCCTGCAACTGCAAGTAATAATCAAGCAGCCGAGAGATATTAAGTCAATGCACAACCTGTTATTCTAAAATCACTGAATAATCGTTCGATCGAACGGTTGGTAACAGATCAGCCAGTTGATGTTTCTAACCAGAAACAATACTGAATGAATAATACTGACGGCAGGAGTTCCATGGAGCGAGGAGGAGCACAGGCAGTTCCTTGCCGGCCTGGAGAAGCTGGGCAAGGGCGACTGGCGAGGCATCTCCAGGAACTACGTGATGACGAGGACACCCACGCAGGTCGCCAGCCACGCGCAGAAGTTCTTCCTCAGGCAGAGCAGCATGGGCAAGAAGAAGCGCCGCTCCAGCCTCTTTGACATGGTACGCATGTACATCGGTCAACATCTTTCTGTAAGAAATTGCTTGAATTTTTGCGTGTTCTTGAACTACAAGAAGCAAGGAGTAACCAATCAATAATCTTGTCCAACAACAGGTGCCGATTTGCGAGAACAGCGCGAGCATTTCCGATCCGCTGAGCAGCGAAGCGGCCTCGACGACCTCTCTGTCGCTGAACGTGGCACGCCATGGCGCCGAGAGGGCGGCCTTGGACCTGAACTCGACGGAGGAAGGCGGCGACAGCAGCAGGGCCGACGCGTCCTCGGCAGCAGGTGCAGGGACGACCAGACCGTTCTCAGCAGCGGCAGCTCAGACGGAGCTGCTGCATCAGCCTTCGTCGCATGGCCATGGGCGCGGTCACCACTGCTCTCGGTTGGACCTGGAGCTGGGCATGTCCCCCGCCCCATCCATCGGAACATGACGCGCCGCCGCCGACGACGACGACGTTGTCCTAGTCACCGCCATGGACTCCCACGCAGGTCGCGCCAAAATTCGTCAGCGCAAGTTGCCAAGACCGAGGCCCGCCGTGCGTGCCCACTGTCTCGCTCAGCTGTGTCTGCCAGATGCAGGAGATGAGGCAATACAGTATTGTTCGTGAAAACGTTGTGCAAATAGCACTGAACTAACTGTGGATATTGTACCACGTGTACTATGCTGCCATATGTAATCAGAATCGGTTCTGCTCCTCAGCTCCTGTATGCCTATGCCCAGTGACATGTTCCTCGCTCATCATTCGATTCCCCTGCGCCCAAGGCTTTGAAACTGTAAAGGCTACGCTAGCTGCTGTTTTTCTTTAATTTAAAACCCTTTTAATAGATATTATGAAAATAACTCCTACCAATTTTTCTAACTAACCCTTGCTAGGCCAATGCATGAGCGTGACAAGTCAACTTTGGGTCTATTTGTTAGCGCTTTTGTCCAGCTTCACAAAGTTGATCCAAATAAAACAATTTCTCCTTAAAAGTTGTTTTTGAGCTCCTCTCACAACACAAGAACCAAGGTGAAGCTAAAAATACTAACTTCTAAAACTTCCTCTCTGCTTCTTTTTTTCATAAAGTTGTTTTTACCAAACTTTTTAATAGCTTTAATTTATTACTGAAGCTATTTTATGAAGTTACTAAAGCTGAGCTATACCAAATAAGCCCACATATATACCAAGCCAAAACGATTCACCACAGAAAAGTTGTGAGGCTCACCTGCCATGTCACACCCCCTAACGTAGCAAGGTCTTATACATGGGCCACGCCAGCCCCCTTCCTCCCCTTCCTCATACACCTTCTCCTCTCATTCTACTTTTCATTGGGCTTGAGTATATAGATTCATATTGTTGGAGCAAAATCTATGAAAATCCCGTAAGAGGATCCAGGTTCCTTCATCTAAAGTTAGTTTTGTCTCTCGAGACACGTATGTATTGTGTCTCATTTCAATTAATTTGGTGTGTATTGGTTGTATTTAGTGTTTTGGATCAAAATTGTCATTTACTTTGAGGATGGTTTGCACGGTTAGAATGGAGGTATAAGAGGATCACAATGTGGCTCGTAATCATCACAATCTGGTGTACAAGTTGGATTTGTTTGAAGTCACTAATGAATATATAGTGGATGTAGGAATAAGTATACTTTAGTAAGAAGGATGTAGTTCGCGATATTTGTTTTCATTGCAATTAACCTATAATAGTTGTAATGGAGGTATATATGAAGCATTTGAATTGATCATTTTTAATAAGAAATGTATAATAGGAAACTATAAAATAAGCATAATTAATTCATTCGTATTTCTTTGTCATTCATGTTATTAGGCAAGTCATGGAGTTGTGGGACTGTTTCTACCTCCTCTTACTGTTCTCCCTCTATGTTCCGAAAAGAAATCGTTTTAAGATTGTTCTTAAGTCAAACATTATGAACTTTGACTACATATTAATTTTTTGGGTTCACATTAAAAATATGAAAGTGATTTTTTTAATACGTGCACGACACGAACCTCATTAAGAGAAGCGGGAATGGTCAATAGATCTACACATGGTTAATACAAAAGAATTCACAGGTAATACTAGGATTACTAGCAAAGTACTCAACCCAAACAAAAGCAAGAACATGAGTTTTTTTTAAATGAAAGTGATGTAAGTAAATTCATCTTGAAATGTTGTTTTATAAACTATATATCAACTATATTTTATAAACATTCTATAGAAAAAAGTAGTAGTCAAAGTTGTTTTTGAAGACCATGTCAATATTCAAAATGACTTTCTTTAGGAACATGGAGGGAGCATGTGATTGGGGTGTCTGCACATGTAAATCAATCTAGGAATCCCGAATGGACCGGCAAGCTTTCTACAGATGTGCCAAGTGAATCATACGTATGGAGACGTCATATGGGTATTGAGCCACGTGATTAGGCTCTTCCCATATGTCTAGACCAAAAGAGTTCAATTGTTGGGTTCCACCTCGATCAAACCCTCCTGAAATATCAGTGAAGGCGCAGACTGTTAGTGCAAGTCGTGTAGGGAACCCACCACTATGCCCATTGTAAAGTTTCTTGCAAAGCTCTAGAGGCCTAACATCAGTGTTAACTTTATTTCTACCTCAAATAACTCATTTCCAATTATTTTTCTTTTCATTGAATAATATCTGAACATTTACTTTATGCTGTGTAAGATGGATGGTAATTGTGTGACTTTTAGGACTACATATATGGCGCGAAGTTGAGTTGGTTGTTTGAACGTGAAATGGCTCAAGTTTGAGGTCAGGATAAAAAAGTGACCGTGCCAAGAACGTGAAATTGGTCTTTTGATGGTCAAGGATGAGTTCTTTTCTCTGGACATGTTTGTTCTTGGTGATGGATCTCAGGTTCATTTTTGGGAGGATTCGTCGATAATGCCACGCCCTCTCAAAACGATCTTTTCGGCACTATAAATATTGTGAGAAAGAAAAGTGCTTTTGTTAGGACAACATCTTCTATAATCCCAATAAATGTAGCTTTCAGAAAATCTCTGATTGGAGCAAATTTACAGGCTTAGCATGGCATTGTGCCATAATTGCTTATGTACATTTAAATAACTAAAGAAATCATTTTGCGTGGGAGTTACATCAGAATGAGTTATTTTCAGTTAATTCCATGTATAGTTAAATCAATAGGCTTTATCATATAATGCCCTAATTTGAAAACTTAAAATACCCCTCAAGATGAAGATTTTTATATGGAACTTGTAGAAAGGAGTAATTTTAACAAAGGATAATTTAGCTAGGAGACAATGACAAGGAGATACAGAATGTTGTTTTTGTTTCTTATATGAAATCATACAACATTTACTCTTTGACTGTCATTATGCTAAATTTATCTGGAGAATCATTCATATTTTATTTAACCTAAAACCGCAAACTGAGGTACAGAATTTGTTTACAGAGTAATTGCAAGGGTTAAATGAAAAAAAAAAGAAGATTTCAAATTCTCGTGGGTGCAAGTGCTATTTGTTGGGCACTATAGTTAACAAGGAATGATGTTGTGTTTAACAAGATCACAATACCTTCCTATTTACAGATTGTATTCGAGGGAATGTACGGGACCAAGTTCTGGTCCTTGCTTGCTTTAGAAAGAGGAGGATCGTCTGTTCATGAAGGCAGGCTGTAGGATCATTGAGACAATCACGATGAAAGTGTTTGCAAGGCATAGATGACGTTTTAGTAATAGAATTGCCCTTTAGTTTGTTTTCTTTTGAGAATTTTATTGTCTTGATGGCTTAGAACTTTATTTTTGGAATTTTCTAGATGTGTGTTTGGACATCTGTAATATTCAACGGTCATATGTATCGGCCGATAGAGAAGCTGGGATATTAATATATGCGTCGTGAACAGTAACCAATTTCTAGCATATTTCTCGATCGGACATTCAACACGCGCATGTGCTTCCAATTTCCAAAGGCAATGACAATGGAGATTCAATTTGATCGAGATGGCAATATGGCTAGAAGCATCCGTGTGGTGTGGTGTGGTGTGGTGCCATGCATCGTCGTCGTCCGTCTCATTATCCCAGCGGGACCTGCGACGACTCTTCAAGATCTGCGTTCTGCGATATGACTGGTTGTGCGCCCGCCGGCGGCCGTACGGCCATATCGCGTGCATTCGTGCATGCATGCATCGAGCCGCAGCCCGCGAACTGCCAACAGGTTGCAACTGCAACTGCATGAAGATGATGAAGTACGCGCCTGCCCAATTGTGGGGTGTGTCCTGCGCCATTCGTTCCATGTAGCTCCACCAGTTGCTATCCGGTTCCTTGTCGCGGAATGATGCATCTAGATCTTTTGCTGCACAACCAGAGCTAGTAGTTAATTAGGTGTGGGCAAATAGTATCGCTGGAACATCGATCTCCTCTCCTTGAGCAAGCAAAAGATAGGAATGTGTTGTGTGTCTCAAGATTTCATTCAGTGTGGCGACTATAGCAGAGAGGATAAAGATAGGTACATGCCAACCACTTCAATTCCACTTGGCGGCAAAGAGCGTATACGTGCTTTATTTGCCTGCAAAAGGCGCATCGTGCTTTCTACCTCCAGTGGATATCAAAATTCCATCCTATCGAACAAAAGCCACGGATAATGGAGAAGGGAAAAACCGAAAAAAGGCACGACGTGCTATCCACTTTCACGACTGAGAGGCACGTGAGGTTATAGCGCGCGGCTGTCCGCCGGTACCCACCCGCCACCAGGGCTATGGTGATGACTGGCCATGACAAGAGAGTGCATCGTGTACTGTACTCCCTCTGGCCTGCTGCCGATCCCCGGCCGGAACGAGCCAGAGAGGGACCACGAGCGCTCGCGGTGCTGCCAGGGCACCTTTCTATCGACGGCGACGCGGCAGCGACCATGTCCCCTCCCCTTCACCATCGTGTCCTGCCACGGACACGGAGTTGTCGTCGTCGTTGAGGGCGTGCGGGGGTCCGGTCCGGTGACGTTAATTTCCATGGCGTGGCGGGGCGCGCGCAGCCACATGCTGCCCGTCCGCTGGAGACCCGATGACCCATGCAAGATACTTTACTACTGTACGATTGATGGCGCCGGCTTATTACGTGGCTGCAGTGATATATAGCGCCGTAGTAGCCATATCTGCCGGTCGCGCTTCCTTGTTTTATTTCCGTGGATGTGGTCACTCGTCGGCACCTGATTTGCCTTTTCTACGGTGGGTCAGGACAACTTAAGTGTCACTGCCTGTACGGCAGTATGTATAGGCATTTCTCGCTTCTGTTGTTTTGTGTTGTACAACAAGCCTTTTTTGAATATTGAATCCTAAAAAAGTCAAGTAACGTGATAAAAAAAAGTCAGGTAACAATTCCAGACATCCGTTGATGACGGTGTTAATTGCCTGGCTCAGGCAAGCTGGCCAAGCCACCAAACAAACAACACCCATGTGGTGAGAGTGTGCGTGCTACAAACGAACCATAGCAACTTGATTGTATCTATACCGGTATTTATTATACTGCATATATCAAATATATGGTGTATTTGTGTACGCTGTGTACACCGTCGAGTTACTAACGGACACAGGCAGTTTGCCGAGTGCCTAATGCACTTGGCAAAGGCTAAAATGCACGGACAAAAAGCACTCGGCAAAAATCGGGTCGGCAAAGAGGACTTTGTCGAGTGCTTTTCCTCGGACACTCGGCAAAGAAAAGTGGCCGTCATGGCGCCGCGTCGTGGCCGGTGGCTTTGCCGAGTGCCTAGATAGGGCATTCGGCAAAGAAATTTTTTTTACAGTATTTTCTTTACTGAGTACCAGGGCCAGGGCACTAGTTGAGACCTCGCTATAGAAAAATACCATTTTCTAAGACTTATGTACATTAGCAACACATCGAAACTTTAGACAACTAGGACATGCTTCATCATTAGTACATGATCTATTTCTTTTCTTAAAGTTTTTAGAGTTCATGCGTCACCTGGCTGTAAACTTAGAGCCCACTTTTCTTTTCTTTTCTTTGGTCACTTCTACTCGCTCAAGAAGCCCTCAAACTTGGATCCAATATGAGCGCAAGTGTATGAGCTGGTCAATCAACTCTAGGCACTCCATAGGCCATGATTGATTTCACTAAAGTTGCTCTTTGTATTCTTCCGCGGGGGATAACTACAAGAGCCTCTCACAATGATGTCCCAAGCACCTCACAATCTTCAAAAGAGTGCTTCACGAGAACTTCACTTGCTCCCAACCGTAACATGATCCTTTAGTGCCACTAGACATAAGTCTCAATACAAATGCACTAGCTCACGCCCAATCTTACCAAAACTTGATCTCATGTGTGCTTATGTTAGTAGAGTGTGTTCTTGAGCTCTCGTATGAGTGTGAAACACCAATAGGGATGGAAAAGGATCGGATTTGTATGGAATTGGATGTAGATATTACCTTTTACCACATTCTAATTCGAACTTGAATATGGATATAGATATTTTCAAATACAAGAAACCAGATGTATTGGATTCAGATTTATATTTGGATATTTACATAACTCAACACAAAACACATATTGTTAAATTCAACATACATGAATAAAATTTTGCTTAAAAAAAAAACTAGACCTGCGGGGGTAAGACAACCCCTAGGCATTGCATTAAGAAGAAGACCTTCCCCCCGAACGTCTGCCCCACCCCGTCGGGCCTTAGACATGTGCTTTGGCCATGGGACAAAGAGGGGATTTTTTTTAACCTCAGCCTGAAATTCGCTCCTACGAGGAGTCGAACCCAGGACCTGAGGAGTGCGGTTCCTCTAACCAACTAGGCTAGAGGCCCTTTGTCAAATTTTGCTACAAACACCATCGATATACAAAGTGAAATAAAATTACACTTCTAATAATCTCTAATACCGAAGGGAACCAAATTAGGACGGACTGACTACAGCCAAATACGGAAAAAAATCCGTTAATAAACATGACCGAACTGTGAGCGTCACCACAAGATTCACGTTATAAATTCGGATGATATTTCAACAAACCCCTCGTATGTGAAGGATATAATAATAAAAAAATAGACTCACCAAAAATCTTTTTTTTTTGACCGAAACGGCCAGGAAGTCCCCGACTTCTATTTTTTTTCCTTTTCAAATTAATGAAAGAATATTTATGGTACAAAGGGTAAAGGAAGCAAAACTAAAACTAAAAATACAAGGCATCTAGGCCCAAAGCAAAAAGAGGATTACAAAAATATGCTATCTCTCCAGGTATTGAGCAAAATGGATTTCTCTGTTTTGGCATTTGCACTAGCAAATCCATTCGAAAAAAAAAAAATCACCCTAGCGCTGGAGCCATGACCGGTGGCAGCGATGCTTCGACGGTCGTCACACACATATCTTCACTTGGAGTAGACGTGGCCGGTGTTGGAGATCTTCCTCCGCCTCTCATCGCTCGCCACGCTCGTCCGCGCCGCTCTCACCTGCCGGGCATGGCGCCGCGCGGTGGCCTCCTCCCCTGACTTCCGCCGCCGCTTTCGCGCCCTGTACCCGGCGCCGCCGCTGCTCGGCATGTTCTTCGACAGCATCAACGTCGACGCGCTGTACCGGCCCCCTTGCGGCCCTTCCTTCGTCCCTGGCGGCTTCCGTGACTGGGACCTGGCCGGCGCCGTTGGCGGCGGGGACTTCTTGCTCACCTCCCTCTTGGAGCGCTCCACCAAGAACTCCTATCCCTATTGGCAGATCCTCGATTGCCGCTGCGGCAGAATCCTTCTCACTGATCTCTTTGATGAAGACAAACCCCTCATCGTGTTAAACCCATTGATGCGGCGCAGTGCACACGAGTTCCGATACCCAAGAAGTCGAGATCGATACGCGACTAATCCTCGGTTGATCTGCTTGGACGAGGACTCGCCGTCGTCGTTCCGAGTCGCGCTTCTCGCTTACAGCGGTTCTACGTTGAAGCCTTCCGTCTACTCCTCGGACACCGGGGAATGGTCAGATCTCCCAGCCGTCGACTTCCCGACGAGGGCAAAGCTAGTAGTGAGAGAATTCGGATTGAGGACCAATGGAAGCTGTGAGCGAATGGGTTCGTCTACTGGATTTACGTGTGGTGTGGGGAAACTGCGCATGCTGTGGATGGGAGGTATCTGATGTCGCTTGACACCACCACCATGGAGTTCTCCTTCGCTAAGCTCCCACAGTGTGCCTCGGAGCAATCATCCCAACTTTACCTTCCATGCCGGTGAAGCCGAGGATGGTGCCGCATGCATTGTTTACTCAGATGGGTCCAACATCAACAACAATATTGGTGTCGTGAAGCTCACGAGGGGCGACGATGGTGTTGACCGATGGATTCCTGACAGAGTGCTCCGCTTTGGTGTCGTGAAGCACAATGGGGGCGACGATGGTTTTGGCAGATGGATTCCTCATGACAGAGTGTTCCGCGTGGAACTGAATGACAAGCTTGAACGAATCAATCTCGGAGCGTTTATGGTTAACGAGCTTTCTGTTTCAGCAGTAAGGGATGGATATGTGTATTTTGTATCTTCCCCCAACAAGAGCAGTTGCAAACTGCCCTTTGGATGGCTTGACATCTTCAACAATAACTCCATCAGCGGCCGCATAACTCATCCACACATGGCCAACCACCTCTACTTCATGCCCATCAACAACAACCTCGACGCCGTGCAGCCCACAAGAGGATGCTGGTTCCTTCCCTGTGCCTGGCAACGATGGAAGTGGAGAAGCTGTTCCAGAGGAGGTATGACGGCGATGCTTTCGCGTATTTCATGCCTTGGCCACCGTGCTTGTTAGCTAGTAATTATGGGCAGTTCGCATTTGAAGGTGCTCCGTGATATGCAGTGCTGTGTGTTGCACGAAAACAATCGTGAACCAAAATCTCTTGTTCTTGAGTAAATAAAAAATGCCTATACATCATTATTGGTAACCAATTCATTTCAAAGCTAGATCACATTTAAGAAATATGATTGAGTTGCAGGATTTTCCGTTTTAAGGAAGAAAATTCCGTGCGCCCCCGCGCATTGACCACTCCATGCGCCCCGTCCCTCGATGGCTGCGCGTGGCGAGGCCTTCAATCTCGTTTCATATGGTTTGCGGAAGCTGCGGCCTGGGCGCCTGGCTGTAACTCTCTCGCCACGGCTCGGTCTGCGCGGCTCGTCCGCATGAAGCTCGCGAGTTGCCAGGCTGGATGCGCTCGCTCTTGTCCGCAGCTCCAAGCCGTAGTAGGCCGCCTGTTCAGCAGCTCGCTCCGGGCGCAACAGTCCAACTCTCCAGCACCAGTTTTTCCTGTCCACCGGCCGCCGGCGGCGCCCTCCGCAAGGGCCGCCCGCCACTGCCTCTGTTGGTGACCAGAGATGGATGGTGAAGAGGAGATCATCGGTCCTTTCCGCACCGGACCAGTCCACGTCGTTGAGTCCATGGCCCGGGTCGGTACGTCTGCTCCAATGGTGAGAGACTGAGTCACGGTGGTGAGCTTGCTGCTGCAATCCTACAGCTGAGCTCTTGGACATCATGGTCGTGTGAAGGAGTCTATGCCGACGTCCATGGCCTTGCCCCCGTAGGAAGCTGGACGCGCCGCCATCGGCCCTTGCGGCGAGAAGGAAACTTCTATGCCCTAACTCGATCTGTTAGCGCGCGGGGAAAAAAATTCCTTGCGAGTCGCGTGCGTCGTGGACTCCGGTCGAATAGGTCGATCAGCACTCGTCGAGCCGAGAGCCGCTGAACGAGCCACGCGGTGCAACAAGTCCGCAGCGTTGATTAGTTTCGTAGCCACGCGGCAGCCATCCAGGGACGGACGGGGCGCATGGAGTGGTCAATGCGCGGAGGGCGCACCCAATTTTCTTCCATTTTTAAGGTTCAACTCAATGGCATTCCAATCTTATGTTTCAAATTTTAATCTTTCACTGTTGTTTGTTTATTGCCAGATTGAGTTTCTAACAGTCTATGTTTTTTTTAGAAAGGGCGACAAAACATTTGTCGCATATTTTATTAGACAATGGAAAACAAAAAAAAAAGGAAAAGCTTTACAACTTATTTACAGCTCAGGGAAACCTAGCCACTAAACTACTGCTAAAACAGGGCCCAAACCCCCCGGCTTGCCCAAAAAGCCTGAACGCACACCACAACCATATATACAGGATCGTCTAAAAGAAACCAAAAAACTACTGATCCTCCTCTTGTACCCTAGGCGCAGCCTTCCCTTTGCATGATTGTGAACCATGCATGTCGTCCTCTTTCCATGTTGGTTGTGTTTATTTTTAGGTGCTTTATGGTATTTGGATACCCTTTATGTTGGGTTTGTCTCAAAAGGACTTAGTCCTTAGTCCTTTGAACAGCAAGGAATATTTACTCTTCACTGGAACAGTACCCATGCATCCACAGTTAACATGATTTGTGTTGGCCCTTTAGTAGCTGTATAAAAAAAAAAAAGATGGCATTAGAATATCTACATCCTTTTTGTATAATATATTTGCAGCTTTCTTACACGATCTTTTAACCAACATTTTTCTTACTACCACTAGTCATGCATGACGTGAAACTGTGCATCATCTAATTAAAAAAATGGTGTTGTCCGATATTGAGAACCTGATAAGTTTTTGTGCGTGGTGAGTCTTCCCATCATCGCTGCAAACGCTTATGATATTGATATGTCATGTCACTGACGTAGGCTGTGGTAGGGAGTCAAATCAAAATCTAAGGATGCTTTAAGCTGTAGTAGATGGCAGTTATATGTTTAAACGGTGTAAGGGCTAAAGACCGTTTAGGCAAACAATTATTGAAGATGTTTCATACTTTTATTCATCTATAAAGCTGACATAGCGTCTTAGAAACTGAGACATGAAAACCTGCTATTTTAACTGGCTTTATAATAGTAACCTTTCACCTAAAAAAAACAAAGCAACCAGAATGAGGCTTGTGACCGTCAATCTTAAAATGCAACTAGCAATGGAGACTGCCAACGGATAACAGCTCATATTCCTATGCACCATTGACAACTTGAAGCCACAAATGTTTCTAAGCTGCACCATACAGTAGCTTGTCTAACAGCTGGAAATAAGCAGCCCTCCACGTCCTTGCAAATAAGAATGTAATAAAGATCACCCAAAGGCTCAAAACAAATCCTACAGCTATTCCCACATACAAATACCTCACATCTGAGTCTGATTGATGCTCAATTGGATACCCACCAGCTATCTCAGGCCCTGAGCAGTTCCTGGAAACAGGAGGTCCACATAGATAGGTGTTGCCAATGTAAGAAGAAGCCGGATCAGTTAGTGCCTGCAGCTGATTACCTGAGGGTATTCTCCCTGAAAGGTTGTTGTACGACAGGTTTAGCTTGCTTAACATTGTCATGCCTGAGAGAGTCGAAGGAATTTGGCCAGAGAGATCATTCCAGGACAGATCGAGAGATTCTAGTGATTGTAGCAGACCGATCTTTTCTGGAATCTTGCCAGACAATTGATTATTGGAGATGTTCAAGGCCCTCAATCCTACCAGAAGTGTTATTTCCTTTGGGATTTCCCCAACTAAATTGTTGTGGGACAGATCAAGGCCAACCATGTATATGATGTTACTAGTGTAATCAAGATATTGGCCTTTCACTACCACCTCTAAGCTATCATCATATTTTTCATCGAGGATACCAGTAGATCCAGTTCCAGGCCTCTCATAACTCCAGCTTAAGGGGTTATCCCATGTTTTTCGGTGATAATCAGCCTGTGTCATTGCTTTCAAGTTGGACAACGAATGAGGTATGGAGCCTGATATTCTGTTATATGCAAGGTCCAAGAACTGTAGTTGTCGAAGCTCTGCTATCTCAAGTGGAATAGAGCCAGAGAACGCATTATTCCGCAACCGAAGATACGACAACTGAGGCAATTTGTCCACTATCCATGTTGGTAACTCCCCATTATATTTGTTGTTAGCAAGATCAACTAGAATCAACTCAGAGCAGCTTTGCAAAACTAAAGGAAATTCTCCTGACAGTTGGTTCTCATACAAGATCAGAGCTGAAATGAATGATTGTTTTGAACATAAGGGAAGCAGTCCTTCCAGATGATTCTTTGCCAAATCCAAAACTGACAAGAATGGCAATTGACATATATATCTTGGAACAGAGCCACTGATATTGTTATCAGAAAGCAATAAATCTGTAAGGTTTGGGGCTCCAATATTTTGCGGTAGTGGCCCTGATAAAAAGTTTTTGGAGATATCAATTTCTACCAAATGATTTGGTAACTGTGGTAGGGTACCTGTGAAGTTGTTGGAGTTGAAATCAAATATTTCAGCTGAGGACATAAATTCCAGTGTCCTTGGTAGCCTTGCACTAATTTGGTTGAAAGATACGTTCAGGTATTGAACATCTGAAAACACACCCCAAAACCAGCCTGGAAGATTATCAACTATGCCTGCATCAGATATGTCAAGAAAACTAATACCCCTCTGCCCTTTAAGCCACAAAGGAAAACGAGGCCCCATTTTGCAACGTGGGAAATATGCCAGTACCAGTTTAAAGGGAGGGATCCAGTTCGACCTAATCATCATGTGTATGGAGTTGTAAGACAAATCCAGTTCCTCCAAACTCACTAGATTGGCTAAATGTGCCTCCGATATGGATCCGTCAAATTGGTTGTAATCTAGATGCAGTATACTGAGTTTGCTGAGCATACCAATTTCAAGAGGAATTGATCCCACAAGCCTATTAGAAGAAAGTTGAAGAGTTCTCATATTAGTCCATAGGCTTATCGAGTTTGGAATTTCCCCACTGATATTGGTTGAAGATAGATCTAGCAACTCTAACTTACTCCATATGCATGGAGATAGTCCTTCCAAAAATTCAGACATGTCTTGATTGATCATGTTTGACCATAATTCTAGCTCCCTCAAATTGCATAGATTTTTCAGTGGTTTTGCCTTCACATCCCTGAGTTGGTTCCCTCCAAGGCGAAGTACTTCAAGGGAAGTCATGTTCGCCACTGCATCTGGAAATGGACCAATAGCCAAATTGTCTGTAAGGTCAAGATGCCTGATGGTGGTGGCAGCTTGCCAGAACCAGTAGGTGCAGATAAAGGCATTCCAGTTGCCTGATAGATCTACCATCACAAGTGATGTGAGATTAGGACGCACTATAGGTGTATGCGGCAAAGCCAGGTTGCACTCTCTAAGACGAAGGACTCTTAGATTAGAAAGCATGTTGATCACCTGAACCCAATTGGCAATGGTTCTAAGATTGGCCGCAGTCATGTCAAGAAACCTTAGCAATTGGAGACGAGATAACCATGATATATCCTCACTTTGTAAATGATAACCATAGAAAGAATAGCAGTGGTTGTTGATGTCAAGATATTGTAGTCTGGAAAGATTACCAAGTTGAGAAGGTACTGCGCCAGTGAAATTCGTGGACGAGAGGTTGAGATATACCAGGCTCTGGAGGGAGCCTAGGAATCTTGGCATGGGTACTCCTTCTCCCCCAAGATTGTTCCCGCTGAGATCTAGATACTTCAGATAACGTAGAGAAAGTATAGCAGAACTTATCTTCCCACGCATCCCGCGAAACCTGGGAGAGTAAGCAGGAGCAAAGAAATCATCTAGGAAGAATTTGTTGTGGAGGTCAATCTTGATGACATGGCCGGTGCGGTTGCTACACCTGACACCCCTCCGCTGGCAGCAGTTATGGCCACTCCACGAGGCAAGGAGGTTCTGTGGATCGCTTGCAATGGCAGCTCTAAACGAAAGCAGTGCATCCCTCTCTGTTGGGATGCACCCAGCGGGGGTTGGTTGTGCCTCTGTATGCGCAGAGGAAACCGAGGCGGCTAGAACAAGCAGGAGGCGAAAGGCTGCAGCTGCATCCATGGACATAATGCTGGAATGTTGGAGCGGCACTGGAGCAGAATGCATCATTGTTGCTCTTTGTCCTGCTAACCAATCAGTACTAATAATGAAAAGGCTAGGAGAGAGCATCAACATCAAGGCTATTATTGGGCCAGCAAACAAGTCAAACGGTACACCTATAAGAACAGTATGAACAATACTATATTGTGGCAAACGAAACTGCTTGAGAGTGATTTCTTTCACCAGGTGCACAACCAGACGAAGCCTCTTTCATGAAACACAGAAGTACGTGTTTGTCTTGGACCTGGTCATCCTATATAAATTATAGATTTGCTCAAACACAGGCGTCTGATATTTGGTTTACCTATCGGTCGACGGCGAGGAAGAAGACGGCCACGCCCGCGCGCCTGTGCCCAGCATCAAGTTTTATTGAAGACTGTAAAAAAGAATGTTGAACGATACATGATAAATATTGAATCTTAACAGAAATATTGAGTCCATCATCTATATTTCTAATTTCAATTCAATCCAAATATTGAATCTGAATATAAATTCAGTAAAGAAATTAAAAAGGAAAAAAATGTGCTCACACTATCAAACAGTAGAAGATGGGCGTTGGGCGGACAGCTCACAGCTGGCCAGCTGGGGGCCGGGGCTAGAGGCCTGGAGGGCGGGGGCTGTGGGCCGGTGACTGTCAGCAGCCAACCGGCGAGGCGGCCGGCGCGCCGCTCTGCGCGGAGCCGAGGAGGTCGGCCAGCGCCTTGCACGGAAGCCACGGACGGCGGCCACGGACTCGCGGATGCCGGCGGCTGATGCAGCAGGAGGAATGCAGGATGGGCGACTCCGGCCAACAGCGGGGTGCGGCTGAGAGCTCCTCGCCTCCTCTCATGCGCGACTGGGCATGCGGCCGCGCGCTCGTGCAGCGTACCAGCAAGGGAGAAGAAGAGGGAATTTTTTTTATTTTTAATTTTTTAAAAAAAAATTTACAAAATTAATTTTTTTTGTTTCGAAACATGACAGAACTAGTCGCCTATAGTTAAAAAACGCCCACTGCGTGGGCGTTATATGTGACGTGGCACAGCGCCGGCCCTGCCAGTTTGAGACCTCGGCTTTTAGGTAAGTTTCTCATACATTACAAGTCTGTTGCTATGCATTAGTAAAATATAATGTGCACTAGAGTTGTTTAGTTTTTAGTTGACTCTGGGTAGATCTGTGAGTAGTATGTATATTAGATCTATAAATAATGATGTTAGAGCATTGCAGTTCATGTTAGAAATAATGATGTTTCCTCTATGCTTTAAACAATGGATTGCATGATTTGAAATGTGACGAATATCGTATTTTCTCTGAATAGATATATTTAGGGTTTAGGAATAATGATGTTTATGCTATGCTTTAAACAATGGATTGCATTATTTGAAATGTGACGAATATCGTATTTTCTCTGAATAGATATGCAAAACTTGTGGCAGACGGAGTTTTGAAAAAAACGAGGTCGTCCTAGAGAATTGTATCCCGACGTATCTAGCAAGGATGCTCCTGTTCCTCCTGCAGTCCCTGTCCCAAATTATGACTGTGGAGAACCGGCTGGTATTGGCCAATCTCGCCATAAGGACACAACTGTCCGTTGCTACTACACATGCGGTGGATTCAATGTAAGTAATTGCACCTCTGTCACTGCGTCTTTATTCAATGCTAGTAATTGCAGCTCTTGCATCTCTAACAATGTCGTTACCAATCGTGTTTTGTAGGCCCATGAGCGGTGCTTTTTCTTTCAGTGAATTGATGGTCCAGACAAATTCGACCCAAGGTATCTCTAGTTTGACGAATGGTGGAAAGGAAAGCATAATCCACCCGATCAATTCGAGCGGTGGGTGGCACCTCCCCCTGATCCCCCCAATGACAGATGAGGAGAAGAAAATAGCGCAATTGAGACGGCTTCAATCTCCGCCTCGTTGCAAATGCGGAGATTATTCTGTAATAAGTTCAGATAGGCCTAACGAGTTCGAATGTCCTAACCCCGCCGGAGTAAGTGCAAATTGTATGCGGTCATGGCTTTCTTAGTATTTGTGCATGTACTAACATTTTACATTGTAGGGTGGGTATACCTTGTTGCGGAAGTGTAACTTCAGGGAGTGGCTGTGGGGTCCAAAGAACAAATGGCCCGAGCCGAAGGTGGACAAGAAGAGAAAAGTGGTTACCCCCAAGCCTCCTGTGTTGTGCAAATGTGGTGTCGAAGTGCAGTATGGCCTACTACCATCGGAGCTTGGAATAGGCTATTGGTGTGGCCATATGGTTGATTACAATGAGGTCCTTTTGTTCCACTTGTTCCTGACTTGATATCCAAACTTTTTGTATTTGCTGACTTTAAATTGTTTCATTCGATCACAGAGCCTTAGGAAATGCAAGTGGAAGGTTTTTGCCCATGCTGAAGTCCGCAGGGAATACATGGATACACTGAAGCAAAAGCAACTAATGGACCTGAAGTTCAAGTCTGGTACTCAGCTTGTGGACAACTATATTAAGATGCGGAAGCGAGCGCAGGTTGACTATGCCCGACGATTGTGTGTCCAAACCCCAAGTGCTGCTCGGTGGAAGAAAGACTGTGATGCATGGAAAAAGAAGAGAGAAGAGGAAGCATCCTTGCATGCGAGGGAGAAGATGGAGGAGGCCGAAAAGAGGAGTGCTGATGCAAAGATGAAGCAGAAGATGGTGGAGGCGGAGATGCCGATGAACGACGAGGACGAGGAGTATGATGAAGCGTTCACCCAAGCCCTCGATGACTTGGAGGCCGCTTACTACAAAAAAAAGGAAGAAGAGGAGTATGATGAAGCATTCACCCAAGCCCTCGATGACTTGGAGGCCGCTTATTAAAAAAAGGAAGAAGAGGCCAACGCAGCTGAGCGTAGCTGTACCAATGAGTTTGTGGGAGAGGATAGTGGTTTCAAAGATGAAGACTTGCTTTCCGGTTATGTTTCAGATTATTAGGGCCGTTTTGTTAGATGAATTCGGATTAGTAGCTCATCGCCCTAGCAGACCTATAATTTTATTGTAATGAACTGTTTCCATGACTTTTAACTGTGCTATAATGGACTATTATTACGGATGTAATGCAAGCATGTAAGGGTTTAGGGTTTAGGGTTTAGGGTTTAGGGTTTAGGGTTTAGGGTATAGGGTTTAGGGTATAGGGTTTAGGGTTTAGGAGGGTTTAGGGTTTTTAGGGTTTAGGGATTTATGGTTTACGGTTTAGGGTTTTTAGGGTTTAGGGTTTAGGGTATAGGGTTTAGGGTTATCGGTAAATTTTGACAAAAGCAAAGTGCGTATCATACATCAAGACAGTAATTACATCGTACAGGATACTACTGTCCCTGAGCCTGTCCCTGCCCCTGCCCCCTACCCCTCTTCGGCCTCCTCGGTCGCACGTGCCCCGACGAGTAGGTGTGGCGATCTGGTGGAACACCTCGAGTCGCACAGACGTGCTGCACTGGAGTCATCGGTGATAACTCCTGCGTGTAGGGCGGAGGTGCTCCTGCAAGCTGTGAAGGGCCGATCTCGACCTCCTCTGCGCTGATCGGTGCATCAGTGGGGGGTCATTAGGTAGTCGATAGGTCCGCGATGAGGTGCCGGTTCCCTGGGCCGACGTCGAAGCTGCTCCCTGCGCGGAGGTACCCACTCCATGGGGCGAAGGCTAGACTCCCTAGGCTGCTCTCTGAGCGGAGGAACCCTCACCATAGGCCCACGCGCTGGGTGGTGCTTGAGTGAAGTGTCTGGATGCCTCTGCTTCGTTTACCGAGGACCCCGCTCCGGAGGAACGAAGGTACGGTGTAGAGAACGCTGTGAAAGGTGTCATCGTAAGTCACACAGTCATCCAGATTAGAAAACATAGGTAGACGAGGTGGGGTACACGGAGTTACCTCTGTTCTGGGGTGCAGCAGGACGTGCTACGGGTCCCGGTGCAGGAATTTGAGGCGCTGCGTCGGAGGTCCAACAAGTCAAAGCCCTCAGCACGGATCTAAGCGTCGTACGCATCCGTGTGTACGAGGTGCGCTGCTCGTCCACTGTCAATGCCAAGCCATCCTCCAAGCGGCGGCACACGGAGTCAACCTCCGTGTAAAGTAGTTGCGCACCGTTGACCTAATTTTAGTTTTAAGTTAGATGAAAGATATACGTAATGAACTACTGATATATATGAGAGATTAAAGTACTCAGGCGCAGAAGTAATCCTGATCACGGTGTGCAGGATAAGTGTCACCCACGACGGCGACGTGTGGCTGCTGCTCCGGAGGAACGAAGGTGACACGTGTGCGGGTACGAGGCTGGTACCACTTGAGGTAGTTCATGTACGAGTCCTCGGTGTGGGGGCGGTACTCCTCAATGACGTCCTCTGTGGCAAGCAACCAGTCATCCACGTATGGTTGCAGACGTGAAACCCATAAGTTGCCGCCGACCTGTCCCCTCCGAGTCAGCCTGAACATAAATTTGATTAAGACATGTCTGTTGCGATTAATTTTTCAAAATCTGTTGTTAGTAGTACTTACCTGTGAGCATCTGCAGGGACGGTACGGATGATAGGGGCGGGGGATGGCTGCATGAGACCGAACTGGCGTAAAACATGCACTGGGCAGTGCGGTTCGATGAAAATGTCGAACACCATCGGTCGAAGCGTCAGCCAGAAGGCCTGGTCACGTGTGCACAACGTGGACAGCACAAGGGGAGCTCGTGCATGGATAGCCTCCTGGCTGTAAGGCTCTCAGATCACGTCGGTCGGCTATATCCTGTCAAACTCCAGCATAAACTCGTTGTACGACCGTGTGACCTGCACATGTGCCCATCGTCGCTGAAATATAACAATCAGTAGGTTAGAAGGTACGATACAAATTAACTATATGCAATATGGCTTCCTTGGTGAAATAGAGAGATACAAAAGTACGATCAAGTATTCCACACTCCAAGCTCACTGCAATAACATGGGAACATGGTTTGTGGTAGAGTCTTGGCTTGTGGCACGTGCATGCGCAATACCCATCCTTCTTAAGTATGCATTCTTGCACAACTCTTGTTCTATATATTCCACGCTTGGCCCTATCAGCATACAAGATTTCAAATCGGTGCTCTCTAGTACCTTGAGTTATAACTCTATGCTCCTTTGCCTTCTTACATTTTTCCTCCAGATAATTTGTCAACATATGTCCGAAGAAAACACCTCGCACTTGCATTGATAGGACGGCGACTTGGTACCGGTCTCTGAAATATCTGCATGTTCCATGCAGGATGAACTCAACAATGGCAACCGGGGGAAGGTCTCTGTGGACACCATAAATTTGGTGCACAACCAGCAACGCCGAAAAATTTTGGTCACCGGCCTATTGGGGCTTGGCCGATGGAAATCCCTCGTCATCAACAACGGCCTGGGAGATTTGCTTAGCTCCAGTGCAGGCTCCAATAGGCGCGCGTGGTGTGCGCAGCGTGCCAGTCAGCTTGACCATTCAGCTGACGAGGTATGCGATGGCGTCGTATCAGCCAGTTAATAGAATCAAGATGCTGAGCCGATACGACGTGACACTATTGAGTTTCTTATCTCACCGTGGCGAGATCCATCAGCCAATAGAGCTTAAACTAATACTACTATCAATCTTTCTAGGTGAAACGACAGCGATGCGCCCGGAAGTTGCAATCTAGAAACACTGGTAGCAAGACATTAATCTAAACTTCACAGGCCGATAGTTCTATCCACAATGAAACTTGATCTCAACAGCACGGGAACCAAAATTAAGATGCAATAGGCTATTAAATAATCTATCGTCTATTTCAATAAGACAGAAGCTAATCGAAGCCAAATTAATATTAAGACGATAAATTCAGCCGATGCAATCTTAATCAAGGCAGGATAACTGGTGGATACCGTAAACCGGGACAGAAGCGATGCGCCGTAAGTCGAAGATCCACGATATCCGATAAGCCATTGGAACTCTGGACTTACCCCTTCGCTGGAGATCGAAGCGATGCAGCCCAACGTCAGGTGCCAAAGTCCGCCGGTGGTTAAAGTAAAAACATAACAGAAAGGTAAAGGGTGGCGATGCGCCGAGTTGTATTGATCTTGTGATGATTTGATACAATAGCCAGGGCTTATATTTATACCCTGGGCTGTCCCACAATCCTAACCAAACTTGCCTAAACAATACTTGTATAAAAAGAAATATCTAAACAGACCTGCCTAATTATAAAGATATATGGACTCTAATTTCCCTTGTATAGAATCCTTGCTAATGAAGCTTCCTTCTCTGACTTGTCCGTGCAAATATAACCCACACATGCGTGATTAACATGTACTCTTTTGGTTACTTGCCATCCGTGACATGCAGCTGCACGTGAAGCCGATCACCTTCCTTGCATGTGGATTTATCTCTAAGTACAAAGCATTGACGTGTCCTTCCAAAGTTAGATTATTTTAATCTCCAATAAACTAATTATGCACACGCATGCATATTCGTCGCAAGTGAGCCCTGCTAATGCTGCTAATAGCCGATGCTCCGAATTATCTGGATTTGCTAAAATCTATTGTCAACAGTCTCTAACACCACGCATCACCCAGTTGTAAACTTCGGCCAAATTAGTTGTCATAATGCCGAACCGCGCTCCGCCGACATCATGCAGCAAAGACTACTTCTCCTTAGGCTCATTCTCTATCCAGTGCGAAAATTTTCTCACAGCAGATGCTGATCTCCTTCTCATGTTTGGACCATCTGTGGGCAGCGGTCCTAAGGACTCTGGACCATCCTCACCAACAGGTGCTGATCGGCTTGAGTGCTCTTCCATTTGCTTGGTTGTGAGCTCGTCCAACCTCCTCCAAAGCTCATTGAATTTTTTTTTTGATTCTGTCCACACAGCCTCTTGAATAGATCCATCAAGCTCTTGCGCTTAAACTGCTTATAAAAATTAGCACCCATGTGACGCATACACCACCGACTTTGAACATCTGGCCAATCTTTACCATATCCCATCTCTGCATCACCGTTCTTCAGATATTCAATTGCCCGAAGAAGGCCAGCGTGACGGTCATGAATTAGGCATACACCAGGCCTCATACCAACAATGCTAACCTTCACCTGCTTGAGAAACCAGTACCAACTATCGGTATTCTCGCTCTCCACAAAAGCGAATGCCAGTGGTAGAACTTGATTGTTCCCATCCACGGCAATTGCTGTTAGTATCTGACCTCTGTATTTACCTATCAGAAATGTCCCGTCAATACAGAGTACTGGACGACAATGCACAAATGCCCTGATGCAAGCACCTAGTGCAAAGAAAGCACATTGCAAGACCAATACTGCACGGTCATTCTCCATGGTTAGGTATGTCATAAGATCTGTACATGTTCCTGGATTTCTAGCGGCTATGCATTGAAGAAGAGATGATAAATTATCATATGAGGCTTTGAATGTGCCAAATCTCATCTCGATAATCTTCTGTTTTGCCCTCCACGCCTTAGCATATGAAATGGTGTATTTGAATTTATCTTCGATATGCCTTATTATTGACCTTGGCTCGTATCGCAGATTATGCACAACATCTGAATACATCTCTGCAGCAATAAATGCAGATGTCACGTTTCTGTGGTACTTCTGTACACCTTTCAAGTGACAGTTGTGCTCAGTGACTATTGACACTTTCCAATAATCCTTCCACTTTCCCTTGAATGCATGCACCCTCCACGGACAACCATCGCTGGATCTCATGCACTTAACTTCATATACACACTTTGTGGACTTTGCTACCCAGAACTCCCTTTGCAGTGATACAGCCCAATGCTTGACTGCCTCCATCAATTCTTCCTTATCTGTGTACATCGCTCCCTCGATTACCTCATTCTACTTATACTCCCATGGAACATGGTATCCCTCTAAAATAGCAAGTCCAGAGAAGTCTTCATTAGACCATTGCCACAGATTCACATTGCATCCTTCCTCATCAGAAGATTCATCACCCTCCACTTCCTCATTCGCCGCATCTTCGTTTTCCATTGCCTGAACAATGGAGTTGATCCTCTCGTCCTCATCTGCCAAGCCTCTCGGCTCACTGCCTTCTCCTTCTCTTTCTGGTTCCTGCACATCATGTCCCTTTTCTTCTCCTTGCTGAGCACGGTCGTTTCCCTCTTCCATTTCAGCATCAGTCCTAACCATGCTTGTACCCTCCACATCTTGCAAGGTTGCATTATCTTTATCGTGCACCTCTATGAAAATGCTGGGTTCCCAGCCCCGCTGCAATGCATTTTCTACGTACCATTTCCATGTTTCGGTGCAATCTACCGACATCAATTCTCAGAAGCATTCTTCGTTACCACGGTTGACTACTATATTTACTTTTATTGTGTTAACCTCTGGGTTGATATGAAATACCCTCATTAACCAGTTACACACTGATCGAAAATTTCTTTCCGTTGGCCTATCTGTCCCCTTTAGTGTTGACCCAAATTCAGTCAGATCTATACCATACGGGCCATATCTGACAGTGCCACTATCATGGAACAACCAAAACATCACTTTGGTTGACATATCTATTCAGAGAAAATACGATATTCGTCACATTTCAAATCATGCAATCCATTGTTTAAAGCATAGCATAAACATCATT
>CM041634.1:33992766-34190589 GCA_023333625.1 Bothriochloa decipiens
TTTCAAATCATGCAATCCATTGTTTAAAGCATAGCATAAACATCATTTTTTCCTAAACCCTAAATATATCTATTCAGAGAAAATACGATATTCGTCACATTTCAAATCAAGCAATCCATTGTTTAAAGTATAGAGGAAACATCATTATTTCTAACATGAACTGCAATGCTCTAACATCATTATTTATAGATCTAATATACATACTACTCACAGATCTATCTAGAGTTAACTAAAAACTAAACAACTCTAGTGCATATTATATTTTACTAATGCATAGCAACAGACTTGTAATATATAAGAAACTTACCTAAAAGCCGAGGTCTCAAACTGACAGGGCTTCGCCGTTTACTTTCTTTCCCTCCCTCCTCTCCTCTTTCTCTTTTTCTGGAAAATTTAGCGAATATAATGAAAATCTGAAGAGGGGGCAGGCAAAAAACGCCAACTGTGTGGGCGTTTTTGCGCGCCAGGGACCGCCTGCAAAAGTGGGCGGCCGGCCTCGCTCTTTTGCAGGCGGCCCCGTGGCGCGCAAAAAACGCCCACACAGTGGGCGTTTTTTGACTGTTCCGAGGCCCGCCCGCAAAACAGCGCGCACTTTTACAGGCGGCCCCCTCGCCACCAAAAAACGCCCACGCAGTGGGCGTTTTTTGGGCGCCAGTGGGCCGCTCGCAAAAGCCGGCACCGGCGGCGGCCGGCGCTGTGCCACGTCACATATAACGCCCACTGTGGGTGTTTTTTAACTGTAGGCGACTAGTTCTGTCATATTTCGAAACAAAAAATTAAATTTGTAAATTTTTTAAAAAAAATTAAAAATAAAAAAAATTCGAAGAAGAGGACAGGGCGAGAGGCAGAAAGCTGAGGCCTGTTTTGGTGTTGGGCCTTAGTTGTGGGCCTAAACATTACGGGGGTATGCCCAAGGACCAGGGCCTAGGCCTCTAGGCCCTAGAGGCCTGGTTCCAGATCCGTCCCTGTCAACTGGGCCACTCCTCCGCTCGCAGAACCCGCACTCGACACTGTGCATGCATTGGAATTCTAGCAGCATTTTGGTACAATTTCTAACTTAGAGTACACAATCACATAATAGTGTTCACAAAGTAATATCCTAATAAAAACTTGTTTACAAGCAATATCCTAACATAATATTATTGTTCAGATCCAACAACCTTACATAATATTTGTTCAGAACCAACGACCTTACGTAGGAGTGGCAATAGAGTTTGTAGTACACAACAACTTAGGAGTGGCACCCATAGAGATGGAAAATTACATAGTACATGTTTATAGTCATGAAACCATTACATTTGTCCAGAAGCTGCCCATATAGTTGCACATTATGACATGATCTCACTGGTCATTAAAAACCAGCTGCCTCAAGCTGCTGGCAACAACTGCTGGTGGGTTAGCTTTTGTCTTCATCAGTTCTTCACCGAGGTCTTTTTCTTCTTCTTTGGACCACTCTTCTTGGGAGCTTTCTTTTTCATCGATTCTGAAGGTCCAACATCATCTTGATTTGGCCTCTTCCTGCAATTCAAACAAGTATTTGGTTAAGTCAAGCAATAAGCAAGTTGGAAAAAGAATTAGATGTTATAGTTTTAGTACCTTATTGTAGACCATTGCCCTATTTCTCCATCTTCCCCCAGCTCCGCAAGCTTGCATGTCTTCTGGAAATGGCCTAACCCACCACATCTCGGGCACCGTACATCTTCTATGTGGCTCTCTTTTCCATATACCATCTAATTCTCACAACTCTTGGCCTGCCAACCCTCCTTCCTAGCAAAGAAGGGTACACTTTGAAGCCAAGGTCCAGAACAGGCCATTCTGATCTGTTTGGTATAGGCCCATTCATGTCTGCATAAGCTGCCTTAAATCTTGCCACTAAGTAGTACTCATGTACATAATCCTCAACTCTTGCTCCCCTGTTGGAAAGTATCCAAGGTAAAGCATGTTTGCAGGGCTTCCTTGTTACCTGCCACTCCCTCCATCCACAATTATGGTTCTCTAGGTCCACAGTCTTCCTTTCTGATTCCCCCAATCATCCCTGATAGTGACTTCTGCCACATATTCATCACAGTACCTTGACCAACTTTATGTTGTGACTAAGCAAGTTCAAGTCCTTCATCACACTTGGGAGGATTCCATCTATCCACTCCCTACTAATTTTCTTCCTCTCTATTATAAGCTCTCTTATCCTATCTACCAGTTCATGTATCAATAAACCTTTGAACTTCTTCGCCCGTGCATTGAAACTTTTAGACACATTATTGGTCACTTGCTCTATTCTGAGAAAGCACTGCTGTACAAAATCTTGTTGTGACGAGCCTGAAGGTACATTAAAGTATCTAGAGCAAACTCATAAATCTTATTCATGGGTTTGCCTATTGGATTTATGTGTGGTGTTAGGAAACTGCGCATGTTGTGGATGGGAGGTATCTGGTATCGCTTGACACCACCACCATGAAGTTCTCCTTCGCTAAGCTCCCACAGTGCCTGCGGAGCAATCATCCCAACTTTACCTTCCATGCCGGTGAAGCCGAGGATGGTGTCGCATGTATTGCTTACTCAGATGAATCCAACATCAACAACAATATTGGTGCCGTGAAGCACACGAGGGGCGACGATGGTGTTGATAGATGGGTTCCTGACAAGGTGCTTCGCTTTGGCGTCATGAAGCACAATGAGGGCGACGATGATGGTTTTGGCAAATGGGTTCCTGATGACATGGTGTTCCGCCCGGAACTGGATGAAGAGCTTAAACGAATCAATCTCGGAGCGCTTATGGTTAACGAGCTTTCTGTTTTAGCAGTAAGGGATGGGTACGTGTATTTTGCAACATTAGAAATGCTGCATGATCCCACAAGAGGATGTTGGCTCCTGTCCCTGTGCCTGGCAACGATGAAAGTGGAGAAGCTGTTCCAGAGGAGGTATGACGGCGGTGCTTTTGCGTATTTCATGCCTTGGCCACCGTGCTTGTTAGCTAGCAATTATGGGCGGTTCGCATTTGAAGGTGCTCCGTGATATGCAGTGTTGTGTTGCATGAAAAGTTGAAAACAACAGTGGAATCAAATTTCCTAGATATCGGTAACCAGTTTCTTTCAAACATTGCATTGATTGAACAATTGTGACTGAGTTGCAGGCTGTTTAAGGTTCAATTCATGGCATCCCAATCTTATGTTTTAGCTTTTTACTGTAGTTTGTTTATTGCCTTAAATCAACAATGTCGTCCTCTTTCCATGTATGATATGTTTATGTTCAGGTGCTCAGTTATTGTATTTAGATTCCTTCCTTTATGTTGGGTCTGTCCGAAAGAATTTGTGTCCTCAGAACAGCAAGGAATATTTACTCTTCACCGAAAGAGCACCCATCCAATCTTTAGTCATGTTAATTGTCTCTATTTATTACAGAGTACTTGTTAGTATTGACAGTTTACATGTTTTGTCTTAGCCCTTAAGTAGGTGTATAAAAAATGGCAACAGAATCTACTACTCTTATAAAGCTAATGCCCACTAGAAGATTTCTCTAGCCTTTCATAGTGCCATATCATCCGCTTACATCATTTGATCATCAAGTGGCCCCACTTTCCATCCACACGCATCAATCAATGCCTTACGAAGTGATTAGAAAAAAAAACGCCTCCTCAATAGCGTTGATGCATCTACAGGGTAACGATTGGTAAGAGGGTCCATCGATCTTCCTCCACTCATATGCACTTCTGTGCCTCCACAGAGATTCAAGCCTCTCATATGCCTTCGTCAATGTATGCAAAAGAAACTGAATAGTCCCTGATTGCTTTTTGGCTTCTATTTAAATGCATGTGATTCTTGCTGTCATGCAAAAGGAACTGAGTAGTCCCCGAGAACCTTCCGGTGCTCCTTCATGTCCCCTGTTCTGCACCTCCGAATTATTATTTTTTGAGGGAATCCTCCGAGATATTATTACGTAGAAGCCGGAGATAAGAAGAGGCAGTGTGCTCTCTAAGCTAAAACTAATCCACTTAGCTGGCTTCTGGCTTTTCGTATGGCCACACCCGCACTACCGGCACACGAGCTGCCCTTGCTACCCCTACAAAATAGACCTGTCCAGAGAACCGAGCTGGTCTCGGATGGCTAGCCCAGCCAGGTGTGCTCGTCTCTCGTCAGGGAATTTAGCATCTCTCGCGTGTTGTCACAGAGAGAATGCGATGTGTCTGTCACCTACGGAGCCATAGATGGTCCCGTTGATCTAAGAAGGACGCGATCTTCTAATCTATAGTTGTAGGTCTTGTTTGTACATACGTGGTGTGTGTGGTGTGCGTGTGTTATGTGGGCACGTATTTGTATATAAACGGATACTGTACTCACATGAGATGCTAAAAAAATAGACCTGTCCATCTCTTCCCCCTGCGTCATCGCACAAGCACCACGTACTGCTGACAGAGCTAGACGACATCACCTAGGCCTGAGTCTGTTGGCATGGGACATGGGTCGTAGGGTGCCACGGAAGGTTGCCCTGAAGATCCACAACCAGAGCGGGCGATGCGGATTGCTACAGAGCGAGGTCGGCCGAGGGCAGAGCACCGTCGAAGATCTGTAGGGACTAGCGAGAGCAAGGGGATAGAAGCGGCTCCGAGTCTCCGTCGAGTCACGTTGCAACTGGCGATCAGCACAAACAGCGGCAGCCGATCCTTATCGTAGCCCAGCCTGTAGTCGTGATCACTGGTCTCGCTGGTCCATTGACTGGAGCATGAAGCCGCAAAGGATGAGGCTGGGCCCGGGAACCTTCATGTGGGAGAGATGGGCCTAGAAGCCATACTGACTGAGGTGCTCAAAAAAAAAAAAAACTCTGTATCTACTCTGCTTCTGCATATATATAGTTAATTAGCATAAATAATGCTTAGGTAGTTATGCATTCTATGCAATTTTATTTGTCAATTTATCAGAATCTACCCAATATTATGTTCTTCCATACCAACTGTGTGTATTTTCAAATGATCATTGTTTTTTTCAAGAATCCATTGTCTCTCTCTACATGCCATCCTTTCTTCGTGATGCGGTACAATGCTAATACAAAGTCCCTGTGCTATCCTTTCTTCATTATGCAGTACAATGCTAATACAAAATCCTTACAGCAATGTGCGGGGAACGTCCATTTATGCGATGGAAGATCAACTACATCTCCTAATTCTTATCAGTTCAATAGTTTAATTCATTTATATTTTTCTGTCATATCCACGGCAACGCGCGGGGAATCCATCTGGTATCTATATGTTTTGTGTAAAATATATTTGCAAATAAATTTTCTTACACGATCTTGTACTCAACATTTTTCCTACTATCACTAATCATGCATGACGTGGAAATTTGGATAATCTATTCTAAAAAGAAAGGTGCTGTCCGATGCTGAGAACTTGATAAGTTGTGCTTGTGCACGGTGAGCCGTTCCATCATTGCTGAAAACGCTCGCACTGACGTACGCTCATGATATGCCATGGCACTGGCGTAGGCTGTGGTAGCGAGTAAAATCTCTTTTTTCGAGAACATGCTCAGCACTTGTTTCATTAAGAAGCCAAAAATTATACAAGTCCAACATCACGTCACAACGAGATGTCATTAATTAGTAATGGTGTAGAACACGAATAAAAGGCACCGCTAAAGCGGTGGAACGCACACCGTTATGGCTAAGCTTGCTCTGCGGTCTGTGCTGTCCGTAGGTGGGCACTAACCTGCCACCTACTCCCTCCCGGAACGAGGGAACGACTGTTGTCTTGGGATAGAATTTAAACGTCCCCGTTCACTGTACGTTCACTGTCTGTACCATGCACCTAGACGCCGCTTCCTATGTTCACACGGCCTTCAATGAATACGACCAAAAGCTAAAACGACTGAATTTAAGGGACAGAGGAAGTAGCACGCTTGAGTGACTTAGAAGGGAAGAGCTCCCTCGTCGATTCATGTTTGGACGAAGACAAAGGTTCCACGAATGTCTCACGAAACCTAAACCTATCGATGACGGAGACGTCTAGAGTTTTTTGTGACGATCCCTAGCCACGTGACTTCCACCTTAGCAACACCTTCTCGACTTTGCCGCCAACTTGTCACTCGACACGAAGCAGGTATGTCCATGTATGACATACCTCCATTTGTGCAATTAGTTTTGTAATTAGTCTATGTCTAATGATCCTAATTTCTGTCTAAATGTCCGATATGACAGGGACTAAACGCCTCCCTCCCGCGTCGCCTCCACGCAGGGCGGCCGGGAGGCAAACCCTAGCCGTCACCGTGGGAGCGCCTCTCCATCCCCTTCCCCACCGCGCCGCTTGAGCAGGTCGCCGGCATGGCCGCGCGGCCGGCCGGGAAGGCGACGGGGCTCTGCTCCTCATCCGGTGGATTTGGCGACGCTTGGTTGCCGGGGCCGCCGCCATGCCTGAGCCGCATGGGGCTCGGCGCAGCTGCCTAGGCCAGTCCACGGCGGCGCCGGCCAGGGCCATGGCCGGCGTGCTGGTGGCGACGGTGGCCTTCTCCTTCGTCAGCCTGGCTTGGATGGAGGGTCTCCGGCGTGGTGGCATTTTTCGCGTGTATTCGGCTTGCTGGTGGCCGGATTCGGCGCCCCTGTGACAGATCTGGTGGGTATGGGGGCGGTTGTTGCGGTTGGCCAGTGATGTCCTCTGGCAGCGACCCCCCTCCCGCCCCGTCCTAGCCGCTGCTGGCTGCTGCCGGCCTCAGCTGAGTGGCGGGACGCTGCGGGCTGGTGGCCGCACTCGGCTGGCTGGCAGCCGCCGGCTTATGGGGTGGGGAGTGCTCGGTGGAGGTGGAGCTGTTCTTCGGCGGCGCCGTGGTGGCGTGGCCGGCTGTGGTTTTTGGCGGGTTTGCGTTGCCGTGGCGGTGCTGCTGACCGTGCCAGGCCTGGTGATGGCTGCTTCCCTCCGGCAGGGTTTGCTGGCAGGGCATCGCGGGGCTGCTGCCTTTTCGAGTGTGGGGGCGACGGAGGGGCTCCCTCCCCCTCTGCTCGTCCCCCACCTCCTCTTGGTGGTGGTCGTGCCGTGGCGGTGGCTGGGGTTGTGTTGGCATTGGGGGCGGTCTTCGTCTATGTCGTTCCTCCCCCATGCCTTCGACTGCTATGGCGGGGCGGTCGCTATGAACACGGAGGCCATGGCGTCCTCGAGGGTGCTGGTCCGAGGCTTTGCTCCAGATCCGGTACCTCCAGGGGACGGCGGTGCCTGCGACGAGAGCTCGGCCGACGGCGGTGGTCGGCGGCGGCTACGGCTTCGGCGGGCATTTTGGTGGATGTGCACGGTGGCGGGAGACTGGCGTTCGGCCGTGGCTATGGTTTCGGCGGGCGTTTTGGTGGATGTGCACGGTGGCGGGAGGCTGGTGTTCGGCATGTGGTCTTGCGGGGTGCTGGCGCAGCTTTGTGGCTGCTTGCGTGGCCGGCGTGTTGACCCTGGTGAGGTTCTCTTCTGGATGGCCGGCAGCGACGTCCTGGTATTTGGCGGGGACCTGAGGTCTTGATCGACGTCTGTGCTGGGGTTTCTTTGGGCGAAGGTCTGGCGATGGCGACACCTGTGGGTGCCGTTCCCCTGCTGAGGGCGTCGCGTCCCCATCACTCTCCATGGGGGAGGACTTAGTCCTGCTATGGATGGACGACGGCGATGCTTGGGCGTCATAACCTTCTTGAAGGCGTCGTTGTAGAATTCGAGTCGGTTGGGATATCTTGGGTAGTGCCAGTTCGTCATTTTCGCCAACGTGTTCGCGGTTGGTGCCTGTGGTGAAGTAGGCATGGTTTGTTTTTAGTTGCTTAATTTTTTATTTTTTTGTCAGTCTTTTGTTGCTTGTTGCCTCAGTTGTGTAGCTCCTAGTGGTTTAAAGTGGAGGCTCGTGTCCACGACCCAATCCGACCGAATTCTAGTGGTTAGAGGCTTGTGTCGATGTCCCAGTCCGACCAAGCATGGAGCTGAGTAGAGTTGAGTTGGCGCTTTTGAGGCGCAAATTGAGTTGACTTCGTGTCTAGATGTGCTGATGGAGTAGGGTACCCTCCATAATTGTATGTGTAGTTTTCGCCCAGTTTTCACTTCAAAAACTGGGCGAGCCACTTGCCTTCTTTTTTTTCATCTAATAGAAATCGCGGCAAAGCTTTTGCCGTCCTTTCGGAAAAAAAAGACAGGGACCAAACTCTAGGAGTAAGTAAAAGCCAAATGAAGCGTCTTTCATGTAACACAGAAGTACATGTGGGTCCTTAGACCTAGCCATCCTATATATAAAAATTTAAGTTTATAGGTGACTGAAATGATTGCAGAACCAAATTTAAGTCGGATAGTGTTAGACTCCTGTTACCTACTAAGAGATAATAGCTAAAATAAATCTGAGTCATTGAGAATCCTCATTTACAGAACTTGTGGAAGGAGATGAATAGAATAGTTTTCTAAAACAAACACAAAACTTCAGCAAGTGGCCTTTTTAATAAAAAAGGACAAATACAAAGGCGTAGGGTTGTATCCTTGGATGTGTATATCTCCTTAGCGATGCAACATGCTTTTTCTCTTTGGTGCTAGGACTATAGTGGTGGACACCGGACGTGTTATACATTTTTTCGAACAAGGGGGACCCCATTTCCATTAATCAAAATAGAAATACAGTAGAGTTTTAGATTGGTTCAGAAAAGAACAGGAAAGGCCCAGCATGGTGGCCAAAAGGAACACAACATAAGGTGTTCCCATGAAAGCGAGCAGTAACCGCACCCCAACATGATGGCTGGCAAACACACACTCAATGACATATGAAGTTCTGCTAGAGCGGAGACTAAGACGAGAACGATTATTCCTGTTCATCTTCAACATCCTGGTTGAGCTGGGCTTCAATGGTTGATTCTTCTTCTGCTCCTCCCGCTCCTTCTGGTGGCATGATCATCAGAGGGTGAGGCGCCAGATTCTTCTCAGTCAATAGATGAACCGCCATCTTGTACATGTCATCGATGCCTTGGGTAAGCAGATTCTTGTCCTCAGCTTTCAGAAGACCTGCCCAAAACTTCATTAGCGCTCAAGCATGGCATATTATTGATAGAGGTTTTTTTCATTTTCTTTCCTTCAAAACATATATTGTTTCTCATCTTTCAGATCGACCAACAAATGGCACCAATGCCAATAGCATAAAATTGGGAAGCATTCGTAATCCATTTTCTACACCAAGGCCAACATTGTTCAAAAGAGAATGGTATTTCAGTTGCCCCAAGGCTGGTGGCCCATACACATTTGGTGCTAGAGCAGGTGAACAGGAGGTGGTTCACACTCTCAGACTGAGGATAAAAGGCACAAGTTGGGTCCCCAGTCCATCTTCTTTTGATCATATTGTCTTTAGTAAGGATTGCATTGTTTGCAACAAGCCATAGGAAGATTTTTATTTTAGCAGGTACTTTCCCCTTCATATGTAACTGAAAGAAGGACCATTTTCATATTTAATCAAGGCATTGTAAACAGATTTGACAGTAAATCTTTTTTCCCTCCAAATCTCCAAGTTATCACATCCTGGCCCTCCTCTAACTAAATGTGGGAAATGTCACTCATGATTTTCTTCCACTGAGATTCCAATTTAGGGGATAGCCATCTGCAGAAGGTGATATTGCTAATCCCATTCAAGAAATGTGCAACACAAATACTTTTTTGGTTACAAAGTTTAAAGAGGTCAGGGAACAGGGTGGCTAAAGGTTCATCATATAACCACCTATCTAGCCAAATATTGGCAGAAAGCCCATTTCTGACAACCACTTTTCTAGCCTGTAGGTATATTTCTTTGACTTTAAGAGGATCTACCAAAATAGGAGAATCACTTTGTTTATGCTTGACAGAGGAAATGGTATCTCTTTTCAGATATTTGAACTTAACTATATCTTGCCATAGACCCTTTTCCTTTTCAAGCTTCCACCACCATTTACACAAGAGACTTAAGTTAATTAGCTTAATATCTTTAATCCCAAGACCACCTTTCTTTTACTTTTACATGCTTTTGTCCATCTAACTAGATGATATTTTTTTTTGGTATGGCCTCCCTGCCAGAAAAAGGTACTTCTTACCTTATCCATCTCTTTGATAGTGGTTTCAGGGATCTTATAAATTGACATATGATAAATGGGAGCACTGTTCAGACTAGATGTTATTAAGGTTGCTCTTGCAACAATGGACATAGATGAGCCCTTCCAAACATCAAGTTTTTTGGCATTTTTTCCAACAAAGGCACCCAGTCGGCCACATGGAGCCTACTAGGGCTCACTGGTACCCCAAGATACTTGATTAGAAAGTGCCCAATTTGAAAATTGAAGAGCTTAGCATACGATTCAACAGTGTTACTTAGGTCATTTACCACAATCACTTCACTTTTGTTGAAATTGATTTTGAGCCCAGCAAGCATCTCATATAGATCTAGGAGTAACTTTAAGTTTCTAGCTTTTTCTATATTATGTTTAAGGCATATGATCGTATCGTCTACGTACTGAAGCACAGCGACTCCATTTGGGATGATATGATCAATAAGACCAGTGATTAGACCATTCATTTGAGCTCTATGAACCATTCTGGTTAGGCAATCAACCACAAAGTTGAACAGAACAGGTGATAGGAGGTCACCTTGTCGTACTCCCTTGTAGCTCTTGATGTAAGGCCCAAGCAAGTTGTTGAACTTGACACTTACAGTGCCCCCTGACACTACTTGAAGAATCCAACTACACCATTTCTCATTGAATCCTCTAGCCTTGAGGCAGGTAAACAGGAGTTTCCAGTTAACTTTATCATACGCCTTTTCGAAATCTAATTTTAACACTACATCACATTCTTTTATGATCTTGGTTTCATGCAAGATCTCATGAAGGATCATTACCCTAGACATGATGTTTCTACCCTTCATGATAGCGGTCTAGATAGGGTGGATTAGTTTAGCTGCAACAGATTCAATCCTGATTGTAAGGGTTTTGGTGATCAGTTTATATAGGCAGTTCAATAAGTAGATGGGTCTGAACTGCTGGATTCTAGCAGCGTCATTGACCTTAGGGAGTAGTGTAATGATGTCAAAATTGATCCTACTGATGTTGACTTTACCCTTATGAAAGTCCTTAAACAGCTGAACAATGTCATGTTTAATAATCTGCCAACATGCCTGATAGAACTCAATTGGGATACTATCAGGGCCAGCTGCCTTGTTTTTTTCCATTTGAGATAGGGCTTCCCAAATCTCTGTTTCAGAGAAGGGTCTGCATAGCTGTTCATTATCTGTTTCAGATAAGAACTCAGCTCTAGTCCAAATGTCTTCATCTAATTGTAACTCAAATTCAGGGGTTGGGCCAAACAACTCCTTGTAATACTTAGTAGCATGGGCCAACAGATTTTCATCCCCCTCAATAACCTTCTCTCCATCATTGAGACTCAGAATAGAATTTTTTTTCTCCTTCTCCCACTTGCTATTCTATGAAAGTATTAGTGTTGAGGTCTCCTTGTAAAAGCCAGTTATCATGGGCCCTATTAATCCAATATAGTTCTTCTTGCTCCAGAAGTTTCATGTTTTCACTTTGAACCCAGGATTTCCTTTGCCACTGCTCATGTGACAAAAGGTTATCTTCCTCTAATTATTCTAGAGCTATCAACTCAGCCTATAGTTCTTTTCTTGTTTTCTTGAAATCACCAGCAATATTGACCCCCCATCCTTTAAAATATTGCTTAAAGACTTTAATCCTCTGTTGAATCCTATCCATAGTTGCCACAACTCTACAGGGTTTTTTTCCAGATCCTCTCCACTTAAATTAAAAAGCCAGGGTCCTTGAGCCAGCTAAGTTCAAATCTGAATTGTATATTTTTGTTGGGGATCACTGCTTTAGTGAGTAAGATAAGGGGATTATGATCTGAGATTTCTCTTGGTAGCTTCTTAACCATAGCCAAGGAGAACAGATCTTCCCATTCTTTTGTAATCAAGATCCTGTCTAGTTTTTCAAGTGTGGGAATCTCTTGGTTATTTGACCAAGTGAAGACACCCTAGTCATTATGAGCTCTCTAAGTTCATAGAGGTGAATAAGAGAATTAAAAAGATCAGTATGCCTATGAGTCCCAGAGCCACTGCTTCTTTCACTGGCATATCTAATGATATTGAAATCCCCTCCAATGAGTAAAGGTTCCTTGTTAGCAGAACAGGACGTGTTACACATAAACTTCTATTTTCTTAATTAGTTGATCGGCAGAGCTTCTATCTCTTTTGCTTTCAAAAAATCTGAGCCACTGGTTATTTCAGATTTTATGAATTAATTAAATATAAAAAATAGCCTAAGAAAGAGAGGAAAAGTCCCTCAAACAAATGTAGGAACAAACGCGAGCGTCTTTCCTTACTTCGTGCACACCGCTCCTCAAATATCGGATCGTTTGTGACGATCCTGAAGATCATGTGGAGCCGCCTGATCCGAAGGCTCATGCTGATAATACCCATATACTGTAACCCTTGGCACGAATAATCAGAAAACCACTTAGACGGGTTATTTAATCACGGTTTTTAGCCCTAGCTGCCGCCGCAAGTAGCCCAAACACTTTTCGCAGGCCTGCAGCCATGACCGGCGGCCGCCCACGGCGTCGACGGCCGCGGCGGAGAAAGGCTCGCCAAGGTTCGACTTCGACGGCCACACGCATATCTTCGCTTGGAGAAGACGTGGTCCTGTTGGATTTATTGGGGTAGGCCCATTTTATATAATTTAATAAATCAATAAATACTATAGTTTATAATTGTAGGTATTATTAATTATACCGGATTGGAATTTTAAAGGTCGTTGACTTGATTTATATTGTAAGAATTATTTCACTTAATTTGAAAGGTCAAGAAAAGGACCAAGGTGTGCCACGCGAGCGCGCACCGCCGTCGCCGACAGCCAGGCGTGGGCGTGGGCAGGCTGACATGGTGTGTTATATTTTTAGCACTCACTTACTATGATTACGGGAGTTACAACTTTGAGTTGATTTCTCCGTATACCGAACAGTCACGAGACCTTTCGCCTCCTCCTTCCTCCTCCTACGCGAAAGGCATAAGAAACAGCCTGTCCCTTCGGTACACAGAAGAGAAAAACACCAGTCCACATCTCCAGTAGCAACGAAGGTCGTCTCCATATCCTCCGATAGCCAGGCGTGGGCGTGGGCGTGGCCAGCCAGGCAGGCGGCGTGCATGACGTGGCGTGTTATATTTTTAGCACTCACTCACCATGATTACGGGAGTTACAACTTTGAGTTGATTTCTCCGTATACCAAACAGTCACGAGACCTTTCGCCTCCTCCTTCCTCCTCCTACGCGCAAGGCATAAGAAACAGCCTGTCCCTTCGGTACACGGAAGAGAAAAACACCAGTCCACATCTCCAGTAGCAACGAAGGTCGTCTCCATATCCTCCACCCGTGTGCACGGAGAAGGGAGAGGGCAGGTGCCTCTGAAACCCTTGCTGTTCGAGACCTTGCACGAGGGATCAGCAATTAGATTTTTAGGGAGCGTCTATGCGACTTCCCAACTCATCATTACCGTTCTTCATCTTCTCCATCGACTCGCCGGTGATATCTTCTTCCTGGAGGAGGAGAGATCGACTTCTTCATCTCCTACGACATGACGCTGGAAACCAGACAAGGATCAGGATCATCAGAGCGCATGGGAGGGTATGAACTATTCATCTTCCTACTGTTTTATGTTTTCTAGATCGTGCCTGTTTCAATAGTTCATCCATGTCATTTCATATGTTGCTCTGAGTTTGTTTCATCAGTTCTGTCATATCGTTTCATGAGATGCCTGCTGTCTGTCCCTGCTAGATATGTGTTCTGTCGTATGCCTCTGCTTATATGTTTCAGTAGTTCTGTTAAACTGTTTCTCATATTGTGTAGTTTATGTTTTATATTTATATATTTAGAATATATATGCTTTATATGTTTCTTGTTCACATGTTCATCGTGATTATGAACATGTATTATGTCATGTTTTACTTTATCAATAATCTTATTTATGCCATCATCATAATGTTCATTTATGAAATTAAAATGATATGGAAAATGTCTTATTGTCTAACAATCCAGAAACCTAATTATAGGCTATTTTCTGTCAGAGGTTTTACTGTTGTGTTAAAACCTGATCCTTTTGATGGTAAAAACTTCTTGATATAGAAAACTAAGATGGAATTGTGGCTAACTGCGGTATATTGTTATCATGCCGCTGGGCAAGCCTTAGAACTTGCCTACTGTTGATGAGGCTAAGTTTAAGGCCAATGACAACCTCTTTCGAGGTGCAGTGATTAGCGCACTTGATAAGAAATTCTAGAAAAGCTATATCATTTATCCAACAGGGAAAGAGCTGTGGGATTCACTTGTTGGAAAGTTTAGAGTTACTGATGCTGGTAGCAAGTTATACCTCATGGAGCAGCTGTATGACTACAAGATGGTTGAGAATCGATCTATAGTGGAACAGGCTCATGAGATCCAGGCACTAGCTAAGGAAGTTGAGCTTTTTTCTTATCTTTTGCCTGACAAGTTTATGGCTAGAGGTATAATCTTCAAGTTGCCACCTTCTTGGAAGGAATTTGCTACCTCCCTTAAACATAAGAGACAGGAGTTCAATGTTGAAGAGCTCATTGGTACTCTTGATGTTGAGGAGAGGGCTAGAGCAAAGGACAATGGAAAGAGTGTTGAGACCTCTACTGCCAATGTGGTGTAGAAGAGAAACTTTTGCAAGTTTAATAACAAGATGAAAAACCAGAACAAGCAAGAGAACATAAATAAACCTGTTCAAACAGCACAGTTTAAAAAGAAGAAGAACAACAACAGCAGCAAGGGAAAGGAAGGATGCTTTGTCTATGGCAGTGATCAGCATTGGGCTAGAGATTGCCCTGATCGTAAGTTCACGCAGGACAAGAAATCAGCAAATGTTGTAACTACTGAAACTCGAGATGGAACATCAGGGTATGGTAATTCTTTACCATTTGTTCTTTTAGTTTGTAATTCACCTGAGTGGTGGATGGATAGTGGTGCAAATATACATGTGTGTGCTGATGTTTCTTTGTTTTCTTTCTACCAGGTCGGGAGGTCTGGCGCCTTGTTGATGGGAAATAGGTCACGTGCTCATGTTCTTGGTGTTGGTACCGTCATTTTGAAGTTTAGTTCGGGGAAGACGGTGCCATTGAAGAGCATGCAGCATGTGCTATCTATTAACAAGAATCTTGTTAGTGCATCTATGCTATGTCGAGATGGCTATAGAGTTGTTCTTGAGTCAAATAAATGTGTTGTATCGAAACATGGTTCTTTTGTGGATAAAGGATATGATTGCGGAGGCTTGTTCCGCTTATCTTTGCATGATGTGTGTAATAAGATGGTGAATTCCGTTAATATTTCTGATGAGTCGGATTTATGGCATTCATGCTTTTGTCATGCAAGTTTTGGTTGTCTCATGCGGTTAGCAAATTTGAAATTAATTCCTAAATTTAAATTGGTTAAAAAGTCTAAGTGCCATGTGTGTGTTGAATCAAAACAACCCCGTAAGCCACACAAGGCTGCTGAGGCGAGGAATTTGGCACCTCTAGAAGTTGTTCATTCCGATCTGTGTGAGATGAATGGAATTTTAACCAAAGGCGGTAAAAGATATTTCCTCACTTTTATAGATGACTCTACACGTTTCTTCTATGTGTATCTCTCTTAAAAACTAAAGATAAAGTGTTTAATTATTTTAAGGCCTACAAAGCTGAAGTTGAGAACCAACTTGAAAGAAAAATAAAACGGTTAAGGTCTGATCGAGGTGGAGAATACTTCTCTCATGTGTTCGATGAGTTCTGCGTAGAACATGGAATTATTCATTAAAGGACGCCGCCTTTCTCACCACAATCCAAGGGGAATGCATAATGGAAAAACCACACATTAACAAAGTTGGATGAATGCCATGTTAATCACTGCGGGATTATCCAAGGAATGGTGGGGTGAGGCACTGTTGACAGCATGTCATGTCCTGAATAGAGTTCCAACAAAGAACAAAGAGATCACACCATTTGAGGAATGGGAAAAGAGAAGATTAAATCTCACATATTTGCGCACTTGGGGTTGCTTGGCCAAGGTGAATGTGCCAATCAACAAAAAGCGTAAACTTGGGCCTAAAACTGTTGATTGTGTATTTCTTGGCTATTCCTTTCACAGCACAGGGTATAGGTTCTTAATTATAAAATCTGATGTGCCTTATATGTATGTTGATACTATCATGGAATCAAGAGACGCTACATTCTTTGAGAATGAGTTTCCCATGAAGAATACACCTAGTGAAACAAGTCATGAGACTATATTTTCCCATGAGCATGAAGTGTCTATTCCTATAGATCATGCTGAGGACTCTCATGTGCACATCCCTCAGGAGGACGACACTATAGTCACTCACAAGAGCAAGAGACAGAGGGTTGCAAAATTCTTTGGTGATGACTTTATAGTGTACCTTGTGAAAGACACACCATCCACCATTTCAGAGGCATATTCCTCTCCTGATGCTAACTTGTGGAAGGAAGCAGTAAGGAGTGAGATGGATTCTATTATGTCTAATGGAACTTGGAAGGTCGTTGACTATCCTTATGGGTGTCAACCTATAGGTTGCAAATGGATCTTCAAGAAAAAGCTTAGGCCTGATGATACAATTGAGAGGTACAAGGCAAGGCTTGTGGCCAAAGGATACCCAGAAAGAGGGTGAAGATTTCTTTAACACCTATTCACCAGTTGCTCGTTTGACTACAATTCGCACATTGATTGTAGTGGCAGCCTCATATGGTCTTATCATTCATCAGATGGATGTAAAGACAGCTTTCCTGAATGGAGAGTTGGATGAGGAGATCTATGTGGATCAGCCAGAAGGCTTCATTGCGAATGATCAAGAGAATAAGGTGTGTAGGCTGTTAAAATCATTATATGTCCTAAAGCAAGCACCTAAGAAATGGCATAAAAAGTTCGATAATACTCTCACTGCTACTGGCTTTGCTGTGAATGAAGCAGACACATGTGTGTATTATAGATATGGTGGGGGTGAGGTTGTTATGTTGTGCCTTTATGTTCATGACATTCTGATCTTTGGATCAAATATCAATGTGATTGAGGAAGTCAAGAATCTTTTGTCGAGCAATTTCGAAATGAAAGATTGGGAGAAGCTGATGTCATTCTAAACATTAAGCTTATTAGAGAAGGTGATGGTGGGGTAACTTTGTTACAATCCCATTATGTGGAAAAGGTATTAAGTCATTGTGGTTTTAGTGACTGTGATCCTGCTCCCACACCTTATGACCCTAGTGTGCTATTAAGGAGAAATTGAAGAATAGCAAGGCATCAATTGACATACTCCCAGATCATTGGCTCGCTGATGTATCTTGCAAGTGCAACAAGGCCTGACATCTCATATGCTGTGAGAAAATTGAGCCAGTTTATTTCAAATCCAGGGGATGATCACTGGCACGCTCTTGAGAGAGTGTTGCACTATCTTAAAGGTACCATGATATATGGTATTCGTTATACTGGACACCCTAGAGTGTTGGAAGGCTATAGTGATGCCAACTGGATCTCTGATGCTGATGAGCTTTATGCCACGAGCGGATATGTGTTCTTGCTTGGAGGTGGCGCTATTTCCTAGAAGTCTTGCAAGCAGACTATCTTAACGAAGTCTACAATGGAAGCAGAACTCGCAGCATTAGACATTGCTGGGGCTGAGGCCGAGTGGCTACGAGAATTCCTGTTGGATTTACCGGTAGTTGAAAAACTGATACCGACTATCTCCATAAACTGTGATAACCAAACTATGATTACAAAGGTCAATAGGTCTAGGAATAACATGAAGTCTACAAGGCATGTTAAGAGAAGATTAAAATCTGTCAGAAAGTTGAAAACCTCTGGAGTTATAACGGTGGATTATGTTCACACATCGAATAATCTGGCAGATCAATTCACTAAGGGTCTGTCACGCAATGTGATAGAAAGTGCATTGAGAAAATGGGTATGAGACCCATGTGAAATCTACTATGTTGGTAACCTGCTCTATGTGATCGGAGATCCCATGAAGTAGAGTGGTGAAACAAGCTAGTAGTAGATTGAGAGGAAGGATCCCTTTCTTGACTCATTTTTGATACACATCTTTCCTATCTGTAAGGCAGGATGGTATTTACCTTAATGTATTCCAAGTCTTATAAAGGTAAAATGTTGTCCTACAGAACATCTTTGAGGAGTACACCTATATGAGTCAGACTGCTAGTCAAGTCTATAGGACTTGGGTAATCCCTAAATACTCATGAAAGGCATAGAAATGTGACTTATATGCTTCAGAACAGCAGGGATGCCTTTTGCAACCTAGTATTAGCAAAGGACTTGAGTGACTCTCTTCTTACACAAAACTGTCAATTCAAGGCATAGTCTATTGTTCAGTTGTGACTGAGTGAAACTCTTGCTCTAGGTGAATGTTCAACTTAACAATCTCCATCGAAACACTGGTATATCAAAGGATTGTGGTTCTAGCACTTTATAGTTATAAACCCTAGAGTTTGGTGGGGATTGTTGGATTTATTAGTCTAGGCCCATTTTATATAATTCAATAAATCAATAAACTCTATGGTTTATAATTGTGGGTATTATTAACTGTACCGGATTGGAATTCCAAAGGTCGTTGACTTGACTTATATTGTGAGAATTATTCCACTTAATTTGAGAGGTCAAGAAAAGGACCAAGGGAGAGGGCAGGTGCCTCCAAAACCCTTGCCGTTCGAGACCTTGCACGAGGGATCGGTAATTAGGTTTTTGGGGAGCGTCTACATGACTGCCCAACTCATCATCGCCATTTGTCATCTTCTCCATCGACTCGCCGGTGATATCTTCTTCCTGGAGAGGAGAGATCATCTTCTTCATCTCCTATGACATGACGCTGGAAACCGGACAAGGATCAGGATCATCGGAGCGCATGGGAGGGTATGAACTGTTCATCTTCCTATTGTTTTACGTTTTCCAGATCATGCCTGTTTCAATAGTTCATCCATGTCATTTCATATGTTGCTCTGAGTTTGTTTTATCAGTTTTGTTGTATTGTTTCATGAGATGCCTGCTGTTTGTCCCTGCTAGATGTGTCTTCTACATATGTGTTTATGTTTTACAGTCATGTTGTTTCGTATGACTCTGCTTATATGTTTTAGTAGTTCTGTTAAATTGTTTCTCATGTTGTGCAGTTTATATTTCATATTTATATGTTCAGAATATATATATGCTTTATATGTTTATTGTTCACATGTTCATCGTGGTTATGAACATGTATTATGTCATGTTTTACTTTATCAATAATATTATTTATGTCATCGTCATAACGTTAATTTATGGAATTAAAATGACATGGAAAATGCCTTATTGTCTAACACCTCTGCCTCTCATCACTTGCCACGCTCGTCCGCGCCGCTGTCACCTGCCGGGCATGGCGCCACGCGATGGCCTCCTCACCTGACTTCCGGCGTCGCTTCCGCGCCCTCCACCCGGCGCAGCCACTGCTCGGGATCTTTGTCGACAGTTGCTACGACGGCCCGATGTGCCGTACCGGCCCCCTTGCGTCCCATCCTTCATCCCTGCTGGCTCCCGTGACTGGGACCTGGCCGGCGCCATTCGCGGTGGGGACTTCTTCCTCACATCCCTCTTGGAGCGCTCCATAAAAAACTCTGATCCCTTATGGTAGATCCTGGATTCCCACGGTGGCAGAATCCGTCTCACTGATGTCAATGATGAAGACAGACCCCTGATGGTGTTAAATCCACTGATGCGGTGCAGTGAATATGAATTTCGATACACAGACCCAGGTCCAAAGCAATACCATCACCAAACTCCTCATTTGATCTGCTTGGATGAGGAGCCACTGTCGTCGTTCCGAGACAGCTGTTGTACGATACAGGCTTCCATCTTCTCCTCGAACATGGGGGAATGGTCAGATCTCCCAGCCGTGGACTTCCCGTTCCCAGCGAGGGTAGCCGACGCTACCTCAGGCGAAGCTTGGATTGAGAGCCGAAGCAGGATGCATATGAATGGTTCCATCTACTAGATTTACACACAGCGTGCGGAGACTGGGTATGACATTTTGAGATGTCTCTGATATCTCTTAACACCGCCACCATGGAATTATCCTTCGCCGAGCTCACACAGTGCCGCCCGAGCCCTGAGTTGAGGTTTACCTTCCATGGCGGTGAAACAGAGGATGGTGTTGCATGCATTGTTTACTCAGTTGGATCCAACAAGTTTGGCGTCTTGAAGCAGATGAGGGGCGATGATGGTGTTGACAGATGGGTTCCTCACAGGGTACTCCTCTTGGGTTTGGATGGAGGGCTTGAATGACTCAAACTCGAAAAGACATATTGTTGTCACAAGCTTTGTGTTTTAACAGTAAGGGACGGATACGTGTACTTCGCAACATCTGAAATCACTGAAATGCTGCTTAATCCTGAGAGACCATGCTGGTTCATGTCCCTGAGCCTGGCAACGCTGGAAGTCGAGAAGCTGTTCGATAGGAGGTATGACGGCGAAGCTGATGTGTATGTCATGCCATGGCCACCTTGCTTGTTAGCTAGTAATTATGGGCGGTTCGCATCTGGAGGTGCTCTGTGATATGCAGTGCTGTGTGTTGTAGGAAAACTATAGTGGAATCAAAATGCCCAGATATTGGTAACTAATTTCTTTCAAAGGTTGCTCTGATGATTCAACAAATGTGACTGATCGAGTGTTGCAGGCTGTTTAAGGTTTAATTCTATAGCATTCTGACCTTATGTTTAGAATTTTAATCTTCACCACCATGAGTTTCTGTCTGTCTATCGTTCACCCCAACTTTGTATGATTGTTAACCATGTTGTCCTCTTTGCGTGTTTGTTGTGTCTATTTTAGGTGCTTAGTTATGGTAATTGGATTCCCTTTATGTTGGGTTTGTCCAAAATCAAGCACTTGTGTCCTCAGAACAGGAAGTTATATTTACTCTTTACTGGAACAACACCCATGCAATAGATCACTCCCAATTACCAAAACTTGATCTCAAGTGTGCATATTTAGTAGTGTGTGCTCTTGAGCTCTAGTGTGAGTGAAACACCAAAAGGGGTGGAAACAGAGCTCGGATTCGCATGGAATCAAATATAGATATCACCTTATGCCACATTTTAATTCGAATTTGAATTACAGGTACATGTATTTTCAAATACAAGAAGACAATGCCTCAGATTCATGTTGGTTAGATGTTTTGGGTCCTGGGCCAAACAATTCCAAATAAATCCCAAAGGTCCACTCACACATGCATGTATATATGGAATGGTGGGGGCTTTTTGTCCCACATCGCTACTTCAAGAGTAGTGAGGCCAACTTAAATAGTTGAACTATCTCTATCTTGTTAAAGCTATTGGGGAGAGAAAAAGAAAGAACCACACGTGGGCACGCACGCTCACCTCGTCGGGCCGGGCGGGGTGGGGCTAATGGGCGCGCATGCACGACATGCGCGTGAATGGTCCGGCGATTTCCTGCTACGACCCTTGTAGGTGCGCGTCTTCCTTTTGCCACTCTAAATTTTTACATGCATGAAGAAAATTGCGCTGGCCTATTTGGTAAGCAATTATTCTCGTATTATGGTAAATGCACAATGACAGGTCAATTATTATAATGCTATGATTGAGCAGCCAATTACTTTCCTTAGTTGCAATGCGTGTATAATATGGGGCGAGACGTCGTCCTCAGGGCCGAGAGATTCATCTCTTTCTCGCCATAGTGCTGCGCTGCCGCCGTCTTCCTCATCCCATCGCCGACATGCCATCGGTGCTAGGAGAGCCGGCTCCGAAGCCTATGTCTCCCCGCGTCCCTACACGGGGTAGGGGACGTATCAGGCTTTTGGGAAGTGTCATCGCGACTGCTCGTTGGACGTCTTCTTCCCTCTACGTCGCTGATCTGGATCTCCGTCGACGGTCTACTACGTCTTCCTTCACCGACAATCCCACTGTAAGAATTATATTCTCTCTCTGCTTTTTGTTCTCGTATTTTCTCTATCGCTAGCACTAGAGAACATGTTTTTGTCTCAGATCATAGTGCTAATATTGAATCATATATCTGTGATATATGTTGTTGGTCTTTTTCTTATTGTCGGAATTAATTTATGCATCGCTAAATTGCTTTTATTTCCAACAATGCTTCTATTTGGGTTTTTACACAACTCAACTCAAAATGCATATTCTTATTCAACATACACTATCCAATTCTGCTTCTTTGCCGAGTGCCGGCGGCACTCGGCAAAGCCTACTATACACTCGGCGAAGACCTGCCCGTCAAGAAAACGTCAGCAAAGACTTCTTTTCCAAGTGCCACGTGTCGAGCAATCAGCAAAGACTTTAACGAGTGCCTGACACTTGGCAATGATAAAAATTTAAAAAACCCGAAAATAATAGAAAAAAATTAATTAGGGAAGAGACTCACTGGCCAGCCCCTTGCCATGTTTTTTTCTTAGTATTTTTGCATACTTTGCTGCAATGGAGATTTGAACCCGTGACCTCTCTCTCGCGAAGTTTCTACCTTAACCACTGCACTATACCACCACATGTGTCTATAAGTAGTTTTAGTTCCCCACATATTATATCAAACCGAGTATAAATTGCTTTTTTGATACCCTAAACAAATTCAAATAAAAAAAGTTATCAACTACAAAGTTTTATAAGTTTTTGAGATCTACACTTTTCGTTTAGAAAATTTTTCCATCCGAAATCGTTTACAAAATTCAAATTTCAAATTTGAGAAATTCAAACGTTGGTTTAGCATGGCAAGATCAACTCAAATGAAAAAGTTATCAACTGCAACTTTTTATAACTTTTCAAGATCTACAAACCTTATTTTAGGTGTTTTCCATTTGAGGTCTTTTAAAAATTTATATTTTAAAATTTTAAAATTCAACCATAGTTTAACATGGCAAAGGTGAACTCAAATAAAAAAGTTTTCGACTATAATATCATAACTTCTCAAGATTACAAACTTTTATTTAGGTGATTTATCATTTGATCATTCTAAGTGGTGGTTCTAAGAATAGTTCACAAATCTATATTTTTCTCTTGTACTTTATAAACCTATTAAGAGACATGTAAGATTTATGAACAAATTTATTTTCACTTTGTCAAATGAAGAAATGACTAAAATTAACTTTGTAGACCTTGATGACTTAAACAACTTCGTAGTTGAAAACTTTTTTATTTGAAATTCATTTAGGGCTTCAAAATTTAATTTAAAATTTTCTTTGCCGAGTGTTTTTTTGACACTTGGCAAAGAACTTCTTGTGGAGTGCCAAAAAATACACTCGGCAAAGAGCCTCTTTGCCGAGTGCCCAGAAATAACACTCAGCAAATTACAATTTTTCGACGGTGATACATGAATAACAATTTTACTACTAAGTTCATCGATAAGAAAAGTGAAATAAAATCAACGTACACTTTTATTAATATCCAATACCGAAGTGAACTATACTCTAATGCTTAATATTTACTGAAATGATAGGTCAATGCAAGTGAAGAATTTCAAATAAGAATATGGTAGGCACTAAGTAGCTATTTTGCTTTAGCAATGCTTTTGTAAATACAATATTATTACAAAGGTAAAGATTAAAGCATATGGGTATATAACATGGAAATTAAATAATCATTTACCTTAGCAGTGTTAGTTAGATGAGAAACAAAGTGCAGTTTGTACGGGCTAACAAAGATGTGACGGGTGAGAGTGAGTTCCCTTCTATATGCATTTATACAGGTTGATCTGAATGTTAGTGCTGCATGATTGGATGCTGGAGACATCCATGCCTGATCTTTGGTAGTCAGTCAGATGAGAAACAAAGTGCAGTTTGCAAAGATGTGACTGGAGTGAGCATGAGTTCCAATACACTACGCCAAAAAAGATTAACCGCAGCGTTACACAGTAGCACTCCGTGATGGGCACTTAAGATGCCCGCAACGGACATTTTTTATTAACGTGGCGGACATTATTGTCCGCTGCAGTAAATCAATTTACCAAAGCGGACGTCTTAAGATGTCCGTCACGAAAAATCGCCTATTTACCGTAACGGGCGTCTTAAGATGCCTGCTGCGGTAAATCTCTATTTACCGCAGCGGGCATCCTATAAAGCCTGTCACGGGAAATGCTGGCCCAGTTCTGAGCCGATACCAATCCATCTACTAGGCTTTATATAAAAAGGGAGGAGTTAGGCTTTCATCTGGTGTCAGGCACCGTACCCCACCCTCCCACTCGCTGCACTCTTCACCGCACCCTCCCATCCTCCTCATCTCTCACTTTCGCTTCTCCATCACTTTCTCTTCCCTAGGTAGTGGAGCTTGACGGCTGGCTGGCCTCTCGGCGCGGAGGCGCGGCGTTCCGGAGAGGAGGCGCACCCTCGTGGGCATGGCCGGCCTCTTGGCGTGGCCCAGAGCCGTGGCGGCATGAGGCGGAAGAGGTGGAGCCGCGACGGCCCGGCGGCGCAGTGGCGGACCCGGGGCTGCGGCGAGCGTGGCGGCGAAGCGGACGAGGCGGCGCGGCTTACACGGACGCGGATGCTGCAGCACGGCGCAGCGACACGGAGAGTTCACACGGGCGCGGCTGGCTGGTATGACTACACCTCTCTCATCATCTCTCTCCTCTCTTGATCCCATCTCTCTCTCATCTCTCAGTCTCATCTCTTGGTTCGCAGTGTGGGAGGCGGCATGGACGTAGGCAGTGCGGATGGACGGAGGCAAGCGGGACCATACCTTCGGGGCCATGGCGGCTGTCTCCGGCGGCCGGCAGAGCGGTCTCCGGTGGATCCACCCTCGAGGCCTGCGGATCCGACGGATCGAGCTCCCCCTGGTAGCGCGCGGGCTCAACCTCCTCCTGGCGGCACGGCGGCGGGTCTTCCTAGCGTCGCTAGGGTTTCAGCGGCTGTGGCGGGATCCTGGCCCAGATCCAAGCCCATACAACCTTTTTCTCTTTTTTGTAAAAAAAATATTTACCACAGCGGGGTGTCCGCTGCGGTGGTGCCACGATTTACCGTGGCGTGGCACCCGCAGCGGATGCGTTTGCCGGCTGCGGTAAATTGAAATTGCCCATTGTGAAAAAGAATTTTGGTATTAGTGATATGCATTTATACAGAGGTTCATGTGAACGTTTCAGAGTGCTGCATTTGGACTGCCGGAGACATGCCGATCTTTAGTGTGTGTGTGTTGTCTGTGCTGCATTTAGATGGACATGGTCTCTTGTTGGCACAACAGATTGGCTGCAACAGAGTAGTACAGGCTGATTGCTTAGAAGTTGTGAACACAATGAATGAAGGAGGCTTCTCAGCCACGGCGGGAGGCCCTACTGGATGGATTTCGTTGCTACATCCATTTTGTCATTGTAATAGGGAATACAATTCAGTAGCCCACAAATTAGCAAGGCAAGCTTTGTTACATATGTATGGGTAGATGACCCCCCTAATTTTATCCTGCAATTGCTTGTAAACGATGTAACTATATTATCGAATCAATAAAGTTTGTCTGATTACTAAAAAAAAAGACAGTGAACCTTATTATCGTTAACCTAGCAACTCATTAATTCATCAACGAAAGCTGAGCATAGTCTCTTATTATGAGTAGATCGAAGGAGGACTCGTAATCTAAATAAGAGGTGGACTGGTACTGTACACACATGTAGATTGACATGATCTAAGAAACCTGACTGAGGTGAGCGTGCGGTGATATCAACAATGATAATATCCAAAAGAACAATGTAAGATTAAATAATTCACACTGTGCTACTACTCTCGAGTTTATTCCAAACAGGGGCTGCCAGCCAAGGCTTTTGTTTTGCTGAAAGTTAGCTTATACTAATGCTAATTTATTGCGAGAGAAAAACACTATTCTTTTTTCTGAAAATCTGGCATCACCGCATCAGCGGTTGGAGCTCCTAGGGTTGCGAGCCATAAGGACGGCGAAGGGGAGGCCAGCACCGTTCTTTTATGTTTGTATAACCACTATGACTTCAACAGATTTTCTGCATTATATTTTTAAATAATAATTAGTTTATTGCTATATTAAGCTCAATTTCAAGATAATTAATTAATAATTGAATATTGTTACATATAAATTTATTTCATAGATTTGTGTGTCGTATGCGCATTCTTATTTTAAAAAAATATTATTCATTCCTTCTTATAAAAGTTCTGTTTTTCTTAGACTTGTGTGTGTCACACGTTCATATACACTATAATAAAACACAGCTGCAAATATATGTGCTCTTTAATTTGCGTTGTGTATGATTTTTTTTAATAGCACGTGCATGCCGCAGGTACATGTTGACTAGTCTAAACAAATAAATAAACTTAATAAAATAATTTAATATCACAAATATATTAGGTTTAACCTAAATTAAAAATACTAAAATGAATTTAATCTTTATGTAACATTAATAATATTCAAAAACTATTATTAGAATTTACTGACAAATATACTATTAATAGTTTTTGTGCATTGTTAGAAATATTAAAATTAATTTTTTTTCACTAGTCATGAAGGAAGAACTTTAAATGATGTATGTAGTATATAAATTGTTCTTAGGAAATGCAAAGTTCTTGCCATGCATGTGGCGCACATCCGGTCTGCACGCCTTCCTCCCACTCATTCTTATATATGGCCATTGGGCCGTGCTAGCCCGACCCATCGGCACGTCGGGTCGTGCCGGCCAGGCGCTGCGTCATGCCGCTTCGGGGCGTCGTGCCTATCGGGTTGTGCTTGTCCGTGCCATGGGCCTGGCCTTCAGCCCAAGGCACGGCCCATGGGCCAGTTTTCCATGTCGTGCCGCCCATTGGGCATGACCATTTTCGCCATGCCGGGCCAGCCCACAGCCCGTCAGCCAAGGAACACATCATCTTCACCAGAAACTACCCAATTGTTTAAAGCACTTGTTCATTTTCATCAGTTTCATCACATTTGAACAACATTTTCATTCACAAGTTCAATAGTTCATCATTTTCATACCAATTCAACTTCAAATCAAATCATAGATCACAAAAATACACAGAATGACAGAAGTCTCAGAACACACAAGACAGAGACAAGATTATATGAAAATGATTATCAAAAGGAGTTGTTGTGCAATGCTGCCTCATTAAAAACCTTTCTAGGTAAAACTCACCCTTGTGAAAAAACCCAAGAAAGGAAAAAAAAGAGTACAGCCAGCTCAAAGTTTCACAATCACAAGTCTTAGTTCTATCCTACTACAATAGCCAACATCAGTGACAAATCGAGTGAGTTCACAATAGGAAGCAACAAATGTTCTATCCTATTACAAAAGCCCATCAGTGGCAACTCATAAAGTTCATACTTCTTCTTCATAGTGACTCACAGCCTGACCGCCATGACCAAAAGTACCTACAAAATGGAACAAGTTTTAGTGATGGAACTTGTAGATGTAAATGTAAAGACGCTAAATGGAACAAGTTTCAGTGATGACTACCTCTCCTTCTCCAAAGATTCTCTTCTTCTTCTATCCAGCACCAGCACTACCGTTGTCGGTGCCGCTTCCGCTGCCTTCGCCTTAATCTAGGAACAAGTTCGCGAATAACTCCTCCATGTCCAAGTCCTCAGGTGCATGTTGTTCTTTTCTTGCTCCTTGGTCCCAGTCTTTCATGCAGGTGAGCATCTCCACATGCTCAGGCAACAAGCGTCGCTGTTGATATTCGAGTATCCTGGCTGTATAGCTGAAACAAGACTCAAAAGAGATAGTAGATATAGGAACAGACATGATATCGCGAGCAATAATCGATAAGATAGGATATGTTAGCTTGTGGTCACGCCACCATAGCAGTATGTCAAAGGACTCCCCCCAATCAGTGACAGGGTCACTGTCCAAGTATGTTGTCAGCTCATTAACACCAAATGGAGAAGATGAAGAAGAGGGGGGAACAGCCAGAGGATGCACCAGGACCACCATAGATCTTTTCCCATGCCTGTTTTCTTTTACCTAAAGGAGCACTAGGCATTGGAGCCCTTTCAGACCGAGCTGCACCAAATTTCTGCTCATACTTGCTAAACAATCTGGTCAATTCATCTTTCACATCACCATAGTATAAACTATAAGAGGTTCCATTTTGTTTAGCAAGTAATTCGAGCACATTAAAGAACCCTTTCATCTTAGCTCTAGGATCCAGAATGAATGCATAAGAATAAAATAGTGAAATTTTCTCCCAATATTTAAGGAACTTAAGTTTCATAGGACTTGCAATACTTCTAAAATTCTGATCACTTTCAGCTTTATGCAAATGCTCAGCAAAGTCAAGGATATGATGCAAAACAAGTGGAGCTGTGCGAGATAGTAAACACCAGACAGAACAACAGTTGCATCATAAAGCAGTTCCACGAACTTCATTATCTATTCAGCAACATACCAATGCCGCGGAGTCAACAATGTGTCACCATAATTAGAGTTAAGCCACACAAAAAAGACATCTTTGTATGGCAGCATATGTTTAAGCATCAAATAGGCGGATGTCATCATCGTTCTTGATCTCCAGCTCCTCCTCGGGCTCGGGGTGGTCATTGTCGGCACGGTGGTTGTACACATCCGCAGCCACTGGTATCGTCACCGCAACCAACGAAGGAAGGGGAGGCTATATTTGGCCCCTACCTGCACCTCCAGCACTGTCCCTCGACGGTGGACGTGGGCATGTGTGCTTTGGCGCCTCCAGAGGAGGACGAGGCAGTGTCAGGCACCAACCCCGAAGAAGAAGAAGAAGAAGAAGAAGAAGAAGAAGAAGAAGAAGAAAAGAAAAGAAGACAGAGGTGAGAGGAGTGACAACGAGAAATCTTAAGAATCTAGGTTTAGGGTTTTGACTGACCTACGCCACCAGAGCCCAGTGTAGGAGAAGAGCCCAGTGTCGGAGAATGAGATAGACACCGTTAGAACGACGGCGAGCGGCGGCAGAAGGACAGACAGGACAACGAACTCACATGGTACATCGGAGGAGGAGGGGACGGAATGGAGGTAGGAGAGGGAGAAGGAGAGGGTTAGCAAACTCAAGGCGAGGTGCAGGACCGGCGGCGAGGTCACTGGAGTAGGGTTGGTGAGCTTAAGCCGAGCAAGCGACCGACGGCGGTGGATCAGATCGAGAGCAAGAGGGCACGACGAACGACTGAGCGAGGCAAGGAATCATGGCGTGGTGGGGTGGGGGAATGAGGTTAGGGTTAGGGATTTGGAGGGGGGTGCACCGATGTCGTTTATATATGAAGAAGGGGATGCGGGGGCTGCTTGGGCTGGGCCAAAAGAGCCGTTGGAGGCTTCGGGCCGCTCTCACTAGGCCGCCTATTTGGTCAGGTCATGCCCGTGCCATGCCATGGGCCTGGGTGGCGGCCCAAGCACGGCCTAGTGCCCCGGGCCGGGCTGGAACGGGCAGGATGCCTTTCATGCCGGGCCGTCCTCGGGCCGGGCCATGGGCCGTGCCGAAGGCCCGTGAGCCGCATGGCCAGATATACTCATTCTACACCCCTCCCGCCCATACTCGTCTTCAACCTCCCCTCCTGGCTGCCCTCTCTCTCTCACACACACACACCGCCCTCCGCCCTCCTGTGACCGGAGAGCGACGACGGCGCGCTCCTCTCCCTCCCCCTACGCCCCCAGTGGCTCCCCCATCGCCTCCACCACCATGCTCGTATTTGCACCTGCACCCCCATCGCCTCCCGTGTCTAGTCCGGCGGCGACGGCAGCGCAGGATCTGCCACCAGGTAGGCCTCCTCCTCTTCGTGTTCCTTTCCCTCCTCGATTGCGGCAACCTAGGGTCCGACGAGCTTTCTCCCCCTTTTTCCGTAACTCTGGCGGTATAGATTGTCAGTCGGCCCGGGGGAGGAAGGGATGACAGGTGGGGGGATGGTCGCCAGGCTATTTATGGAGCCCTGGTGTTGGGGGATGGTGGCCGAGCTAGGTATAGGACGGGATCGCCATGACCAAACTTCGGTGGCGCTCGTAGAAGTTCATCGTGGCCACATTGGGGGAGGGGACGGGCGAAGGGGGAAGGGAAAGAGGGTGGCCGCAGCATGGTGGTGAACGACATTGCAGTCTAAGCGGGTAGGGGGAGAAGAAGAAGACGACGGGGAGACGTTGCACGTGCTGGTGGGTGAGCAAGCCAGGCCACTTTCACTTGCAAGCGCAGGCATTAGCAGCGTCCATTGTTCTTTGTGGATATAGGTAGATGTGTAGAATATTTCATATTTTTTGATGCAAATCAGGATAGAAAAAAGTACTGAAAAACAAATTCGGATACATCTCGCTCTTTGTATCTCTTGTCCGACCTGCGCTGATACTTCAAACAATTCGCATCTAGTGATGATACCAAGTCCGAGTCATACACGTATTGTATTGAGTTACGCGGTCTGTGTACAATACATAAAGTCATCAACCCTTCGTATGACGGATATAATAATCAGAAAATAGACGTCCTGTTTTCAGCCCTAGCCGCCGCCGCAAGTAGCCCAGCAATCTTCGCCGGCCTGGAGCCATGCCCGGTGGTAGCGATCCTTCGACGGTCGTCACACACATATCTTCGCTGGGACAAGATGTGGTGCTGGAGATCTTCCTCCGCCTCCCATCGCTCGCCACGCTCGTCCGCGCCGCTCTCACCTGCCGGGCATGGCGCCGCGCGGTGGCCTCCTTCCCTGACTTCCGGCGCCGCTTCCGCGCCCTCCACCCGGCGCCGCCGCTGCTCGGGATCTTCATCGTCGACAGTACCGACGGCCCCGACGTGCTGTACCGGCCCCCTTCCTTCGTCCCTTGTGGCTTCCGTGTCTGGGACCTGGCCGGCGCCGTTCGTGGCGGGGACTTCTTCCTCACCTCCCTCACGGAGCGCTCCACCAGGACCTCCTATCCCTATTGGCAGATCTTCGATTGCCGCAGCGGCAGAATCCTTCTCACTGATCTCCATGATCAAGACAAGCCCCTCATCGTATTAAATCCATTGATGCGGCGCAGCGAACATGAATTCCGGTACCCAGACCCAGGTCCAGAGCAATACAAGAACCAGACTACTCCTCGGTTCATCTGCCGGGACGAGGATCCACCGTCGTCGTTCTGAGTCGCGCTTCTGGCTTACGGCGGTTGTACGATGCAGGCTTCAGTATTCTCCTCGGACACCGGGGAATGGTCAGATCTCCCAGCCGTGGACTTCCCGGCGAGGTTAGCCGACGACGGTACCTCAGGCGAAGCTTGGATTGACAACAGATGCAGGATGCATGCGAATGTGAATGGGTTCGTCTACTGGATTTACGGGTGGCGTGGGGAGACTGGGCTTGAGAATGACATTGATGAGATGTCTCTGATATCACTCGACACCACCACCATGGAGTTCTCCTTTGCCGAGCTCCCTCAGTGCCTGAGGAGCCCTGAGTTCAGGTTTAACTTCCATGGCGGTGACACTGACGAAGGTGCTGCATGCATTGTTTACTCAGATAGAACCAGCAAGGTAGGTGTCGTGAAGCACACCAGGGGCGACGATGGTATTGAGATGGGTTCCTGACAGGGTGCTTGGCTTGGAATTGGATGGACAGCTTAATCGGCTCAATCTCGGAGGGCCATATTATCGTGACACGCTTTCCCTTCTAGCAGTAAGGGATGGATACGTGTATTTTTCAATATCTGAACCTGAAACGGTGTATGAGCCCGGACGCAGCTGGTTCCTGTCCCTGTGCCTGGCAACGATGAAAGTGGAGAAGCTGTTCGAGAAGATTTACGACAATGAAGCTTATGTGTATATGATGCCTTGGCCACCTTGCTTGTTAGCTGGTAATTATGGTCAGTTCGCATTTGAAGGTGCTCCATGATATGCAATGCTGCCCAGATATAGGTAACCAATTTCCTTCAAAGGTTGCATTGATCCAACAAATGTGACTGAGTTGCAGTCTGTTTAAGGTTCAGTTCTATAGCATTCCAATCTTATGTTTCAAATTTTAATCTTTCACTGTAGTTTGTTTATTTTATTGCCTTGAGTTTCTGTCTGTTTATCGTTTAGCCCAACTTTGCATGATTCTGAACCATATGCCGTTCTCTTTCTGTGTTTGCTGTGTTTATTTCAAGGTGCTCAGTTATGGTATTTGTATTCCCTTTATGTTGGGTTTGTCTGAAAGGGCTTGTGTCCTCACAACAGCAAGGAATATTTACTCTTCACTGGAATAGCACTCATTCATCTGTGCTCATGTTAATAGGCATACACATTTTACTCTCGTTGTTACTTCTTAGCATAACATGATTTGTGCTAGCCCTTTAGTTGCTGTAAAAGATGGCAACAGAATATCTACCTCCTTTGTGTATTTGCAGATAAATTTTCTTACACGTACGATCTTTTAATCAACATTTTTCCTACTATCACTTATCATGCATGACGTGGACTTGTGGATCATCTAATTCTAAAAAGGGTTGTTTTCAGATGTTGAGTCGCCCCATCTTCGCTTCAAACGCTCATGATATGTCATAGCATTGACATAGACTGGGGTAGGGAGTTAAATCAAAATGTAACGCATGCTTCATTATTATTTTAGTGTAAATAGTAATACAGAACTTTCTGAATGCTTTAAACAGTGTAGTAGATGGCAGTTATAGGTTTTACCAATATTATATAGTAGAACTTTCTGGTAACTCCATCGCTTAATCAATGAAACAACACCCTATTGTTGTTGTTGTTGTACAGATTCAATTGAACTTACTATTTGGGGGCACTGCCAAGAAAAAGAAGATATACATCTAAAGCCCCCTTTAGAACGTGGGATTTTTTTTCTCTATTCTTGTGTTTTTCTATGAAAAATGAACTCATTCATTTGAAATTCCTAATACAATTCTGCGTTCCAATGTAGCGCAATGGGTGAATAAAAAGCAGAGTGGTTCAAGATCTTGTGATGTTCATAACCTGTGTGGAAGTTAAATTGCCTATGCGAAAGAAGTTTTCATGGGGAAATTTGGATCCTGAGGATTTATGAGCCTATTTTAGCAGTGGTTAATGTACAGTCCACCGGTTTATATACCAGGGAAACTAAATATGCACAAATATTATTTGTCAAACATTTGGTCGAACTGTTAAGTGACTGCAAACAATAACTGTATGCACTACTGTAGTCAGTCAATAGTTTGAAATCTAAAAAAGGTAAAAGGATAAAAGAATTGGAGAAACAAAGGAGTGGAGTTTGAGGTATGCACATAGATCTGAGTACCGGATTGAGTTGTACTAAGGTGGCGGGCTCTAAGGATCTAGATGGTTAAATGAGTTGGGTATTGTCTCCTTAATGTGTTGCTGATATTTGGTCGATGGCATTTGGAGCTTCCAACGTCACATCAAACCATTGAAGAAGGTTGGAGGTTTGTCTATATGCATCGTGGAGCAGATTATGTATATGAACTTTAGGCATTGTGAGGTTTCTCCTATCACTTTTCTTGTTAGAAGCACTTGTAATAATTCAGTGTACAATATTTGATTAGAGAATCTATGTTTTGCAAACCGTTGTCTTACATTCGGCAATCTAAGCATGGATGTTTTGTGGCCTACCTGGAGGATCATCTTTGCACTTGTCCTTTTCTTGTCTGCATAGTCATGGAGGAGTCACCATGATAGTTTAATTTTTAATATGGCCATCAACTGTCCCCTTCTTTGATTTAAGATTAAGATGCATCAATGGCTCGATGCTCATTGTGAGTAACTAAGCTTCCGTATTTATATGGTTCAAGAGGAGTATTTCCTACTGGCTACTGTAACGAAATTTTATTTCAATCCACACTTGTGTTCTAGATTAGATAGATTGTTCAAGTTCATAACATTTTTTCTGCATGTATTCAGAATCTGGATGGTACCAAAGTGCAAGATCCTTTGAGTACTGTCTATGTGAGGTATCAAATATTTGATTTGTTGTATATGTCTTATGCAGCGTTTGCTCTTGTAATTCAATTTATCAATCCAATTTGGTCTAATGAAGCGTGAGGATTTAGGTTTGCCTCATGTGAATATTTGAATTGATTTGTACTCTTGTGTCCGGTTTTTAATTCAGTTTGTGGGCGACCATTTCATCAGAAGGCATGCCAAGTTGTTTTTCAAACCAATAATGAGTGACTCTGTTACTCCCATGCATACTTCTCTTTTCCTATGTTTCATGAGATTGGAAGATGATCAGTATTTGTTGATCTAAGTGGCCCATATCGTTTGATATTTTTAGGAACAAGTGTGACCATGGCTTGCCAGGATCTCGGAGTGCTGCTGTGCGCGGCCTGGGCCACATGCTCACACCTGCCGCCCATATGATGCTTCGATTTACATTTTCCATTTCTATGCCTTGACTTTTTCTGTTGTGGTATATGTAGAGATTATATTTTTCTTCTCTATTCTAACTGAACTGAAGCACTTTGAAATAATATATGTAGTGATAGCACAATAACATTATGATCCCCATTTCTCTTGTTACTGAACTAAGGCACAATAAGATTTATATTATATTCACCTTTTATCTTGTTACTGATTTTTTTTTTTCTGAATTGAAGTACTTGTGACTTCTAATTTCTGAGCATTGTCTATTCTCTATGATGTCTTGTTATTTTTGAGCACCACCCCAAGACAAATGATGTGCATTTCCAGCTTTTCACAGCATGGGGTGTAAGTGTTACTGCATGTTGTTGTACATAGCAAGATCTTTGAAACATTTTTGGTTTGCAGCGAGGCATGATCATTTATTTTTCCTTTGAAGAAATTTAAGTCAATTTCACTGCAAAGGATTTTTTTTTGGTCATATGTTTATTTGCATTAGGAAACATCACGAATCAAAAAAATGAGCTGATCGTGTCATCTTTTCAACTGAATCAAAAAATGACACCCTCCCCTATATATCCCTCAAAATCAAGAAGATTATCTCACTCACCTTGTCTTCTTCGACTTGGTGAGTACCGGCAACGATAACTTGCCCCTCTCCCTCCGTTTTCCTCACCTCGCTCTTGCAGCGGTCCAACACCAATTCCAACAATGTCCCCTATCCGTGGCGACAAGAGTCGATCTATGATGTTGCAGCGCAGGCACATGAGTTTCCGATACCCAGCTGCTCCAGCATACCAACGCGATACCCAGCTGATCTCGAGACTGGGCTGCTTGATCCTCGGTTGATCTGCTTGGATGAGGATCCACGTACCGTCGTCGTTCCGAGTCGTGCTTCTCGCTTACTGCGGTTGTACGTTTGCAGTCTTCCGTCTTCTCCTCGGACACGGGGGAATGGTCAGCTCTCCCAGCCGTGGACGTCCCGGCGAGGTCAGCCTAGTGGTAACGCACTCTTGATTGATGAGCATTGGAAGATGCAAGTGAATGGGTTCATTTACTGGTGGCGTGGACATGGCAGTGGCAGGAATGACAGTTCTCTGATATCGCTTGATACCGCCACGATGGAGCTCTCCTTCGCCAAGCTCCCACAGTGCCTACATTTCTTCGGGCCGCGCTGCATGCATTGTTAATTCAGATGGAGGATCCAACGATGTTGGTGTCGTGAAGCACACAGAGGGTGACGATGGTGTTGAGAGATGGGTTCCTGACGGGAATAAATATTGGCAGGCTTTCTGTGTTAGCAGTAAGGGATGGATACGTGTATTTTTCAGCATCTGAAACTGGAAGGTGGTATAATCGCAGAAACTGGTTCATGGCAACGATGAAGGTGGAGAAGCTGTTCGAGGGGAGGAGGTATGGCGCCGGGGATGCCCGTCCATATATCATGCATTGGCCACCTGCTTGTTAGCTGGTAATTATGGGCGGTTCGCATTTGACATGCAGTGCTGCCTCTGCCTGGGTGTTCGTCGCAAACACCAGCAGACCAATTCCTTTCAATTGCATTGACTGAACAAATCTGACTGAGTTGCAGGATATTTAAGGTTCAATTCTATGGCATTGCAGTCTAATGTATTAACTTTTCACTGCAGTTTTGAGTTTCAGTCTATTGTTTAATCAGTGAAACAACACCCCTGATGTTGTTGTACAGATTCAATTGAACTTGCTACCCCGCTTCAACAAATAACGTAAGAAAATTGTACAATTTTGCAATTTGGACGCATTGCCAAGAAAAATAACATACACATGTAAATGGGTTGCAGAGTGGTTCAGAATTTTCTGATGTTCATAATCTGTGCAAGTTAAATTGCCTATGCGAATGAGGTTTTATGGGGAAATTTGGATGCTGCATGAGTAAGGATGTACTGAGTCTTGTTTAGGGGTGGTTAATATGTACAGTCCACTGGTGTTTATACAAGTGATGAAACTAAATAAATTATGCACAAATATCATTTGTCAAACATCTGGTCCAACTGTTAAGTAACTGCAAACAATACACACTACTGCATCAGTCCATGGTTTGAAATTTAAATAAAGGTAAAAATATCAAAGAAAGAATTGGAAAACCATAGGAGCAGAGTAGGAGGTATGCACATATCAGATCTGACTATCTGAGTACCGGATCATACTGTACTGATTGCAATGTGAGGTTGGTAGGTGATAGGTGCACCATTTCTTAGTTTTAGCACCAAAATTACACACCAGGAAGTACACAGTTATCAACGAATATTAGCAAGCTTATTATTACATCAGTTCCATTGATTGTCCAGTGACAACCGTTCTTTACCACAGATGCTAAACCTTGATCTTCTCTCGATCAATGGTAAATGTTGAGTGTTCTTGGTTTTTTTTTTTTTTTTTTTTTTGAGAAAGACAGGGTTTTCTACTAAGTGGCATTTTGTTAGTATATGTTGCTTGTGATGAGTTATAATGGACGCAAGAGATTGCATCCGATTTAGTCTGCTATAAAAAAATATACAGATGCCAAGTATATTATGTAATAAATAAATATAGTCAATCAGTCCTCTAAATTGTTTCTGATACGGACGGTGCTTTAAAATGTTTTGGAGGTCATACTCTGTGATATGTCTTTCCTACTGCTGCACCTGATCTGAACTCTGATTATATTGAACTGCCAGCAGTCCAGGCTTGTGATGACCATGAGAAAACAAGTATACCTTTCTCTAATGGACGGAGGCATGGAGCCGATCGAGATGCTCTCTTGGTCTCAACATGATCAGTTGAGCACCAACAACAAGGCAACAAAGGCCTTGGGGTGATGACGACGAAGAACGAGCCTGCAGCATGCATGATCCCAAATGGTGACCCATCCTTTCTTACTTTGAGTGCGTCATAAACAAATAAACAATCCAACTCACAGTCATTATCGTTGCTAGAGCACCCAGCAGATATACTTCGACTCTTTGAGTTCTTTGATGTCGCTGGTAGATCAATCTTGACTCAAGGACATGAACTCACAAGTTTTTAAAAGGGCGTACCCAGTGCCATAGGCTCCCGCACTGCGGGGTCTGGGGAAGGAAAAATAGCCAGCAGTCATCCCTGTATAAATGTGCAGAGGCTGGGGCTTGAACCCGAGACCTCTTGTCACAGACGGTAAAGCTCTACCGCTTGCACCAGGGCCGCCCTTCAATGATGGCTGCTGAATATTCACTTGTTTTTGACATAACAAATAAGTAAATGTAAAAATATGTGCAAGCTGATAATGGTGGCTGCTGAATATTCACTTGTGTAGTTTCATCTTAGCTGGCACAGTTTTAGCAATTGCAAGATTGACTACTAACAAGCTGAGAAAAAGTTATAAATGATTGAATTTGCATGGACATTGTACTAGCATCGTTTGATCTGTTAACTATGCTTTAGAATTAGAAATAATCTTGGTGAAATTTAGAAGGGGTCATTCCTGATAGATCTCTTATATATAGCTAAATCTGTCTTTCTTCAACTCAATCATGCCACCTGCAAGATATTGTAAGGCAAGGATGATAAGAAGGGTTTTATGTAAGTAGACATCAAGCTTGAATATGTTTTATAGCTATTGATAATTATAGATTAAGTTGGGCTGAGTGTACGAAGATAGCACCAACCGCCAGGGCATGACACGAAAATCTGTGAACATATTTTTTTAAACATAATATCTCAAAAGTTGACCTTAGATTGCCAATATAAGTGATCCTTCCCTTTGACATATCAACCTTATCAAGACAAATTAGGTAGTCTGCAACTCTGCATGTGGGCTTCCTACACTTGCGTGCAGCAAGTAGGAACTTCCCATCATCAGCCAATGCGGCAAGATAACTATTCCAAACTCAGTAAACATATATAATCCTACACTTGTGTTGCAGTTCTAGATGATTTATCCTACCAAATAAGGACAGATGGATCATACCTTCTGTCAATACAATATACAGATAATATTTCTGAGAAGTCTGATGATGCAACTGGAAGAGCTGCAACCTGCAGCTAGATGCAGTACCATTTGCACCATGCACATTAAGATCACTGATCACATAACATGGTAACATTCACATTCAAAGTTAGTAAACAAAACTGGAGGGCAAACTCACTTGTCCCTGATGATTTTTTGAGCCCCCTATCCACCATCATGCAATTCCCATCTATCAGCATCTATTACTTGAGTGCACCTGGGAACAAAGAAAATTCAAGGATAGTCAAGCTGGAGCCCAAAAAAGTGGTGGCATTGAAAAGGATAGAACAAACAGGCCAAGCATGATGACAGATGTCAAATTTGCTTCTCAACATTTTTTGAGCTAACAACAAAATATCACAATCTGAATGCAGATGGCTTGATGTAAAGGCCTAGCCAAAAACTAATTCAAAGAGCATCACCAAATTTAAAAATATGGCACAAATCCTATCTGTCAGCTCCTTTTCAAAAAAGACGAATTTGACCATCTTTATCCTGCACAATTACAGTCATTCGTTTTCTTTTGCTATTGAATCCCAACAGATTGAGAAAATCTTGAACTCCCTAAAATCATACTCACACATTATTAAGACAATAGTAACAATAGGGAAAACAGTAAAATAACATGTGGAAGACGAACCTGTCGATCTTCATGCAACCGCAGCACAGCATCCATCCCTTGATGGTGCACGGCGGCCATGGACAGCTCGGCACCAGCCACCGCCTTGGACAGCTCGCCACACCTGGTGGTGGGCGCGACGTCCTTCCAGAAGATAGCGGCGACTGATTTGGGGAACTCGCCGCGCTTGGTCGCCCTTGCCGCCGCTGCCTCCCGCCTCGACACATCCTCGCCAGGCGCACCTCACCGGCCTTGCCACAACCCAACCCAGTGATGTCTCAAATAGAATTAGATCCATTTTTATGCCTCTTCTCAAATAGAACTAGTAATAACGTCGGCTGGTCAGATTTTTCGGCCATGTCGTCTTTGTTTCTAAATTCACAAACCATCCATTTATATGTCAAACGTGTCCCTAAACTTGCAAATTGTACATTAGTTTCTAAAACTTGTTAACAATAAAAATCATTATGACTATTAAATGTTTTAAGAATTTAAGATGTGTTCACATATTTTCTAAGTTTCTATTCTAGGATGCATGATCTCTTTCCAACTATCACAAAAGAAATGTGTCAGCAAACTTTCAGGACACATGAACTAACAAATAACGGTTCCTCCATTTCGCTGGTGTTCCATGTTTTGCTGTACGCAACCTAAATTTTAGCTCAGGCATCTAAGGCCCAGGTTAAGGTTCCAAAATTAAGCAGAGCATATCGTTCCAAGATTTTAAAATTATAAATCCACATCTGCTTCTACTTGGTGCTGCTGGTATTGTAGGTAAACATTCACATGCCAAAGAAAAAAAAACACCTATCCATTCCACCATAATTTCTTTATATATCTAACAGGTACATTAATTTTCTATAAGCGAAACCAACACATAGATAAGGCTGAGTATGCATATAGCTAATTGTTATATCTGAAGCCATTCTTTCAATAGAGGTAAATAGTCCCAGTTCTTTTGTTTGGGAGCAAGGAACTCAAAACAGACTCCTGAAACATAACACAACACCTAACAAAGACTCAGTAGTTAACATAATACTACATAGTATATAGGAGATGAGAAAAGAAGTACACAACCATTATGCCAATAGCCCAATACTAAAAAGTGGTAACAAAATGTAAATAGCAAGTGGAAAAGATGAAACTGTAGAATTGATTGGTGACCAAATCTTCTTCATGATCAAATTCTTCAGCATCCATGCAGCTTCAGAAGAATGGTAGTTACCATGACATCTGGGCGTTATGATACTCATCAACAGCAAAAATGAGGCAAACTTTTTTACTAGCATCAGCGGTTATGATACTCAACAACAGCAAATACAAGGCAAACTTTTTTACTTGCTTCAGCTCTTCTTTGCTGTATATTATTTTTGAGGGGTGCTCATGCATTTCATACACCATCTTCAAGTGCAAACCTCCCATAGTTACCAACTAAAGAAGGCGGCCACGACATAACATAAGGTTGCACAAAACTGTCATAGGTCCTCTGAAACAACTTCTCTAATTTCATGGTTTCGAAGCAGAGGGACAAAAACCAACTAGGAGTACTGGAACCGTCAGACCTTTCTGATGTTGCCAAGTATGCAAAGCCATCCCTGACAGCCACAACCTGCACCTCAATGTAGTTCTCCATTAGTTTGCCAAAGACAAGACCAAGCTGTGTCTCCAGGATTTCAGCCCTGTCCAGCACCCACCTCTCAACACCATCACTCTCTGTTCTGCGCAACAGCACGCCAATTGTGAAGTTAATAGCATACACAATGCAAGGCTCACCATTGTTCATTTCACCCACAACGAAGCTGCACAGCCGATTCTTGAGGAAAATCGGGAGCTCAGCGACAGAGAACTCCATTGTTGCCTTGTCTAGTGAGACCATATACCTGCAGTTCTTGTAGACCCAGTACAAGAATCCACTTGTCTGCATGTTGCTGTTCCGAAGCCAGAATTCTCCACGCCGTGGCCTCGCCGGGATATCCACCCATGGGTGAACCGACCACTCACCAGTGCCCGAGCTGAAGACAGTGGCCCGTACCCTGGACTTGTCATGGGCAATAATGACCACTCGGAACGACGTGGGGTCTTCGTCAGAGGAGAGCAAGCAGGCTTTGTGTGCCACGGCGTAGACACGGTGATCTTCAAGGGTGTTCTCGTGGCCGAAATCAAAGAATATTTCGCTCCGTCTCACCAAAGGATTGGTCACCGCCATGGTTTCCTGATCAGCATTCGCGAGGAGGAGGTAGCCGCCGCGGCAGTCGTGGATGGCCCAGCCGTTGTGGACACCGTGGCGCTCCTGGAGGGAGGTAAGGAAGAAGTCGCCTCCTCGGACGGCGGCGGCTTGGTCCCGATCGGTGGCGCGGGTGGGGACGAAGGAGGGGAACGCAGGCAGTCCAGGGTCCTGGACGGCGCCAGGAGGGTTGAAGAAGAACCCCAGGAGGGGCGCCGAGTGGATCTCACGGAAGCGGCGGCGGAAGGCAGGGGAGGATGCCACCGCGCGGCGCCACCCACGGCAGGTGAGGGCGGCTCGGACGAGAGTGGCGAGGGAGGGGAGGCGGAGGAAGATCTCGAGCAAGATGTCGTCTCCGAGGGAGGCAACAGTGGTGGTGCTCGATTTCTGCTGGCGTTTCGCCGGAGGCGGAGAATAGGTCCGAGATCTGTCTCTCGCCATTGCAGCAGCGGCGGCGGAGGCGGAGGCGGAGGCGGAGGCGAATCTTTGTTTTGGGCCGCCCGCGGCAGAGGCGTTGGAGAGGCGCAGCCGCGCCCGCACGGGGTCGAGGGAGCAGGGGGCTGCCGGCCGCGTGGACGGAGCTACGGGGAGAAAAGGAGGAATCGAGAAGGGCGACGGGGAGACGCGTCAAGTGTTCGGCGGATTGCGTTGGGCAAAGTGGAGAGCAGTCGACCGCCGCGGCTGAAAGCAGCGTCGCGTCGAAGGGACGAAGGGGAAGGAATGGTCGAGTGAGTATCTCGGCCATTAGGTTTAGGGATGGGATTGAGATGTATGTAGGCCGTTAGCGGGCCTCTTTTGGGGCCATCGGTATTTTTGCTGGCCGTCGTTGGTCTGCTAAAAAAATGGTCAAACTTCACTGATATGCTCTAGAAGAATTAAAGATCCATACCAGATGGCAGATATAACATAATCTATTAGAGAGCAACCTGTTCAAATAAACGAAACTACACAGATGATGATCCCATGGCTTATTTCATCTTCCTGTGTTCACTGTTGCAATGTGGCCGCAAATAATCTCAATCATATGTGCTCTTGTATTTCATTCCATCTCCATGTAATTGTTTGTCTAGACTGTTGTGCAAAGGCTCAAATATCATTCCCGCATAGAAAAGATCAAAGCACCATTCAAAACCCCAAACATGATTAGCCATTCGCATGAATGGAGTTAGTGAACTCTTCAATATGCTGGGAAAAACTCAAATATATAGAGCTTTGGAAAGATATCAAGTCTCAATGAGAAAGTGAATTGAGCAGAACTGGTCTTAAAAGCAACCCAGTTTGAGCAAAACTATAGCAAGCACTGGACAAAGCCCATATGCATCACGCATATAAAAGATACTACTAAGTTGATTTTGTTCTGACCCTTGCCAAGTAAAAAGTGACTGAAAGAATTTCTAGCATTAAAAGTAGCTCTTGAAACAATCCGTAGAAAATTTAGTGACGGCAAGAAGCAGGTTAGTGCCTACTGCCTAGTAGCCTTCTTTAGAAAATGAAAAAAATTCCGGCCTCTATGACCGCACACAGCCAAGTGCCTGGTAGCTGTAAATAACAAACATCAAAATGCGTCTCGTCATGCCACTTCGAAATAATGCATTATAGCTGACCTGCAAAGTTCTCCCCTTTCCCCTCGCGTCGTCTCCCTAGGGGCAGCCCCGTCCCACAAATTTCAAAGGCTCTTGGCCAGTAAGATAATAAGGGCCTGACTATTAATACGAGATAATTGTAATTTTTAAAAACATCAAAGAAGATAAAAGAACGGCAAAATAACTTTGACGGTTACCTCAAATAAAACTACAGTACTTCAATGTTTCTTAAGAAACTGTCTTTCGGCATTTCTTGATGCAAAATCTTCAATAACACTTTTAATATCAATTGTATCTAAAATATCCTTCTCAATGCTGCACATAGCCAAGCCATTTAATCTTTCTTGTAGCATAGTTGACCTCAAATAATTTTTTAATAGCTTCAATTTGGAGAAGCTTCTTTCAGCTGATGCTACTGTCACCGAAATTATTAAAATAATTCGATATGCAATAAAGGCATTTAGATAACAATATGCAACTTTAACAAAGTGAAGAATCTCAGATGCTGACAACACCTGATCCGGCAAAGTTACTTGCAATACTTTTAACTCAGAGAACAACTCATCTAACTCAACATCAGACCTGTTATCATGAAAAAAAAATTCGCAAATATTGTGCAACGGTCTCATGGATCATTATGATCCAAGGACTTTAGATTCTCTTTATTGAATAAGAAACCAAATATTTTCTCAAATTCTTTTAGCTGATCAAATCGACTAGTCAATGAAACAATTGCATAATCAACGATAACTAGAAAGTACTCATCATCGAAGCCCTATATAGCTGAACGTCGTAATTCTTCAGTTTCATCATCTTGTTCATCAAATTGCTTCTTCCTTTTACCTTTATGTTTTGTAGGAAATGTTAGCTCTAAAGCCAAACTAGATGCAATAGATTTTGCAGTCTCAATACTTGTACTTAAGCCTGTGTCTCTGTACTTCTTAAAATATGATATAACCTCTTCTATCTGTTTCAAAGTACTATCAAGCACACAATTGGGGACTGCAACATTTTGCTCACCATGTTGATAACAGATAAAATATCTTCCCAAATAACCATACCAACTAAAATTTAAAATTCTCAATGGTTTTTACCAATGCTCCAGCTTCACTCACCGATTTTGGGTCATATGTACAAGTTCTTTCCACCTCCTTCAAAGCTGATCTTATTTGAGGGGCTTAATACCTGATAGGTTGCACACTCTTTATTCTACTCTCCCAACGAGTGTCATGACTTTACAGTAAACTTCTCAATATGATCAGTCAAAATTTTCCATTTTTTAGTAGATCATGCAAACAATACATATATCTGTTGTATGACACCAAAAAAGTAATAGCTTTTCTATAAGATTTTTCCATATCACAAAGAACAATGTTCAGACTAAGACATGCACATGACATATACAGTGCTCTTGGATTAATTTCAAGCACACGTGCCTCCACACCTTGATGTATTCCCCTCATATTGAAACCATTATCACACCTTGATGTTTAAATCAAGAGACTGCAATGCATCCAACAGTACATTAAAAAGGCCCAATCCTGATGTGTCATCAACCTTTAAAAACTCCAAGAAAAATTCCTCTACTCTTGGAATGGCACTTGACATATTAACACACCGCACAATTAGTGTCATTTGTTCTTCATGGCTTGCATCTCAGGTACAATCTAAGATAACAGAGAAATACTTGGACTCTTTTATAATCTTTAAGATGTGTTTTTTCACAGCATCAGCAAGCATAACAATTAACTCATTCTGTATCCTGGGACCAAGATAATGATGATGGATTTTATTATTTTGGATGCGCCTAATATGTTCTTGTATGATAGGATCAAACTCGGAGATCATTTCTATTGTGGCTAGAAAATTACCATTATTTGATTGATAAAGTTTTGCATTTATTCCTCGAAAGGCTAGATTTTGTTTAGCAAGAAACTTCACAGCAGAAATTATTCTTACCAAAACTTTTCTCCAACGCTCCTTCTCTTTTGCAATTTTCCGTTGCATTTCATCTTCAATTGTTTTATTTTTTCTCAGTCTAATTCGAAGATCATTCCATGTATTCATGTTTGTCAGATGCTCCACATTGTTCTCATGTTGTTTTAGTTTTTCACTCAAATGCTTCCAATCCCTTACTCCATCATTTGCTAACAAAGCCTTTGATTTGAATAGTTTGCAGCAAAAACAAAAGACCTTGTCCATATGTTTAGAGTAAACCAACCACCTCCTGTCAACAACCTATCCATTAGGTAACTTTCTAGAGTAGTAAGCATATGAAAAATACCTACTACTAGGACCACTAGGAAATTGTAAATCCATCTCTCTCATAGGCCCTTTCTCAATTAAGATATCCTTTTTGATATTGTCAAGATTTTTCCATATTCTAGGATCAAAGATAGTCAACCTTGACTGTTCATCAATATATACATTTTCTATATCATCCGAAGGCTGCAAATTTTCCCCTGATCCCAAAATATCCTCATTAGCATCAGCTTGTGCATCTAAATTTTCCTCCCCTATAGGACCTTCATTGGCATCAGTTTGTGCATCTAACATCTGCTCATCTGTACCACCATCATTGCCACCAGCTTGTGCAATTATTTGTTGATTATGTTCCTGACCCTGACCCTGATCTTAACTGACTTCGGCATTTCTTGATGTTGGAAAAAACCTATGTAAAGCACCCTTTTGCGTTTCTCTTAATTGAAGTTCCTGTTTTCTTTCTTTTCTTTTCTGAGCACCGGACTTGTGTTTCTTTGGCAACGTCTAGCATGATAAAAAAGTGTTGAAAATCAAATCCCTAATTTGTATTGAATTACAAATCAAATCAAATCCCTAAATTACCATGTATTGATCTGAACACAAACGTATTGAACTTACCTTCAGTCCTTCACCGTGATTGAAGTGTTGGATGCCAGAATCAATAGATCGTCAGGTGCTCCGTGCTCGATCACGAACGCCAATGACTGGATGTTGAAGTGCACTGTGCGCTATTGTGCGGACGCGGACTCACGGAGTCACACACGGCCACTCCCTTGGATTCGCGTCGCGTCTCGCGATCCAGAATGCGACTCGTCGTCGCCGAGCGGCAGCAGCGTTCAGCGTTGCCGGCTGATGGGCTGATTGTCTACTATACACATGCATACCTCATGGGCCCCCAAGTCTCATGGGCCCATGGGCGTTGCACAGTCCGCCCCTCCTAGGGACGGGCCTGCCTAGGGGGGCGACCCGAGGGCCCCCGCGCCGCCGCCCGAAGCCCCTCCTCCTCAGCGCCGGCAGGGCCGCCGTCGCCTCTCTTCGTCGCCGGCGGCGGCAGCCAGCTGGGAGGGCTCAAAAAGACACCTCCCCGCGCCTCCCCTCGTCTCAGTCGCCCCTGTGCCTCCTCTTCCCCCCTCTTTCCCCTCCGACGCCGGTGGCCGCCGCGGCAGGATCAGGTCCCCCGCGGCCGGATCCGCCCCCCGGCGGCCGGATCCGGCGTCTCTGCGTTCGGGCCGGCCAGATCAACCGGCGTCGGGCTGGGCCGAGGTTTGACTGCGGCGGCGACGGGCCGAGCCAACCAGCCGCTCCCCTCGGTTTCCCAGCGCCGTAGCGGGGGTGCCAGGGGCACCTCCCTGCGCGGGCACAAACTCGGCCGGTGGCGGGTCGGGCCAGGGGCGTCGGCCGGCATGGCGTGATGCGGTCCCCTGCCGCCAGATCTGCCCCACCGGCGGCCGGATCCGTCCGCTCCGCATCTGTCGACGGTAGGCAGGCCCGAGGGTGGACGGCGGTGGCGATGGGCCGAGCCGCCCTGCCCCTTCCCTCGGCTCTCCTGCGCCGTGGCAGCTGTGCCAGTGGGCGCCTCCGCGCGCGGGCCCTGCATCGGCCGTAGGCGGGCCGGGCCAGGGTCGACGGCAGCCACCGGGTAGTACCGGCCTGGCTCCTCCCGTCAGCTCACCGGTGCCCATTCTCCCCACCGGCGTGGTGGGTTAAAGGACGGGGCCATCCGGCCCGCGCCTCCCTGGTGGCGTTGTTGCGGGCAGCGGTGGCTTTGGCATGTGTCGGAGCGTGACGGTGCTCATCCTCCCCACCGGCTGGGTTGAAGGATGGCCCAGAGCCGGCCCGCGCCACCACGCAGCCTGGAGCGATGGCGGCGCTAGCCCTCTCCACCAGCAGTGGTGGGTTGACGGGCGGTGGAGTTGCGGGCGGCGGTGCAAGTCCTCCCCACCGGCGGTGGTGGGTTGATGGATGGCCCAAAACCGACTCGCGCCACCACTCAGGGAGCGCTGCAACGAGCGGTAGCGGCATGGGCGGCGGCGTTAGTCCTCCCCACCGGCTGCGGGCGACGGAATTAAGGTGAAAACCCCATCGTCCAGGCCTTGCGCCTTGGACCGACGACGGTGGTGACCGCGTCATCACCTTCCTGAAGGCGTCGTCATTATGTCCGTCGGCGGCGATTGCTAGGGTTCGGGAATAAAGTTTCGGTGGGCGACATCTCAATGCAGCTAGCGCTTGAGGGCGTCATCTCCTTCCTGAAGGCTCTGTTGAAGACCACCATGAGCTCCTGCGTTGCCATCCGCAGTTTGCGTGTACTTCCGCTCCGTCTCCGCTCCGGCTCGTCAAGCTCGGATGTTGACACTACAGTGCATGCGCCGTCGTCGTGGGCTTGTTCCGGCCACCAATGTCGCGCTTAGTGGCTTCCGAGTTCGGCATGTGTGGTGTTGCAACCCGTCTTGCGGGTTTGCGTTGTGTTGTGGGGATTGGTGGGGTGGATGTCTACTTCTTGCTGCTGTAGTAGTAGTTGTTGTCGTCTTGTATTGTGTTTGTGGCCACTTTCTCTGTGGTCGTGTTGCTTTGTATTTGCCGGTCTTGGCCTCTTCTTCTTAATAGAAAAGACACGTGAAGTCGTGTTCGAGAAAAAACAGCAATTTTTTTCAGAATGCTTGGGAAGGGATTGTCTTCAGTGATGTCATCAGAGTTGTATGTTATGCTCACACAATTAACTAAAAAAAACATGCATCTATTACATGGCAGAAGAAAAAACAAAAGGTTTTTGCTTGGGCACATGCAGGCCAAGCTGTTTCGATTTTTTATACATAATTTCAATGCAAATATTTAAATCGTTCCTTCAAAAGTCCAAGCCTATGCACATTTCAGATAGAACCAGTTCACCCACAATTTTCATCCTGATGTTTAAATAAAAAACAAAATGCAAATTAACAATCATGGAGGGGCCATATATTATATATTCAAACAATGTACTCCCTCCGCATTGTAAAGGAAGCCGTTTTGGACAATGTTTGGGTCAAACATTGGGAATATAAATCATCAATAACTTTTAAGTTGTTGAATTTGTAAATGTGAAAATTATATGAATGAAAAATATTTTCATACAAATATACATATATCACTTTTCTATAAATATTTTTATAAAAACAAAAGGTCAAAGTTATACTTTGGAGACCGTGTTACTGTCCTAAAAGACTTCCTTTACAATACAGAAGGAGTACAAAGTTACTTCAAAAGGCTTATCAAAACGCCATTTATAGCCATATAGACAGATCACATGAAAGAATTGAGCTATTTGCATATCTGATGTATCCACTAGCGCATGGTCTTCCATAATGTATGATTAACACAATGAATCTGTCACTCTACAAATAAGCTCAGAAAGCTTGAAAAGGACCAGATTAAGTTGCATGGAATGGCCATGTAAATTTCTAATCACAACTGCATGTTTTTAAATTTTTTCATCAACATTATGATAATCATGATCAATTGGATAAAGCGAAGAATAGAAGAACAAGGCCAGACATATGTAGAGAACTAATTTGTATCAAGTCATATACCATACCTAGTTGCGTGTTGTCCACACCATCTTGAATCAATAGCTGCGCGTTGTCCACGTCATCTTGACTCAAAGCAAAACTCCCATAGTTTCCTACTAAAGAAGGAGGCCATGCCATGATGTAGGGTTGGAAATGATGGGCGCGAAAACTCCTAGGAAACAGCTTCTCTAGCTTCATTGTTTCTAAGCACAGCGACAGAACCATCTCTGATGTGACCAAGTAGACAAACCCATCCATAATAGACACGGCTTCTGGTGGGTTTGCGTCTAGCTCATTGAGCAAGCAACTCAGATGCCACCCCTCCACACCATCATCGTCAGCTCTGTTCATCAACACAATGATCAACCCGACGCGGATTACAATGCAAATTGTACCTTCCTTAGTTCCGCCAACAACGAAGCGGCAACCCTGCTGACTCTTCAGGTATGGTGGGAGCTTAGAAACAGAGAATTCCATTGTTGCTCTGTCCAGCTTCAGCATGTGCTCCAGGTTCGTGAAAGGCCAGTACAGTGTGTCATTTGATCGCACCCCAGGTTGAAGCCAATATCTGTCGGCATCATTCGACAGTGCCCTCTCCTCGATGTCCACCCAAGGATGAAAGAACCAATCCCCGTTGTCTGACGAGAAGACCACCGCTTGAACCTTGGATTCGCAATAACCAATCCAAACAAGTTGGAACGACATGGGGTCTTCATCCGGGGAAAGCAAATAACACCCGACCGTGATAGGCACATCAGTTCTTTCTTCATCGGACGAGAACGAGACAGGCATATGAATGTACTCTGAGCTGTATCGGCCCAGTGGGTTGACGGCGGCGAGTAATCCGGCGTCCCAATTCGCGAGGAGGAGGTAGCCGTCGCGGCAGTCTTCGATGTGCCAGTGGAGGGGCACGTCGGCGGCGTAGCCTTGGGGATCTAGGAGCGCAGTGAGGGCGAAGTCGCCGCCGCTAATGGCCGCGAGCACGTCGCGGTCCCTGGGCTGAGCGGGCGCGAAGGCTGGGAGGGCGTCGCGCTGGGGCTCCGCGACGAGACCGAGGAGGGGCGCCAGGTGGAGCTCGCGAAAACGGCGGCGAAATGCAGGGGAGGAGGCCACCGCGCGGCGCCACAGACGGCAGGTGAGGGCGAAGCGGACGAGCGTCGCCAGGGAGGGTAGGTGGAGGAAGATCTCAAGCAAGATGTCCTCGCCGAGGGAGTCGATGGTGGTGAGGCCCGATAGCCTCGGCGATTTCGCCGGCGGCAGCTCGGTTGGGTCACCGCCGCGGGACATCGTGGCGAACCGGCCACCGGCGGCGCACCCCTTTTATGTAGGTCTAACCTGGGCCGAAAATAAAAAAAAGGCCCATCTTTGTACAATACTACTACAACCGTACTAGTTAGTCTCCCCTCAAAAAAAACAACCGTAGTTAGTGTACCCTCAAAAAAAACAACCTGTACGAAAATTGAAAATTTGCCACAGAAATTTCATTCCAAACAAAAAAATTGCCTGTGATAACCGTTCCCCATCTCCGCTGCAATGGAGCGCGAGGGGGCTCCAACCCAGCCGCCACCGCCACCCCCGCCGCCGCCGCCGGCGAAGCGCCCAAGGAAGTCAAGCCCCAGAAGCACCACCACCATCCACTCCCTCACAGAGGACCTCCTGCTCCAGATCTTCCTCTGCCTCCCCTCCCTCGCGACGCTCGTCCGTGCCGCGCTCGCCTGCCGGTCGTGGCGTCGCGCGGTGGTCTCCTCCCCGGACTTCCGCCGCCGCTTCCGGGAGCTCCACCCGGCGCCCCTCCTCGGCCTCTTCTTCGAGCCCCCAATCCCCGTCGAAGACCTGGCCCTCCCGTCTTTCCCCTCCTTTCTCCCCGTGCGCCACCGCGAAAGGGACCTGTCTGTCGCCCTCCGCGGCGGCGACTTCTTTCTGACATGCCTCCAGCAGCACCCTTGCATGGCCCACTCCTGGGACATCCTCGACTGCCGCGGTGGATACGTCCTCCTCTGTAATGGTGACCAGAACAGTGCGCAAGCAATGGCGGTGGTGAATCCCCTGTCGCGACAGTGGCGGTTATTCGAATATGGCCATGTGGACACCTTCGAAGGTTGCCGTGGCACTGCAGGTGAGCTCAACGCCTGCTTGCTCTGCTCCGAGGAGGAGCCCGCATCGTTCCGGGTGGTGCTTCTTGCCTACGACGAGTCCAGGGTGCGGACTACTGTCTTCTCCTCGGAAACCTGTGAGTGGAAAATTCACCCCTGGGTTGATGTCCCAGGGCGACCACGGCGTTCAAAATCCTGGCTTATGGACAGCAACATGCAATCAAATGGGTTCTTGTACTGGATTTACAAGAATTACAAGTATATCGTCACTCTGAACACAACGACAATGGAGTTCTCTGCCGAGGAGCTCCCTCCGTTCCTGAAGACTCGGCGCTGCAGCTTCAGCATCGGAGAAACAAACAAAACAAACAACGGTGTGCGCTGTATTGCGTATGCTATTGACTTCACTGTTGGTGTGATGCTGCGAAGAACAGATGGCGACGGTACTGAGAAGTGGATGCTGGACAGGGCCACCCCATTAGATGCACAGCTTGATGGGCTTCTCAGGAAACAGAAGCGCAACTATGATGAGTTCCTGGTTGTGGCAGTCAGGGATGGCTTTGTGTACTTGACAACTTCAAACAAGATCAATGCTTCTGCGAACCCAAGTTGGTTCTTGTCACTCTGCCTGGAAACGATGAAACTGGAGAATTTGTTTCAGAGGACATATGACAGTGCTGCACAACCCTATGTTATGGCATGGCCTCCTTGTTTAGTTGCTAACAATGTGAGTTCTCCACTTTCTGTTTGTATGATGTGCATTAATTGCCTTCAAAGGAGGAAGGAGAGAATATAAATCAGCATGCCCAGGCGGCCAGAGGCCATGTAACCTTGTTCTTTGAAGCTACATCATGCCGAAGGATTCAGTCAAGTTTTACTCTCTAGTCTATCCTGTAACTGTCTTTTAACCTGGCCGTTTATTATTTATTTACATCCATCTACCACCTTTCAATGTTGGTGTAAAAACTTCTTAACTTGATTCTATTTCTTATGTTCACTGCTGAGTCGCCTTTAGTTGTTCTGTTATTATGAGTCTCTTTTGTGGGCTCCCTGTAATGTCTTTTCTCCCAAGAGAAAGGGTGATTAATTTCCTTCTGTTCAAAAATAAATTACAAACCAAGGATTCTGTGTGTTGATTACTGTCCATAGAATGTTAGGTATCGGAAAACCCTGATATATCATAATACATATTGTAAGCTGTCCGTGATTGTTTGTCTTTTTTTAAGACTCTAGTATTGTAATATCTTGTTCATACAGATCAGAAGACCGTATTCTTCTACCTTTTAGAGATGGAGCCATGACCGTATTCTTCTACCTTTTAGAGATGGACCATTATCATGGCTCCGTAGGCATCATGGCTCCACGCAAAAGAGGCTGCAAATAAAACCAAGAAACAAATCCCGAGGTTGGGTGCGAGACCAGAAATTCAGTCCCCTATGGGACTCGAACTCTGGCCGGCAGCGCCAGCACCTGGGCGCCTTGTCACCCGAGCCAAGCTCAGTTCGTGCTTCTATGTGTGTTGGGTAGTTGAACTTTAGAGGCAAACTCTTCCACTGAATTGTTCAGAAATGTGGACAATTCAAGGCGATAATGAGAGGAATACGGCCACAACAGATTGTCCTTCTGTTCAAAAGCGTGTGTCTTCTCACTATTCGATACTTCCACGGTTCCGCCATATCAATGGGGTAACTGTGGCCCGCTGGATTTCCTTGTCTCATGGCAAGGCCTTAACCCTTGATTGAAAAACAGAGCTCTTGCCATGACCTTAAAAAAAAAAAAGCAAGGAAATGACTACTGCCATTTCAATGGGATCATAGGAAGCACCAAGACAGGCATGCTACCAAGCTTCGACAAAAACAGCAACTCAGAAACATATCTTGGAGGTGTGGCTGAAAATGTCTCATGTGCTTGATCCATCTCAGCCTCTCCTGCAAATATTTTTCACGTCATATCTGAAACAAGCGCTAGTAGACAAAAATCAAGGTACATGGCATTAAGCTACTAACATTTGATTATTTCAATATTGACTTGCTTTTGTTCCCAAGCACAGTACTGCCACAAGAGTATAACTTTTGTTGATATATTTCTCCTCTACTAGGTGCATACTTTCGTCAGTCAAGCAACTCAGTGGTGGACTGTCACTAGTGCTCCCAGACTCCGGCCATTGTTCATCAGTTTCCTCTCTGTCTCCATCCTCTGACCTCTCTCTGGTTATTCCGATCTTTTCAAGTTTGTTTAGGTTTCACACTTTACGTTCCTCTACACAAAAGAAGTTCCAAACTAACTGCACTACTGCATACTTTATCGGTACAGCAATTTATACAAATCCTAAGTTATTCAGGTAATAAACGAAAATCTGTTACACTCATGACCCATTGCCATGCCTGATATCAATGCCTCCAAACAAGCATCCTAGTCAAGAGTCAGGTAAACTTATCATTCCTCACCTTCTTCTCACTCCTCACCTTCCCGTCAGATTAGTCATTAGACACCTATGCTAGACAGAACCCTACCCATTTCACAACATTTTTCATTCTAGGAACGGCCAGTTCAACCCTGGGTGGTCATAAATGGATCCAAGATGCGATTTGCATGCAAGCTAATGACAATCTGTACTGGGTTTACGAAAATCAGAGCTACCTCATTTCACTGGACACTGCTAAGATGCAATTCTGCATCAGTGAGCTTCCAGACTGCCTTAAATATGGTAGCTTTGATGTTGGTGAGATGAAGGATGGCACAACTTGCACTGTTTTTTCAGATGACATGAATGTTGGTGTCATGATGTCCACAAGGGATAATGATGGCGTCGAGAGATGGTTGCTGGATACGGTAGTTCTTATGGACAAAGAGATTGAACGAGCTCTCCGAGTCGGATTGGACGATCGCAATGTCGTGGATGACCCAAGTGATATGTATGTTTTTACAATCCAGGATGGCTACGCGTATTTGGCAACACCGGTTAATGATCTTCAAACCCCATGTTGCTTATTGTCCCTATGCTTGGAAACAATGAGTATGGAAAGACTCTTCAACAAGATATTTAAGGGCACTGAAATCCGTACATTATGGCACGGCCTCCTGCTTTGGTTGGCAACTATGGCAGGTTTGCAATTGAATCCTAGCTCGTGAAATAAATCACTAGGCATTGGTTTATCTGTTATCAGTTCTCAATGTTTGTCTAAGATTTATGACTATTAACCAGTCTCTTGTTCTTGAGTAAATCGAAATGCTCGGATATTAGTGTTAGCAAATTTCTTCCAATGCTAGATCACATTGAAAAATCTAAATGAGTTGCCGGATGTTTAAGGTTTAATTAGTTCAATGACATTTTTTGCAGGCAATTAGTTTAATGGTATTGCAATCTGATATTGAAAATTTTCACTTTAGTTTATCTATAACTGATGAAAAAAAATTGGTTGAAAAAAATGTAGCTCATTTATTGCCTTGAGTTTTTGTCTATCTATCATTTAGCCCCCCTTAGCGTTGGCGCATGATTCTGAACCATGTCGACCTCTTTCCATGTTTGTTGTGTTTTATTAGGTGCTCAGTTGTGGTATTTGAATTCCCTTTATGTTGGGCTGTCTGAAAGGACTTATGTCTTGAGAAAAAAGCAAGGAATATTTACTATTCACTGGAATAGCCCCCATGAATCTTTGGTCATTTTTACTCTTTTTTTTAGCATTGACAATTAACATGAATACATGATTTGCAATAGTCCTTTAGGAGTGGTAAATTATGGCAACATAATATCTACATCCTTTGTATATAATCTGACTAATGCAGAGTAATTTTCTTACACGATCTTTTAACATACATTTTCCTACTCTCTCTCTCTCTCTCCTCATGAAACATGATGTGGATCATCTAGTTCTAAAAAGGTGGTGTCCGAGGCTGAGCCTGATAAGTTTTGTATATGGTAAGTCACTAAGTCATCACATCGCTGCAAATGCTTATGATATGTCATGGCATTGGCAGCGATTGATGTAGGCTATGTGTTAGGGACTTAAATAAAAAACTAAGGCATACTTCATAATTTGCATCACATATACAACTTATCTCCCTAGCCCACAGGACACTGGTACACCGATTCCAAAAAGAATTGGAGAAACAGAGGAGTGGAGTAGACTTGGATAAACAGAGTAGAGTAAGAGGTAGGCTCATATCAGATATGACTATCTGAGTACCGGAGTTGTACTGATCACTGTGTAAGGTTGATAGGTGCACCATTTTTAAGTTTGAGGACCAAACAACGCAGCGCACCAGAAAGTAGGGCTACAAAGCCTATTATTTATTTATTTATTACATCGGTTCAATTGATTGCCCAGTGTCAAAATGTTCTTTACCACGAATGGCAAAACCTGATCTTTTCTCTTGTGCGCTGGTAAAAGTTTAAAATGTTCTAGTTTTTGTTTTATTTTACTATGCAAAGAAAGAGTTTCCTAGTCGGTCACAAAAAAAAAGAGTTTCCTAGTAAGTAGCATCTTGTTAGTATATGTTACTTGTGATGAGTTATAATGGCCGCAAGAGATTGCATATGACTTACTCTGCTATAAATAAAAAAATTACAGATTCAAAATAATTATGTTATGTAATAAGTAAATTTATAGTCATTCACTCCTCTAAGGTTGTTTCTGATAAGGCACGGGTGCTTCGAACTGTTTTAAAGATCAGACTCTAACATGCCTTTCCACTGAATCACATTGAACTGTCAGCGGTCCAGACGTTCCATGACCATGAGAAAACAAGTACGGTATGCCTTACTCAGGGGCAAGGAGCCGATTGAAGCTGCTCTCTTGGCCTCAAAATGGCCAGCTTAGCACCATCAACCAGGGATGAAATCATGAAAGGCTTGGGTCTTGGTGGTGATACGACAGAGCACGAGCCTGCAGCTTGATCCAGGAGGCTGGTTAGATTTAACAACTTGCACAAAAACCTACTGTCCCGAAAAGATGACCCTGAGAGGAATCAGTCCTCCGCTCTGGCGATAAATCTGTAGGACATATTGTACCGATGATACAATAGCTGATGTCCTTCAATCGTTTCATGTGTGTTTTGGACTCGTTTCAGAACAACATTGAATACTGTACTCTGGCTTCGTTATTTAACAAGATTAGCATCTAGAAAAAGGAACTTGAAAAGAAGACGATGAAAAAAAATATAGATAGAACACTATATATATTCATTTCAGCTTTTTTCATGTATAATTTAAGGGTGTAATGTGCTTCCAGTCCCTTCGCATGGAAGATGTTGCCGGCGTGTCATATAAGAGTCTACCCAAACATATCTAGAATTTATAGGATCATACATGACAAGTTGATGCATCCATTCACATCTTCTTCGTTGCACTAAAAATATAACCATGCTATCGTTTGGTGGGTCCATTTAACATATACAATTTGTCAAGAAAATATAATATATGTGAATTAAATTCCCTACTTATTGTCAATAAAACTACGAGACTCGAAATATCTCTCATGATTAAGTGAGAGTTAGAGCGAGTGACTCAAAGACTCTTTATATCCTTCCATAAAAATAGGAATAAAGATCTAGGTAGAATAATTCTTTTCAACGGTATTCTTCTACTAGATCTCGAAACATTCTCACAGTTTATTCTTGGTTTCTCGTTCGCCAAAATACATATGAGAGCTAGCTCTCAAGAATGTCGAACGAGATAGAAACTGTTGGAGGTTAGAGAGATATAAAGACTGATTTTTATTAGGATGGCTCCCAAATATGAATTAAGAGATTTGATTTAAGAGAAAAATAAAAAAATAATCCTTAATACGTTATTTGGTTTACTCTATTGTCAATTTTAATATACTTTTTTTCACAACTAAGGCTTTATTTGAATGCAGGTGTATTTACCTTAATTCACATGTGTTGAAAGAGATTGGAGTGTAACTTAGTTTAAATACTCTCCAATCCACTTCAACACATGTGGATTGACAAGACTATGGATTGAGATGAATGTACTCGCATCCAAACAAGGCCTAAGTGTTTCTACAAATCTTTGGTTGCTATGGAGCCATGTGCGATGGAAGCACTTCATTTTGCCTCAGTTTCAAAATGATCCAAATTTCCAAATTGATGTTGATCCGAGTGAGCCCACAATACCATTTAGCATGGGAAAAAAGTCCATTTTATGTCCTTAACTTTCACGAAAGTCCATTTTTCATCTAGGAACTCTAAAATCGGGCAAACCACGTCTTTTAACTATTGAAACTGTGCATATTACGTCCTTGGCATGCTTCTGAGCTGTTTTGAACGTGGTTTTGTCTTTTTATTTTTTAGAAATTTTTTCCATGGGACACTGGAGAAATACGTAATTGACCGGCACACACCGCCAAAAGGAGAATTTGCCCAAAGACACTACAAATTCATGGTTATTTTTCTAGACACCGTCCCGATTATTTTATTTATTTATCAGTTTTGAAGAGAGAAGGTAGGTGAAAAATCTAAATTACCCTCATCTTCAACATCCAGCTATGCACTAATTTTTGCCGCAGCACACCGCCATCGTGTAAGGAGTCAGAACTGAATTACTAAGATTTTTTAAATTTAGCTCAAATAAATAAAAAGATAAAGATAAAGCCACCGTCACCACTCATAACTAAGAGCAACTCCAACAGAGTGGTAAAAATAAATTACTAAACGTATGGTTTGGCCAAACTCTAAAATAGAAAACTTTGTAAAAAAATCGAAAACTCCGACATCCTTTCTATTATGGTAATTCTATATGACTAGCTGCACATGCAACCTATATTTATCATGCGAAATTCTAGAAATAGCTAATTTACTATTTTATAAAACAAGATAGCATAGCTGTTGGACTGCGTATTTTGCTCCAAAAATTTAAATATAGCATACAAGACAAGGATAACATGTTTTTTAGAGATGCTCTAATCGAGATGTAATATGCACGGTTTCAAAAATGACGTATGTGTTTTATCTGGTTTTAGAGTTTAGAGATAAAAAATGAATTTTCGTGAAAATTGATGACTTAAAGTGGACTTTTTCCAGCATGTGTTTGGATGCTGAGTTCAACTAGATTTTTTTTATTATCTCAGCCTTTGATTACAAGTTGTAAGTTGTAGCATGAGTCCAACTGATTGGTGCAGGTTCAACCGGTTGGGAGGTCGCCAACCCGGGTCGAACGCGGTGGGCGGGGCGCCGGGGGACGAACCCAGTCCCTATGTGCGGTCTCTCTCGCGCGATTCCCCATCCTCTCGCTCTCGCTCTCGCAACGCCCACCCGCCGACGCTCCTGTCGCGACTCCAGGCGCAGCGGCAGCGCGGCGGCGGTCCGCTCGCCATCTCGGCTGCCCCTCCTCCGTCCGGTCCTCCTTCTCCACCTCTCCGTTCCTTTTCCTCCCTCCGGTCGTTCTCCATCCTTTGGATCTCCTCCCTCCGGCCACACCTCCTCCGAGCGCCTCCGTCGAAGGAACCGGCTGCCACTATACAGGAATTCCTACGCAAACCCTTCAATCCAGCGCCGCCAATGACCGGCGGCGACTCCTCTCCGACCCCGCCGCCGCCGCCGAAACGCCAGCAGGAGGCAAGCACCACTACCACCAGCACCCTCTCCCTCCGCGAGCGCCTCCCACCTGCAGCCGTTACCGGTAGCGGTCATGGCGTTTCACCCATACACAACCTCGACGACGACCTACTGCTAGAGGTCTTCCTCCACCTCCCCTCGCTCGCCACTCTTGTCCGTGCCGCATTCACCTGCCGCGCGTGGCGCTGCGCGGTGGCCTCCTCCCCGGACTTCCGCCGCCGCTTCCGTGCCATCCACCCGGCGCCCCTCCTCGGTTTCTTCTTCGCTGCCCCCGTTCTGTGCAGGCTTCTAACGCACCTGCCTTCCCAACCTTCGTCCCCTTCGGCACCCGCGACAGGGATATATCTGCCGCTGTCCGCGGCGGCGATTTCTTCCTAACCTCCATCTATGATCTTCCCGTCAAAGCCCGCACCTGGAAATCGTTGACTGCTGCCATGGCTGTGTCCTCCTCATGAATTGGGATTTCTCATCACTCGTCGTGTTCAACCCTTTGACGCAGCGGAGCGAGGAGGCCTTTGTCTTTGATATGGGCTGTGACGATATGTTTGATGGCCGCCGTGGCAATTGCTCCCAGGCCATCCCTCGCTTGCTCATATCCGCCGAGGACCCTGCGTCATTCCGCGTGGTGCTTCTTGCCTATGACAGGGTACATGACGAGTGTAGGATACGGGCTGTGGTCTTTTCTTCACACACTTGGGAATGGTCAGTTCACCCTTGGGTGGATGTTCCGGTGAGTTCAGGCGGTGATAAATGGATTCAAGATGCGAGTCGCATGCAATCCAATGGACATCTGTACTGGGTTTATGAAAATCAGAGTTACCTCATTTCACTGGACACTGCCACGATGCAATTCTGCATCAGTGAGCTCCCAGACTGTCTTAAGTATCGTAGCTTTGATGTTGGTGAGACGAAGGATGGCGCAACTTGCATTGTTTTTCTGATCAGCTGGATGTTGGTGTCATGATGTCCACAAGGGGTAATGATGGCGTCGAGAGATGGGTGCTGGATACGGTAGTTCTTATGGACAAAGAGATTGAACATGCTCTCCGAGTCGGATTAGACCATGGCAGTGCCATGGTCGTCCCAAGTGATCTGTATGTTTTTGCAGTCAGGGATGGCTATGCGTATTTGACAACATCGGTTAATGATCCCCAAACCCCATGTTGCTTACTGTCCCTATGCTTGGAAACGATGGCTTTAGAAAGACTGTTCAAGAGGATATTTGATGATGCCGTTCATCCGTACATTATGGCATGGCCTCCTTCTTTGGTTGGCAAAAATGTCAGGTTTGCAATTGAAGACGCTCCTGGTTCTTGAAATAGATCACTAGGTGTTGGTTTATCTATTATCAATTTTCAGTATTGGTCTAAGATTTATGACCCTGGTTTGTTTCTTATGTTGTCGACTGTGAATCACTCTCTTGTTCTTGAGTAAATTGAAATGCTGGGATATCAGTGTTAGCCAATTTCTTTCAAAGCTAGATCGCATTGAAAAAAATTAAGAGTAATGCCGAATGTTTAAGGTTCAATTAGTTCATGGCATTCCAATCTCATGTTTAAAATTTTAACTGTAGTTCATCTATAATCGATGAAAAAAATTGATTGAAAAAAATATAGTTCGTTTATTGCCTTGAGTTTTTGTCTATCTATCATCAAGCGGTAGAGCTTTACCGTATGTGACCAAGAGGTCCAGGGTTCAAGCCCCAGCATCTGCACATTTGTGCAGGGATGACTGCTGGCTATTTTTCCTTTCCCAGACCCCGCAGTGCGGGAGCCTACGGCACTGGGTACGCCTCTTTTTTTATCATTTAGCCGCCCTTAGCATTGGTGCATGATTCTGAACCATGTCGACCTCTTTCCATGTTTGTTGTGTTTTTTAGGTGCTCAGTTGTGGTATTTTGATTCCCTTTATGTTGGGTCTGTCTGAAAGGACTTATGTTTTCAAAAGAGCAAGGAATATTTACTCTTCACTGGAACAGCCCCCATGCATCTTTGGTCATATTTATTGGCATATATAATTTTTTTTATTGGCATATATAATTTTTTTCTTAGCAATGACAATTGACATGAATACATGATTTGCATTAGCCCTTTAGTAACTGTATATTATGGCAACAGAATATCTACATCCTTTGTGTATAATCTGACTAATGCAGAGTAATTTTCTTACACGATCTTTTAACATACATTTTCCCTACTATCTCTTCTCATGAAACATGATGCGGATCATCTAGTTCTAAAAAGGTGGTGTCCGAGGTTGAGCCTGATAAGTTTTGTGTATGGTAATTCATCACATTGCTGCAAACACTCATGATATATCATGGCACTGGCAACAATTGACGTAGGCTATGTGTTAGGGACTTAAATCCAAAGCTAAGGCATGCTTCATAATTTGCATCACATGTCAACTGATCTCCCCTGCCCACGGGACACTGGCACACCAAAAAAGAATTGGAGAAACAGAGGAGTGGAGCAGGCTTGGAGAAACAGAGTAGAGGAGGTAAGCTTATATCAGATCTGACTGAGTACCGGAGCTTTAGATGTACTGATCACAGTGTATGGTTGATAGGTGCACCAGTTTTAAGCTTGAGCACCAAAATACACACCATGAAGTACAAAGTTATCAACGAAGATCAGCCTACTATTACATCGGTTCTATTGATTGTCCAGTGTCAAATGTTCTTTACCACAAATGGTAGACCCTGATTTTTTTCTCTAGCAGGCTAGTAAAAGTTTGAATGTCCTAGTTTTTGTTTATTTTGTAAAGAAAAACTTTCCTAGTAAATAGCATTTTGTTAGTATATGTTATTTGTGATGAGTTATAATGGCCGCAACATATAGGATCTGATTACTCTGCTATAAATAAAAAATTATACAGATCCAATAACTGTATGCGCCGCACAACCACCATCCCACTTCGCCTTGTGCTGCGCTGCAAGTGCTCTCTCCTCCGCCTGTCGTCAGGCCTCTTTACGTGGGACTCCGACACTGCAGTGGCGGCCACAGGGGCACGAAGGTGGAGCTGGCGGCTCCCAGGAGACGGAGTAGCATTGGCAGGTCGATCTGGCGTCCACGGGTGTTTTGATTGTGTTGATGTCATGTGGGAGCAGCAGTATAACTACAGCTTAGAGCAGGAGTGTGAATGAAGGAAATAGAGGGTGACTGTCCTGCAGGAGTGTGAATATAGGAAATATGTGTGAATGTAGGAAGTAGACCTAGACTAAGGAGCCAGCAGACTCCTTTATGTACCTAAGACCCTCCCTTGTGCTGTTCTTAATCTCATCTCTGTTCGGTAGCCAGGCAAAAACCCTGGCACGGGGGCGGAGAGAGGGAGGGGCTGAGGGGGGCCAGGCATCCCCTATGCTTGGTGAACTCCTCTTATGTACACAAGATTTCACCATATATTTGGAGAAAAAAATGATATTTGCCCCCTCCAATAATCCATCGGTTAGTATTTGGCCCCCTCATGATCATTTTCTGGCTCCGTCGCTACTGGCACCATTACCCAACCTACCTTAGCAATAGTTATCCTCTATCCCTCATATGAACTAATGTTCATAGCAGTTGATCTGAGGTTTATGCTTGTGACCAGAACATAAATCTATTTACTAAGCAAGGGAAGATTCCAAATTCTTCATATTGTGCTTGATGGGCCAGTACTGAAACGACTACTGGTTCTTCATATTGTGCTAGAACAGAGTCGATTTTACAAGATCTCAGGATATTGACTCTTGAGTTCGTGCCATTCTAAAAGAGGGTCTCTTTGGAGTACAGTTGACTGAAGAGTTGCGTGTTTCTGTTCTTGTTCCATCTGCTGTACATGCAGTTCTGAAAACTGTTAACTATATGAATCTGCATCTTATAGTCTATACTATGCATTCACATTTTTGCAAATCCATACATCTTCATGACAGCCATAGAAATTAGAAAATTTTGAAGGTAATATGAAATTAGAAAATAAAGCATGATAGCTCCATACAGTAGCAGCTTGTTCAGCCACGACTACAACTAGCTAACAAAAACTAATACACTAACAACTTTCAGAAATAACACAATTGCAGATTCAGATAGCTGTCAGAACTAGACCCGTTTTCATGTTTCTGTCCTCTATTTTTTCTGCTGAGAACATTTAAGCTACTGATCCTTGAAATATTCTACATACTAGAGATGTTGTTTGTTCCCTAGTACTGAACTTAGTTGCGTTTTTTTGGTGATTTCATTTCAGTTTCAGCTTTAATCTATGGAAAACTCAATGGTAGTGGAATGATTTTCAATGATGTCCTGGACAACCAGATTAGTCAGAGCTAAATATTTTGCCAACGCTTCAGTTCTTGAAGCTAAATTGAAAGTTGGGATGTCATACTCTTGTTATGTATCCTTGCTGGTTTAGAAGTTGTGAAGAAAGGCATGATCTGGAGAGTTGGAAATGGGAGTGGGTTAAACATTTAGTTGGTTCTGTGGATCCCAATAGATTTTTTCCAGGAGGCCGATTACACCGTGAAGCCACAACCTTCTTGCAGAGGTGACTGAGCTGATTGATCCCTACACAGGCCAATGGGATGAGCTGTTGTTGCGCATTCTGGGATGAGGATGCCGACTTGATCCTTGCTCTCCCTGTGCACCAAGTCAGCAATGCCGAGACATCTCACTATCTTGGCATTTTGATAAGCACGGCACCTTCAGTGTCAAGAGTGCCTACAAGGTTGCCCGGGCAGACATGCTGAGAAATAAATCACCAAATGGTCAGCAAGGCAGGAGCAACCCAGCCCCAAACAGTCTGTGGAAGGACTTTTGGAAACTGAAGTGCCCCAGCAAAATTAAGCATTTCTTGTGGCGGTTTGCACACAACAGCCATCCCCTTAGATGCAACCTGGCTCATTGAGGCATGAAGATCAGCACAAGATGCCCAGTCTGATCATTTGGGAGAAGATGGTGGGCACTTTTTCTTCAAATGTAAAGGTGCTAGGAATCTTTTGCACCTACCTGGTCTGGAAGCGGAGAGAATTGAACTGGCATCTGTCCAAACTGCTCTTGGAGCGACCGAGGTAATTCTGAAGGCTAGGGAGCAGAAGAAACTTCTAATGATTATTGCATTGTGGTATACTTGGTTAGAGCGGAACTTGATTAGAGAGGAAGGTAGACGGCGACCTTCTCATATTCTTGCTAGATGTGTTGAAATGTATGTGTTGGCGCAAAAACGTGACCGCCTCACGCCAACGAGTCTTCTCGCAGGCCAGACAGACCAGGGCGTGAACGTCTCCCTGATCCCCGTGGCCTTCTCAGCAGCTGGTCTGATCGAACGTGTCCAAGGGAGTCAATTTGACCCTGAAATTAAAAAGGTGAAAAATAGTCGAATTATGGAACCTGCTGGCGTGATTTCAGACAGTTCCGCATATGTGGCTAAATAGCCGATGTGATCAGGACATTAACGAGAGAGTCAACATCCAACATACATTGACAAATAAAATTGAATAAACAGGCATGTGTAAACAAAGCAATCGTTCATGGCCTGGTGCTGATGAATAAGATAAGAGAAAACATAACCATTCATGATACGTGCTGAAACAGCAAAGAACTCGTTGAATCGGCTATTCGAATACATATAAACAGAACAAAGCCCTTAACTGATTCAATCTATTCGATACAACAAATATAAAAGATCATACATGTATACAAGAAACTAGATTACGACTAACAGATCTACCAAGCGAGCTTATCAAACCAGCTAGTCTAAACAGAAGCACGTATATAATATTATGAGTGTAGCTTCTGGTAAATCGGCTAACTTTGTCGATACCGACATGAGAACGAACTAGGTGCATAAACAAACCTTAACATAAACCTTTACTTAACCTCTTCAACCTCAAGTGAGATCAATGGTGCTACAGCCACTATCAGTTAAACAGGAGCATACAAAGATCTATCTTAAGATCGTCTATACCCTAGAACGCGCACATGTCACGAACAAATTAATAAAATCTAGCTAATGCAAGCACGAGATTGATTATCAAAGCAATAAGATCTACGTGAAAGCATTGATGACAATTGAATCTAAACAGATCTAAGCCAAATCTACCAATCTTGATCAGGCAAAAGATGTTTTTGCAATAAATAAATAATAAAAACCTAACAACACCGGTAACTTAATGAATCCGCTAGATTTGCCAAATCTAGCAGAGCCGACAACTGGCCATGGGTAACTTAATGAATCTATCAGGTTGCCAAACCTAATAGAGCCGATAACTAGCCTATGCTAACACACTCAATAGGAGGTTGAGCCGGCCCTATCAAACGCTAATATAAACTATTAGCAAGTGCTATGCATCGATAAGAGGTCGAGCCGGCCAAATCAAGCACAACACAAGCCCTTTGGCCATACTAATGGTCGATAGGAGGTCGAGCCGGCCCTATCTAACAAAAGTAAAAGCCATGACGGTAACTTACAACAAACCAGAGTCGGACGCCCGATGCAGCCTAGCTTGTCGAAGCAACTCGCCGAGATCCTAGGAAAACTATGGGTTGGTGGCCGGAGCCGAAAGATTTTATTGATTGTTGAGAGAGTTTACAAGGTGCCGGGGCTTACATATTTATACCCTGGTCTTTGACTGAGTCCTAACCTAATACGACATGCAAATGAGGAAAAAGATTCGATAGCTGCCTAATCTAGATAACTTGGGCCCTACTATTCCGCCCTATAGGGTCCCATATCGTTGACACACCGTCTTCTCTCTTTGCCGGTTTGGAGTCGACGTGGCCTGTACGCACCTTCAGATAGCCGATTCCAGTTAGCCGATTTTCCTTAATTTAGCCGATTCCCCAATTTTCGGCCACTATCAGCATTTCACCGATTCCGCCCGCGTCTCTGCGAGAGACTCTGCCTCCATGCTTGCCAGTCCAAATTTTGGTGCAAACACATGCCCCCAATTTTGGGATGAAACTGGTTTTATTCCAAAATTCTCAGCTTTAATTCCTGATTGCTCCCGAGGTCTCCATCACGGATACTATGCAGTGCCTGAGCTTCAACCCTAACCAACAAGACGAATCTCCTTCAATGGCGGCTTCAATTCCTGAGCTTCAGTTGGCAACGCCAGAACTCATCCCGTCGGTAATGCTAGATTCCCCTTTTTAATCCTTTGCACTTTTGCTTCAGCTATCTTAATTTCGTCTTCAACAGGAATCCCGTGATGACTTGCTTATTCCTAGTTCACATCACACTTATTACCTGGGTCCTATGGGTGATGGAGATCCGATTGATTTCATTACTGAGGAGACCCAACAAATTCCATTCAAAGCCTCCGCTGTTAGTGCCAATTCGTGGAATAACATCTTCAGGAACTGGCCTCACATCCCAAATTGTTGGCGATATTGGTTTCTGAGAGTGAGAGAGAAAAAGGGTAAATCTTGGGTAGATGCAGAAATCCATCAGTGTGTTACCCTGTCTCTCTCAGAGATGAAGAAGAATGAACCAATGCTAATGGTTGTCTCATACTTTTGGTCTAATTCAGCCAATGTTTTCATGTTTGGTCATGGACCAATGACAATTACTCTAGCTGACACCTTCATGTTGACTGGGCTAAACATTACTAGCTCGATCAACCCTCATGATTTTTTGGGCAAAGGCCATAAATCTTTAGGCAAAATCTCTGACCTAAAAACCTGTCCTATTTACATTGAGCACTTCTCCAAGACCACTGCTTCTGTGGATGAAAAGGAGCACATTGCTTTTCTAAACATGTGTCTTGAAAAATTCTTCTTTTGTGGAACAGCCCTTGGACCAACTTTCAACAATAAGGCTCTGTAGAAAAGTTAGCAGCTGGAGACAAAATTCAGATGGGAAAACTGCTCCTGGGTGCCTTTTACAGTATGATGAATAGAGTATCAGCAAGGTTTTTGACCAATGAGGAGGTTGGTCTTATTCCTGGTCCTTGGTGGTTGCTTCAACTCTGGCTTAATTTGTATATGCACAAACTTGTGAGGCCTGACCTTAGAGGGTTGTCCTTCTCTGATTTTGATTACTTGGAAGACTCCGATAAACCCAATAAGAAAGAGAGAGATATACAAATTATGGTGAAGCCGCTTCTTCTCTTTCCATTGATTTTTCCAAGGAAAAATTCTTCAAACTATTTTATAGAGGCCTCCCTGTAGGATCACAGACTTGGCTGCCTTATATTGAAGATCAGGATAACAACTTGCATTTGCCAGTGGATTTCAGGTTTGAGGCTGAAAACCCAGATGAGATAGCTACAGATATCCTCAATTGTTTCATCAAACCGTGTGCCCTCCCTGTGAATTTTAGACATGGCCGAAGCAAGATTCCAAATGATCCTAACTCATCTCCTTCTTATGAGTTCTACAATCCAAGCTTTTCAGCTCGGCAATTCAGCCATGGACAACTTCCTCCTTTCCTTTTCTTCACAACAAAACTCAAACCAAGAGAGATTCTCACCAATGCTTTGGAGGCAATGAAGGTCTTCAATCTAGGATCAGATCTTCCCATATACAACATCCATCAGTGGGTGAAAGTCAAGGACACACATCTCTCGTTTGATGGGTGGTGGAGGAAATGGAAAGCACATTTGTTTTGTAAAGCTGTTCACCCACTATGCAAGGAACTGGATCCATCTTATGAATCTGAAGGAGAGGTGAGCATTGTTTCTTTTATTTATACTTTGCTGCCTTCCATAAACACTTGCCTTGTATCAGGATGAATCATGGGAAGCTCCAACCACCGATAGAAAGAATAGGCCTGTGGGCTACTTGAGGCCTTGTCCAAGGGCTAGGTTAGGTTCTGATGCTCCGTCCTTAAAAACCTCCTTCATGGATACTTATGCTGCCAAACTTCAACCTAAGAAACGAAAGGCTGCAACTGTCAAAGGTTCTCCAGGGGAGGTTAAGAAAATGAAGACCAGATCGTCCAAGGTATACCCAATCAGCTCTTAAAAGCTTCAAAAATTGGCTTGCTGACAACTCTCTTTCAGGTGATCCAAGATGATCCCACTCCTAAAGTGTCACTTCCAATTCCTCAGACCCAACCAAAAGCTCTGATGACAGATGATGGGTCCCAAGAGAGAAAGGTAAAACCAACTCATCATTTGAATCCCCTCTATAATAACTCATCCTGACTCAATTCTCAACAGAGTAACAGTACTGAGTCTCCTGGAGTAGAGCTCCTAGCTAATGAAGCCATCAACTCTTCAAGTCAAAATCTTTCTGAAGGTAAAACCTTTCTTGATCTACTCCTATTTTGATTTTAGCTTCCTAATTCTTCATTCTTAGGGTCCAAAGACACGCCGCTTGAGAATGTTGTCCTTTCACCGCCTTCTGGCCGCATGGCTTGTAATCAGCCGAGCCCATAAGAGACTGGTGAGGCATCATCGGCTATTCCTCAGAAAAAGGTAAACTACTATTTTTTGAGACTGAATGATTAGGTTCAACCTCTTACTGACATATATATTGTATCATGTCTCTTCTTCTTCATTACCAGATTATTGTGCAGACATCTCCAAATTCTTTGATGAAGAAGAAGTTTCCTCTCTCCTTCTTGATAGAGACATTTTGGCCACATCATCACTGAATAAATTGAAAGACATTCTGCCTCTTCTTCAGAGTATGATAGATTTAATTCAAAACTCTCAAACTGTCAGTCAAGTCATTAGAGAGGTTAAGGATTCTCTTCCTTCAGACCTTCTGGGACCCTTTCCAAACTCTTTGAAATTAATATTGAAGCTCCAAGAGTGTAGAAAGCTTAGGACATCATAAATGAGCATATCACTTTGACAGAGAAGAAAGCCTCAAATATGGAGGATGTCAGAATTTTGAGCTCTTCTTTGGAAAGTCTTCAGAAATTTGCAGAAGCCATAAAGCCCAATCTTGCTGCACTACAGGCTAAGAAAGCTGAGTTGGAACAAGAGTTTCAAAAGATAAATGCTGCCATTAATCAAGAAGAATCAGCCTTGGCTCCAATTATTGACAACATGAAGTTGAAGAGAAAGGAGTTGGCTGATTCAGCTCATACAGGCAGACAGATCATGAGGAGCTTGAAGACTCTTTCAGCATCTTTGGCTGACAATGAAGCATTACTAGCCCAGACTGATTTGGCTAGAAAGAATGCCTTTGATGCATTGAAGAATTTCTTTAAGTTGTAATTTCAATATCCTTGTAATGGTCTTTTGAATACTCTGAATTTTCAGCACCATTTGACAATGCTACTTCATGTTCTGTATTTAACCGATTTGCAAATTCTCGATTTGAGTACTCAATGGATGCCTGCTCCAATTCCACTTTAGCTGATCATCCATCCCGATTCACTTCTCCGATGGACCGAATAGTACAAAATAACATGCCTTTTGAAAAAAAATGCCTGGGACTGATTTGACCGGCCACTCGATTACTTCCCAAAACAGTGTCGTATTTGATTGTAGGTATCCGATTTATCTTGATACGTGCCCCTCGGGCTATAGGCTGATATATTTGCAAGTCGCATGCATCCTCTGCCCTCTTTGTCTTCAAACCAGCAAAACCTTTTCCTCTTCCAAGAAAGCCCCAGCCTCCAAGCAGCAACCATGGCTGGCCGTGACCTCGGCAAGCGTCCAATGGAGGAGGAGGAAGTGACCTCTCACCACGCCATTCGTCTGCGTATTAGGTGACCCTTCTTCAACTAGTCAATCTCTTTTGCTTTTGGATCTAATCTCTTGTTTCATAGGGTGGACGGTGGAGGCCCATCCAATGTCGTCGCTCTGCCAACGGACTCTGGTGATCCCACCACAGAGTCAAAATCTTCCATAGGATCCACCAAGGTGTCTGCTGCACTGTACGGCCGCATCTATCGGGAGCGGAGCGAGATGGAGGCGCATTACGATGAGACCGTCAAGGAGCTGGCTCGTGTGCAGAGCATCCTTAATGATTTCCAAGCTGCTCTTCTGACGGCAGAGCGTGAGGCCGAGATAGCCACCAACCGGCAAACCATTGTCGATGCTCATGTTGTAGGTAAGCGTATTACTTCTAATCTATTGATCCTTGATATGTTCTGGCAATTGACCTTCTTGCTTGATCCTTCAGATCTCATGAGGCGCTTTGAGGAGCTCCAGCTTGCCGGGAACGTCGCCACTGCTGCTATGCACGCCCCGGGGGAGACCATCACTCAGATACTAGAGACCGTCCACGCTAGGGTGCACGAGGTGGCCAATCAAGGCATCATTACGGGTGCCTCTTTCACTCTGGCCGCTATTCAGGCGCACACGGGTCTGAATCTGCAGGACATGGACATCTCGCCGCCAATCGTGGATGCCATCGACGCCAACTCTGAACACTTCATGGCAGTAGCGGAGGCCATCGCTCAGGTCACCTCAACGCACTACGTCATTGGCAAGCTTACCTAGTCACCATGTAGCATAATGCAGTCTTTTGTAAGAGCTTCACCTTTTGCTGGAAATCTGTATAAATGAATGAATACTTCTGCAGTATGTTCCTCAAACCAGCTCAATCAGAACTATTTATGCTTTTCAATAAGACATTTGTGTTTGTTTTATTTTTTGCTCTAAAGGCAATGCATGTCGCATCGGCTATTACCAACATTTCTATTGGTTTTTACACTGAAGGCGATACTAATGTATCGGTTATTACATTTGATGTTCTGCTTAACAACCTATCTTTTGCTCTAGAAAATAGGCCAATTGCCCCTAGACATTCTATACTACCTTGAATGGATAGTCTAGTAATATCAGGCTGCATCATCCATTTACATCGGCCTCTACAACTCAATGTTCTTTTTAAAAGATGCTTTCGGAGCCGATGGCTCGAGCCGGCTGTTGATCTTCATCATTGATCGAGATAAAATTTCCTTGAAACTCTTTTTCAGAAAAACACTCAAAGCTTTCCAAATCCCAGTAGACATGATCAATGGAGGAGATGTTGATCGAATCATCAGCAGGTACAACCTCAATATCATTGTCGATCCACTGAATTATGTGTTGATGCATAGTTGAAGGTATGTAACAATTGGCATGAATCCAATCCCTTCCAAGGAGCAGGCTGTAGAATCCTTTTCCATCAATGACAAAGAACGTGGTGATCAACGTCTTGCTGCCAATTGTCAATTCAACACTTATTGCCCCCGGGTATCGGACACATTCCCTCCAAAGTCTCTCAGTTGCATATCTGTCTTGATCAAATCTTCAGAAGTCTTGCCCAACTTTTCGAATGTCGAGTAAGGCATAAGGTTGACTGTAGCACCTCCATCTACAAGCATCTTGCTCATAGGCTTTCCATCAACTAATCCTTTCACATATAGAGCCTTCAGGTGGCGATAACGCATTGGTTTGTCAAACACAGCTTGAGAAGTAAGAGCTAAATAAGCAGATATCTCTTCATATTCTGACTCATCAAAATCAGAGTAAACTTCTTGATCTCTTGATGCTCTAAACTCAATAGGCAAAATACACTGCATTCCAATAGGAGCCGATTTGCCTGAATCGGCAGTTTACTTAGCTTTCCAGACCTGTGCCTCCTTAGTTTTCTTCAGCTTGATCTCAGTTTCCCTTAAGCGTTGAACTGGCCTCTTTTGACTCCTAGAGAGACCACCAGGGCACCATTGGTTTACTTGCCAAACATGCTGCACTTCCTCCATGTCTTCATCATAATGATCATGTACTCTGTAATTATTTATGCATCGATCTCCAATAGGGTGTCTAAGTCTTTCATGGACAGGTTTGAGATTGCCAATATTCCCTGTACTAATCACTGCATTCAGGGCAGTTCCTCCTAGTGGGTAGCCTCAAACCTTCGTTCCAGCAATACCTGAAGAAAGGGCAACTCCAATGTGATTCAGCTTGTTCGCGTTCATACCTCTCTTCTTCAAGCATCCTCAAGCGCTCTCACTCTTCAAACTATCTCCTACGGTCCTTCTATTGCTGCCTCTGCCACTTGTTCAAAAGAATACGAGATGTCACACGAGGCCTTCTTTCAATCGACGCAGATGATTCTGGCTGCTCAGATCAGCTATTCTGCTTCTCACGCCTTCTCTTGATCTCGTGATACTCTTCATCAGTGAGCTACAGTCTTGTGTCTACTGATCTGGATTCTTTAGCTCTAGTAGAAGTCAGCACTTTGGCTTTCCCTTTTGGAAGCACAACATCAGCCATTGCAGAGTCAAAGGGGCTTTCATCGATCTTCATCTTGTTTGTAGCATCGAAAGCCAATCTCTTGGTCTCAATGGCTTTCTGGATTTGCCTCCTGAAGACATTGCACTCATTGGTGGAGTGAGTAGTGGAATTATGAGCCTTGCAGTACTTCTTGCCTTTAATCTCTTTAGGACTGAGTGGCTCATGTAACATCTTAATGAGTCCTTTGCTCAATAAATAATCAAAGATTCTATCAGCCTTTGAGGTATCAAAGTCAAACTTCTCCTGTGATTTTCCCCAAGGATGGCCGATAACACACTTCTTGTTCAGGTTCCACTCAATGAGCTGAATATCTTCTGCTTCATCTTCATCAGAGTCAAACTGAATCAAGTCCTTATAATAACTGCCACATTGGCTGCCTTCTGGTAATGATTCTACTGGCGTGGTGGTTGAGCATCAGAGACTGTAGCCACCCTGCATGCCAATGCACCAAGGTTGTCAAAGTTCATGCCCACAAGCTTCTTCTTCAAATAGGGTTGCACCCCCTGGATAGCCAATTTCACCAACTAGCTATCAGACAGGTTCAAAGAGAAGCACAAGCTCTTTGTTTGCCTGAATCTCTGGATGTAATCAAGACCCAATTCATTATGCTTCATCTTGACACTGGTCAAATCATCGATGTCCTTCTCGATGGTTCCATTGAAGAAATAGGCGTAGAATTTTCTCTCCAACTCATCCCAAGTATGAATAGAATTTCTTGGCAATGATGAATACCAAGAGAAGGCTGGACCTGATAGTGAAAAAGCAAAGAACCTGACTCTGTGGATTTCTTCAACTACAGCATCACCTAACTAAGCCAAATACTTGCTTATATGCTCCATCGTGCTAACATTGTCCTCCTCGGTGAACTTGGAGAACTCTGGAATTCTGTAGCCACGTGGGAGCTCTAGACGGTTGTACCATTTAGGATTTGGCATGCTGTATGACCCGGATTGACTCCTCTTCATGCCAAAATCCTTTTCCATCACCTCAACAAGCTTCTTGATCAACTGGTCATTGGGATCTATAGGTCCTCCGATCTTCGGGCAAGCAGGCATTCCCCAATGGTTGTAGCTTGACACATTTACAAAACCTGCTGGTGGTTCACCATCATCTTGGTCTTGAGCAACTTCTCCTCACAGAGCATGATTCACATGATAATTGATGGTTCTTCTAATTCTATCAATGGAGGGAGCTATTTTTTGAGCCGAAAGTGGTATATTGGGAGTTGTACCAAAATTAGGTGTAGGAGCACCTTTCGCTATTATGCTTGATGAGCAGCACTGCCATTTGTGCCTCCATTAGAAGTTGATGCCATATTTGGTTTGGGAGGATTCTGTGTACCATCACCAGTGCCTGTTGTAGTCTTCAGATAGAAATAAGCAGGTCCAAATTGATCAACAGGAAAACTGGCAAAGACGTCCTTCATGATATTGCCAAATGTCTTCAGAAAGTATGCTTGATGGTTTGCAATGGCTTCATTGATTGTCTTGTGCAATTGATCCATGAAGAAAAGTCTGTCTTGCTCATCCCCTTCAATAGTCTCTCCTGCCATCAGAATTTTGGCATCTGTTGTTTTAAGACGACTTTGCCATCATGCACTCTGCCAAAGCAAAGCAAGCACTTCTTCTCTAACTCCTCAAGAGTTTTCCCAATCACCTTCCTCTGCTCTTCATCAAGTTCGTCCAGAGTGACATTGAGGATGTTGTTAATGTTGAGATCAGCTGAATTCTTGGTCATGTTGACAATTGTGTTGTCCTACCGGGTGTGTCAAAAAGAGTGTTGGCGCAAAAACATGACCGCCTCATGCCAACAAGTCTTCTCGCAGGCCAGACAGACCAGGGCGTGAACGTCTCCTTGATCCCCGCGGCCTTCTCAGCAGCTGGTCCGATCGAACATGTCCAAGGCGTGCCAGTCAATTTGACCCTGAAATTAACAAGGTGGAAAATAGTCAAATTATGGAACCTGCCGGCGTGATTCCTGACAGTTTCGCATATGTGGCTAAATAGCCGATCTGATCAGGACATTAACTAGAGAGTCAACATCCAACATGTATTGACAAATAAAATTGAATAAACAGGCATGTGTAAACAAAGCAATCGTTCATGGCCTGGTGCTGATGAATAAGACAAGAGAAAAGCATAACCATTCATGATACGTGCTGAAACAGTAAAGAACTCATTGAATTGGCTATTCGAATACACATAAATAGAACAAAGCCCTTAACCAATTCAATCTATTCGATACAACAAATATAAAAGATCATACATGTATACAAGAAACTAGATTACGACTAACAGATCTACCAAGCGAGCTTATCAAACCAGCTAGTCTAAACAGAAGCATGTATATAATGTTATGAGTGTAGCTTCTGGTTACTCGGCTAACTTTGTCGATACCGACATGAGAATGAACTATATGCACAAACAAACCTTAACATAAACCTTTACTTAATCTCTTCAACCTCAAGTGAGATCAACGGTGCTACAACCACTATCAGTTAAACAGGAGTAAGCAAAGATCTATCTTAAGACCGTCTATACGCTAGAATGCGCACATATCACGAACAAGATTAATAAAATCTAGCTAATGCAAGCACGAGATTGATTATCAAAGCAATAAGATCTAACGTAAAAGCATTGATGACAATCGAATCTAAATAGATCTAAGCCAAATCTACCAATCTTGATCGGACAAAAGATATTGTTGCAATAAATAAACAATAAAAACCTAACAACACCGGTAACTTAATGAATCCGCTAAATTTGCCAAATCTAGCAGAGCCGATAACTGACCATGGGTAACTTAATGAATCTATCGGGCTGCCGAACCTAATAGAGCCGATAACTAGCCTATGCTAACGCACGCAATAGGAGGTCGAGCCGGCCCTATCAAACGCTAACATAAATTGTCAGCAAGTGCTTTGCATCGATAAGAGGTCGAGCCGGCCAAATCAAGCACAACACAAGCCCTTTGGCCATACTAATGATCGATAGGAGGTCGAGCCGGCCCCATCTAACAAAAGTAAAAGCCATGACGGTAAATTACAACAAACCAGAGTCGGACGCCCGGTGCAGCCTAGCTTGTCGAAGTAATTCACCGAGATCCTAGGAAAACTACGGGTTGGTGGCCGGAGCTTAAAGATAGTATTGATTGTCGAGAGAGTTTACAAGGTGCCGGGGCTTACGTATTTATACCCTGGTCTTTGACTGAGTCCTAACCTAATACGACTTGAAATAAGGAAAAAGACTCGATAACTGCCTAATCTAGATAACTTGGGCCCTACTATTCCGCCCTGTAGAGTCCCATGTCGTTGACGCGCCGTCTTCTGTCCTTGCCGGATTGGAGGTTACGTGACCTTACACACCTTCAGATAGCCGATTCCAGTTAGCCGATTTTCCTTAATTTAGCCGATTCCCCATTTTTCGGCCGCTATCAGCATTTCGCCGATTCAGCCAGCGTCCTCTGCGAGAGACTCTGCCTCCATGCTTGTCAGTCCAAATTTTGGTGCAAACAGTATGCAAAGGAAGTTGATGTGCCTGCTTGCTTGCCATCAGGAAGACAAAGTCGCGAACTAGCATAGTGGAACAAGCCACCAACGGACTTACTGAAAGCCTCATTTCATTCTGAATCCAAGACAGGAAGTTGGGGTGGTGCAAACAGGAAGAGGGGGAGGCCATCAAATCCAGCTCCTATGATGGATCAGCCGTGGGTCATTTGATTGACAGAGTCCAAACTTTGCTGGTGTCAAATTTTATTTGCTCTGAATGTGTCTTTGTTGGTACAGAATGTAATAGGGCTGCTCATGAGCTAGCCGGGCTGGGTTATCTGTGTATTGAGGGTGACGAGTTGATTACCAACTCTATGCAAGTGTATCTGTGATTGTTGCTAATAATTTGTTGGCTGATGAGTAATGGAAAAGAAACACAGATTGAAAAAAAAAGGAACCATCTACCGTTCTTGTACTGCTGGTGTAAAATAATTCTTGTGTGCATTCTCAAGTGCAATCTTGCCGAAATTGGTGAACTAGGACATTATTATACTACATTCTATATAAAGGACTTAATAATATATCATTTATATTGGTAAGTGTAAAAAAATTGTAATTATGTTATCTTTTTTTTATCTATTTGTATGAACTAGCAAGAAAATGGTACACGAGAATGATAATGATATTTAAGATTGATCATGGCTTGTAACAGTTGTTATGCGGGGATTCCAGCACCTTGATAGCCCCCTCCCCCTCTTCCATTTGTGGGTTGAACATGCTTCCACAGATCCAAGCTGTCCGTAACCCTATGATAAATCTGTAGTGTACCATATATTGTACCGACGATACAATCATCGATGTTCTTTAATCAGTTCATATGTATTTTGTACGGGTTCTAGAATGACATAAAAATATTGTGGTATGTCTTTTGAGATTAATATATTTGATATAATGACTACACTCTCGCTTCGTTATTCAACAAGATTCTATCAATCTCAAGCCGCATTGACTGCGTCCAGAAAAAGCTACTAGGGAAGAAGACGATGAAAAAACATGGATAGAATATTCTATATTTTTGGTTTTTTATGTGTTGGGTACCTAAGAAAGGGGTATTCTTAACCCTCGACTAAGGGGACTAACCCCTGACATCAACAAACCAAACCCAGTATCATTAGCCCTCACCTAGCGTGGAAACGCAAATGCCAGGCCATACTGGACCGGCCCACGAACGGGCCTCGGTGGTCCGGACGGCTACCATCCGACGTACCCCGCTTGAGGCAAAGCAGATCACTCGAGGGTGCCACTCAACCCACCCCTCGGTGATGGAGATTCGCCCGAGCAAACGCGCAACCCTCAAGTGCGACGCACCCCCTCAAATACCTACCTCCAGTACGAATCCAGGAGCATTTAATACGTTCAACCTACTCCCGTCTAACCTCGTGGCACAGTGACGGTAACAGTTACTAGTACACCGGTCAAAACTTACTTTTACCTCCCATATCCGGAAATCTCGCGGGTCGTACCACACTGTGCCCTATTCGGCACTCCCTCGAGACGCGTTTGTCGACACATCTCCCATATTTCCTGGGCTCGTTCTTATCCGCTCGGGCCTCAACCCCCTTTGATCACCCCCTCGAGCGGGACTTCGTCATCACCGGTCAACACTCCAACAACTCCCGACGCGACGGCTACAGGGATCTGCACGATCGTGCTTAGACGTCCGTCTATCACGACCATCAGCTACGTCACCTTACGCACGAGAAGGATGGCTGCGTCATCTCCGAACACGTCACTACAGGACACGCCATGCCCGGCGCACGCCTCTATAGCAACACCAACATGATCGGCACCACCTCCTCGACGTCAGCAGCCATGTCCGCCCTAAGATCCATGTACCCCCTGTAACACCTCTGGTGTTATATTGACTAAAACCTGCCATGTCATCATATGCACTGCAAAGCATTCATGATTAGGTCAACCTTGATGTGCATTAACTAAAACAAGTTTACACTTTATAAGTTGATTGTGTTTCTGAAATGTGTTGTCACATAAAATAATAAAACCCTACTTTCGAATGTCATCGCAAATACTTGGTTTATATTCTATGTACTTGAGGTGTAAACTGTCTTTACACTAGTGTCAAGCATAGTGTATAAATCTAAGTCCAACTCTAAAAATGATTTCCTTATTTGAAGTTGAATTTGGATTTCAAAGCTTATTCTCAAGTTTTGCAATTCGAATTCAAATTCAAATTGGAAAGCTATAAAAGGTTTTTCAAAAGGTCAACCTGGTCAACCAAGGGTGTCATTGGGTCATTGACCTAAAAATATCCTTGGATGATGTATGTGATCACTAATGACCAACCAATTAAGTTAGAAACCAAATCGAGTTTGAATTTGATTTCAAAAACCCTTATTTCAAAACCTAGTTTTATCCCCTTTTCTGTAATTTAAAATATATAAAGAATTTGGAGATACTCTAAAAAGGTAATTTGTATATCTTGACAAGAGCTACAAATTTGGTATATAAAGTTTTTCAAGTTTCTAAAAGAAATTTCAAATGAATTTGAAAATACCGTTTTCTAGCATTTGTTCCCTTTTGATTTTAAAACCATAATTCAAAAATTATGCATAATTTTGGAAAACTTTGTATATGAAAAAGGTTTGGTTTGAAAGGTTAAACATTTCATAGTTTTGAAGATTTTGAAGTTTTATTGAAAAATCAAAAGTAATTTCAAATGTTTGTTCCTAAGGTTTTATCCCCTTTCTAACTTTGAATTCAAATTTCAATATCCAGATAGAATTTGAGGATGCCAGTTAAATGAAAAGTGTAGCTCTTGAAAAGTTATGCAAATGATATTTTTGGAGATTTTCAAGTTCTTATATAAATTTTAGAGTAATTTATAATTTCAAACAAATGGCATTTCTGTAATTTTTGCGAACAGTACCGAAACTTATCGTCGCCCGCCATCGCCGGCTTCTCAACCCGCGCCGCCGTCCACCGCTGCACATGCTCGGCTGCTAGCACACTCCTAGACGCGTGAAGGTTCATCGTCGTCGTGTCGTCCGCCCATACATCGCCTCCGCCCTATAAATAGGTCAGCCGTGGCCGACTTCTCCTTCTTCTCCCTGCCGCCGTCGCCGACGACCTCGCTCCGCCGCTCGAATTTGCCACCATCGCTCCATCATCACCCGATTGCTCTTGCCAATAGCTCTGCCACATCCTTGCGGTCAGTTTGAGCTAGCTCGTGTTTGCTCTCCTCGCCCGACCAGCCCGCGCGCCGTCGTCTTCTTCGCGGCCGGTCGCTGAGCTGCCGCGAGCTTCCTCGCCGTCCCCCGCCGCTAAGGTAGAAAATATTTTACCTTTAACCCTCACATCATGTTCTCCGTGCTTCGCTGCCCCTTATGCGCCTCTTGGTCGGTCTGATGGTGCACAGGAAACGCCGGAACGCCGTTCTTGCCGTCGGAGCGCTGCCGCCGCCATCAGCGCCGCCGACCGCAGCTCAACTCAGCCACTCCGAGCCTCCATCAACGTGCGCATCAGCACCGTGGTGAGCTCCTGCAGCTGTCTGCGCTATCAATTTCATTCTTACCACATCATGGCCGCCGGCCACCGTAGCTCGCCGCCGGCGCAGTGTTGCCAGCGCCGCCGCGCGCGTAGCCGTCGTGGCTGGAGTTCCAGTTTGGCCTCATCTTGTTGCCAAACGAGTTCGTCTGGACTCCCTGCGTACGCCTGAGTGCTCCCCCTCGCCGAAAACAGCTCCGGTGAGCGTTGCCGCCACGCCCGAGCTCTGCCGCGCCGCCATGGCCGCCGGCGTGGGTGCCGCCGCCGCTCCACCGCGCCGTTAGCTACCCTGATCGACTCCCCGTATCAAGCTGAGCCCGATGGTACAAACCTCGTCGCCAGAGACCTCGCCGTCGGCGAGTAATCGCCGGTCAACCGCCGCGCCGCCGTCGGTCAGCGCGGGAGTACTGTGCCGATTTTTCTTTTTCTATTTTCAAAAAACGATTTAAATGTTATTTTCTTTGAAAAATCATAATAATTCATTTATAGCTCCAAAAATTCTAAAAATTTTTGTGTGTGTTCTTTATGATGTCATCTACCTAGAAAAATATCAAATGCCAAATTTGAGTACTTTTTGCATATGTTAAAATTAGCCCTTTTAATTAAAAAATGGACCTTCAATGATTTTTAATAAATAAAATAATTGGCTTTTAATTCTGAAATTTGTTTTGCCATCTAATTAGGACAAGAGCTTTTCAAAATAAAATTTTGGCCTTAATTGGATAACTTTAATTTTATGCCTTTATTTAATGCCTTTAAATAATTAATTAATCTCTTTAATTAAGTTAATCATTATAGGATTTGTTTGACTTTGAGATTGATTGATGACCTTAGTCATTAACCTTAATGACCTTTGGCACTTTAATTAATTATTTGCGCTTACCTTAATCATGTCATTAGGGCTTAATCAACGTTATTTCATGTGTTTAATTAATTTCTTAAATGGCGTAGTTAACCCTAATAAGCTTAATAAGCAAAGTTTTGTTGGCTTGCAACTTTATCGTGAAGGAAAGTTGTACTCAAGCCCTTAATCTGGTCATGCATTCATCGAGCATCATGTTTACTATTTCATCATGTTGAAGCATATCAATTATCGAATAGTTTCCGTTAACGGAGAGTTAACGTTGTCGCACTAGATCCCAAGGACGAGCAGATTCAGGAATCGGGAGTTGATCCGGAGTTCGAGACCGTCTACCCTGAATACCAAGGCAAGCCCCGGATGCATTCAAACCCTATTCTATTTATAAAAGTTTTGCTGCTTCAGTTATTCTATGTTGCATTAGGTAATAGGAGTTGAGTGAAAACCCACCAACTGCATTACTTGTCTTATATCCATAATTCCTTGTTACCTGTTCAAACAGATGGTTAGTAATGCTTAGCCCAGCTTAATTAATTAAATGTTCAAAGGGAAAAAAATGAAAAAGATGAGATTGGTTTATCTGTTGAGATCATGATGATAGTTAATAAATCGAGTCCGGACGGCTAACTTGCATTGGGAACGGAGTCCCTCTGTAGTGTTTCCGTCTGTTGATGCCCTAGGTCCCGTCCGTTGATGATCTGGTGATATCGAGAAATTAGAAAATCCACATGCATGAAGTGATATACTGATGGTTGAAGCCGTGTATATCATGGAGTGACTTATAGTGGGGCCAGAGACCCCGCATATGTCATAGTGTGTTTTACTGTGGGTTTAAGTTCCCACGTATCTCGGTACACTGGGTCGAAGTGCTCACGTGTATCATGTGGTGACATATGGCTGCGGTTGTTATCCCGGTATATTGGTTCACCTGCTATGCTTAGGAGTTAGAGTCTCCTGCATATCAGTAACCTAGGTCCCAGCTGGGTATGAAATGGATTCGAATCGCCGTGCTTCTCGGAGAAGAAGACTCGATCGGTGTTCATCATCGTAGTAACAACTTGAACAATGACTAAGGTTTAATAATGAAGTTGGTTGGTAACTGGAGCTAGATCCAAGCAAAATTTTCTTTCTGTTAAGCTTTTCCGCAAAATTTCTTATCTCTTACAAACCTTACCTTGTCCCTCTAGCTTGCATTTCTTGAGTCTTCACCCCTCTTTTTCGTCGGGTTAGTCTTGTTGAGTACTTTTGTACTCAGGGTTTGTTGAACCCTTGTTGCAGGTGAGACTCATGGGCAGGAGTGCTTTGCGTCCTGCTGCATGACAGTCGTCGAGGAAAGTGACGACGAGTAAGATGTTTAGCTCTTGGGCAGAGCTTATCGTTTGGTATTGTAATAAAGTTTTCTATCGCTACTCCACTACTATTATGGTTTGTACAATTTAAACTTATGGTTGTAAATATTTGAAATTCAAAGGTTTGTAAACTGATGTTATTGTAAGTCTTCCACTATTTTACTCCGATGTATATTATTTACACAAAACTGTTGTAATACTACAATGCCTCTTTATAACGATTGATCCTGCTCGGAGAATCGTGGATGATTCGAGATTTACCCGACAGACTTTTTAAGTCGTATGGAACACCTTCATGGTTATTTGGAGTCTGTTTAGACAATAATCATGCGTGTGGGCCATATGATTTAGAAGGTTCTGCCACACCCCCTGTGCCCCTTCTTCGCCTATAAAAGGGGGCGCCAGGCCCTAGTCTAGATGAGGGGTAACGAACTCAACCAAAAAACATAAGGCATAGAGAACGACCAGAGCCCGAAATGCTTAAGTCCTAGCTCACTCACTTGCACGCTTGTATTCACCCCTGTACAAGCACTTCGGTGCAAGATAATACAAACTTTTCCCCGCCCCCATTGGACGTAGGGCCTTCTATTGCCCGAATCAGGATAAACCTTGTGTGTTCTTCTTGCATCACCATCCGGATTAGGGAGCACACATCACATATTCACTCGTTGGTGCTCGGCCCCCGGGGTCAAAACACCGATAGTTGGCGCGCCAGGTAGGGGATTTGCGTGTCACCAACGATTTCCCGCCACTTCTCCAGATGGCAGACTTGGCGTCATTGCTTCTGCGAGCCACGGTGATCTGGTTTGGGAGCCTGGAGTTCATGTCACTCGGCCACGGCTATGACATGACTCTGCTCTCGATCGGAGATCCGAGCGGAGGCCGCAGCGAGCCCCCACGATTAGGAGGGGCCGCACGCCGTTCTCGCCACCATGCCTCCGTGTCCAGGAGGAGGCGCGATCGGCGCCGCCATCACCATCGACCTGCGTCTGGGTTGGCACCCACCGCGTTTCCCCTGCTCCTGGTAGGCGACGAGGGGCCCCTGGTTGGGGACCCATCTGATCCGTGTCCAGGAGCGGAGGATGAGCCGGCGGGACTCTACGAAAACCTTGACTTCACCTTCATAATGCTTTCGTCGAGGGAGCCCGGCGAGGCTCCTCCGGCGCGCTCGGCACCGTCACCCCCAATCTGCTGCCACACGGGCTGTTTGGAGCTCGCCGCCAGTTCCCATTCGGTCTGGACAACGCCACCAAGATGAACTCCGCCACGATCCGCTCCAATGTGAGCGCGCATGAGGACAGCTTGGGGGCTCTCTTGCGTGCTACCATGGACCTAGCAGCTGTCCTTCTGGCCTCGGAGGACCTTGGCTTCTCGCGAGCACCTCGCCCGAGGCGGTACACCCTCGGCACGATGCGACGTCAGCTCGAGGAGGAGTGGCGCGGGCAGTTCCCTATCTTCTACTCCGGCAGCTCTGACTCTGACTCTGACCACTACGACCCCACCCGCGAGTGTTTTCACATCGAGGGAGGAGTCGCGTCGAGCGTTGATACCATCGACCCAACGTCCACGCCAGCCGCCGCGGCCACAGCCGGAAGGGCCCTTATAGTGGCGGACCCGGAAGAGCAGCCGCCGGCTACGCCCCAAGACGAACGACCACATCTGGACGACCAAGGCGCTTAGCTCACGCAGGTCCGGGAGATGCGAGCCTAGCTCAACGACGATCAGGAGCGCCTGCGCCAGCTCGAGCGGACCCTCGAGCAGGAGCGCTGACCCCTGCCCGACGAAAGGGCCCGAGCTAGAGCCCGAGAGGTTAACTGATAGATCATTAAAGACGGGGGACCTGAGCACCCTGTCATTAACCATTTCCCCGAGCCAGCTAGAACATCGTCGTGGCCGCCATGGTTCTTCGTAACATGCCCACGTCGTCGAACCCTCAAGCTCGGCGGATACAGGACAAGGTCGAGGGACTCCTCAAGGTCGCGGCCGCACAGCAGGCCGAGAGCTCGGCCTCGAGAGGTCGAGGGGTCACCACGGAGCAACCTGTTGAACCCCCCGCGATGAGAGGGAGGGCTCGGTTCATCAGGAAGTGGCCTCCCGAGCAAAGAAGGCGATCCATGTCCGAGGCCGCATCATCGACAACCGTGAAGCCCAAGACGCGCCCTATGACATCATCGAGAACCGACGGTGCAAGAGCGGGGACCCAAAAGATCGAGGCTACAGCGCCCATCGAGGGGGACGCAACGACAGTGACGAGGAACGTCGGGCCCCCGAGCCGCCGAGCCATCAAGTCTTCAGCAGGGCGATCCGCAACACGCTGATACCGAACCCCTTCCAACCCACCATGAGTGTCGTCAAGTACAATAGGGAGACCAAGCCCGAGCTCTGGTTGGCCGATTTTTGGCTAGCCTACCAGCTGGGTGGGGCACGCGACGACCGCGCCATCATCCGCCAACTAACCCTATTTCTTTCTAACACAGCTCGAAGGTGGCTCGAGGAGCTCCCTCCCGATCAAATCCGCAACTGGGCTGACCTGGTGCGGGTCTTCGAGGGGAACTTCAAGGGGACCTACGTGCGCCCCGAAAATTCCTGGGACCTCCGCAACTGCAAGAAGCAGCCCAGGGAGTCCCTATGCGACTTCGCCCGACGCTTCTCCAAGCAACGCACCGAGCTCCCGCACATCCCCGACCACGATGTCATCCTGGCATTCATCTCAGGTACCACCTGCAAGGAGTTGGTACGGGAGCTGGGACGCAATCGCCCCAAGACTGTCGATGAGCTGATGGACGTAGTTGCCAACTACGCAGCCGGCGAGGAGGCAGTCGGAGCCTTTTTCGAGAACGAGAAGGGTAAAGGGAAGGCGCAAACGGCCGACACCGAGGGCACGAGCAAGGGCCCCAAGAAGGGCAATAAGAAGAAGAAGAAGAACCAGCAGGGCAAGCATGAGGCTGTGGACGACGATGTCGTCACTGCGGTCGAGCGCAAGAAGCCTCGAGGTCCCCCCGAGGGGGCCGTCTTTGACAAGATGCTGAAGGAGCCTTGCCCTTACCACAAGGGAGGGGCTAATCATAACCTCGAGGACTGCCGCATGCTCAGAAACTACTACAAGTGTCTGGGCATCGAGAAGGACGATCAGAAGAAGGACAAAGGCGGCGACAAGGGTGGTGACAAGGAGGATGATAAATTCCCCGAGGTCTTTGACTGCTACATGATCTATGGCGGCCCCTCGACCCAGCTCATGCCTCGACAGCGCAAGAGAGAGTGTCAAGAGGTCTTCTCCGTTCGAGTCGCTACACCTCAGTACCTCGATTGGTCTGATGCTCCCATCATGTTCGACCGTGATGACCATCCGGATCGCGTCGTCAACCCAGGAGTCTACCCGCTCGTCATCGACCCAATCATCATCAACACCCGCCTCTCCAAGGTCCTCATGGACGGAGGCAGCAGCCTCAACATCATCTACCGTGAGACCCTAGACCTCCTGGGGGTCAAGAGATCATAGCTGCGGCCCAGCGCCGGAGGCTCCCATGGAGTTGTGCCAGGGAAGAAGGCCCTGCCCGTTGGTCGCATCGACCTCCTCGTCTACTCGGCACCCCCACAAACTTTAGAAAGGAGATCCTCACCTTCGAGGTGGTTGGGTTCCACGGTACGTACCACGCCATCATCGGTCGACCCGGATACGCACAGTTCATGGTGATCCCCAACTACACGTATCTCAAGCTCAAGATGCTGGGACCCAAGGGCGTCATCACCATCGGCTCCTCCTACGAGCACGCATACGACTGCGACGTCGAGTGCATCGAGAATGGAGAGGCCGTCGAGGAGTCCACCAGGCTAGCCTTGATCCTCAAAGGCCTCGCCGCTAAGGCCCCCGAGCCCAAGCGCCACGCAGGCAACTTCGAGCCCGCAGAAGACACCAAGAAGATCCCCTCGACCCGAGCGGCTCCGGCGAGAAGGCGCTGACGATCAGTGCCACCCTCGATAACAAATAGGAAGTAGTGCTTGTCGACTTTCTCTGCGCGAACGCCGACATGCCGGGCTGAAAGGTCCTTGTGTGGTTTTGGTAATTGAGCGACAACTTAGGTGGACTAACATGTGTTATGATTAAGATACACAGGGGTTAGTTCACAAGGTCATCTGTCTGGGCAACATATGCCATGGAGGGCTTGATGTTGTTACATTGCTCACACATGTGTTGATGAAGGAGCTTTATTGCATATGTGACATGACATGGAGTCATGTGACCAAGTTGGTGAAGATCAAGATGAGGCTTGACTCGATGGACCGGTGGATGTGTGAAGGACAAGTCAAGGCTTTGAAGCGATGGACCATGAGACGGTGAAGCTTGAGCAAGACTTGGTGCCGATGGACCATGAGACGGTGAAGAGCAAGAGAGGTCAAGATCGATGGACCTAGAAGGTTGCATAATGATATGAAGTGGATCATATCATCTGATGATCGTGTCGGTGCATTGGTTGCATTAGCACATTGGAGGACGATGGAGAAAATGGAAATGCGCAAGGCAAAGGTATAACCATAGGGCATTTCATTTCACCAGTCTAAGGTTGAGTAGAGAAGAGCTTGACCGGATTTAGGATAGATGGCCGTGCTATCAAGAGGGGCAAATTGGTTTGCATATCGGTCATCTAGTGCCACTTGAGTGATCTAACATTGCGACATGCTAGGATCGAGTGGCATTGTGAGATCAAGAGAAAATCCTTTGAAAATGATTGTGAAAATGCTAACACACATGCACATGGTGATGTACACTAGGAGGTGGTTAGCACATTTGCAAAGGCAGAGGTGTTTGCAGGGTTGAATTAGATTCGGTGCTTTTGGATAAATTAGAGAGCTATTTTCTATAGCGTCGGATGCAAGTTGGTTGGTGAAAACATGCTAATTCTCATGCACAAGGTGGTATACTTGTTGATTAGCATGTATGATAAAAGGTGGCGAAGTTTGGCGTCGACGCGGGCTTGGAAGTGCAAACCTTCCAAGCGCCGGACGCTGGCGTGCGGAGCGCCGGACGCCGGTCTGGCGTATCCGGCGCGTGGAAGGCGAGACAGGCAGTCTGGCGCGTGCGGCGTGACAGCCCCGAGCGAGGTACGCACTGTGTAGCATCTGGCTCTCGGTGGACGCGTCTGGCGCCATTGCGCGTGGCACGGAGAGTGAACGCGCCGGACACTGAACAGTGGAGGGGCAGCGTCCAGCGCTCAGTGGATCTGCAGCGTCCGGCGTGGCCTAACGGCCAGACGCGCGGATGGTGAACGCACCGGACGCGTCCGACGGTTCCATCAGACGCGTCCGGCGCATTGATCTGAGCCGTTTCGAGAAGTAGCCGTTGGGAGCCAACAGTCGACTTTGAACGCGGGCGACACGTGGCGCAAGATGAAGCGCCGGACGTGTCCGGCGGTTCCATCAGACGCGTCCGATGCTCATGTTGAGGTGCCCGAGGGGGCAACTGCTAGTTTGAGCATTGGGCTATAAATAGAGATGGTGGCCGGCCTTGGGCGTGTGCTGAGCACCTTGGGGACTTTGTGTCTTCGTTAGAGAGTGCTTGGAGAGCCCTCTACTTACTTGAGCTTGATATTGTTCATCCGATCGAGTGAGTGAGCAATTTTAGTACGTTGCTTTGGGAGAGAGCATTGTGTGGCACTAGGTGTTCGTGTTGCAAGCCGGTGGGCTTGTTACTCTTGGAGGTTGCCACCTCCTAGACGGCTTGGTGGCAAGAGACTCCGTCGAAGTACGCAAGGAAATTGTGCGGTGCTCCGGAGAAGAGATTATGAGGGGTTCTTGAGCCTTCCCCACAGGAGTCGTGAGTTGGCTACTCTAGTTGAGCTCGTGGCTTGGAGGATCCTCATCTTGTGTTGGTTACACGGTGCACCCGGCTGCGGGATTTGGCTAGGAGATGCCAATTAGCGCGTGAACCTCCAAGTGAGTGTATCGCCACAAGAGGACGTAGCTTGGTGGCAACCAAGTGAACCTCGGTAAAAATCACCGTGTCATCTTGTTCCACACTTCGCGATGGTTTGCGTTCTCTTACTCACAAGCTTACTTTTACATTCTTACATTCATTTGTATAGCTTGTGTAGTTGCTCTTGTGTTTGATTTGCTTGTGTAGCTTGTTAAACACCTTCTTGCTTGTGTAGCTAGAAGTAGTTCTCTTGCTTTTCTTATCTTGTGTAGATTAAGTAAAGTTGCACTCTTAGGTTCGGTTTGTGTAACCTTGTCCTTGAGCATCTAGTGAGCTTAGGTTGGCTTTGTGCTTTTGCTCATTAGAATTATGTAGGTGCTCCCTTGCCTGATAAAGTAGTAGTTTCTTAGGTTTGTGTGACCTTGCAAGCTAGACTTGATTAGGAGGGCACTAGTTAGTTTGGCACCTTGCTTTCTTGTGTAGGATCTTTTACAAGGTGCATCTAGAGTTATAGTTAGAGGAGTGAAGTCTTGGCTAGACCGATAGTTTTAATTCCGCATTTATTTCGGTTAGCCGGTGCGATAAGTTTTAGAAAGGACTATTCAACCCCCCTCTAGTCCGCCATCTCGACCTTTCATGGGCATACCGAGGGAAGTCGTCGAGCACGTCTTGGAGATCTGGGCCGGGTCCAGACCAGTGAAGCAACGCTTGCGCCGCTTCGACGAGGAGAAGTGCAAGATCATCAGCGAGGAGGTGCACAAGCTTTTGGTGGCCAGGTTCATCAAGGAGGTTCATCATCCCGAGTGGTTAGCCAATCTTGTACTAGTTAAGAAAACGAATGGAAAAATGAGGATGTGTGTTGATTATACTAGTTTGAATAAAGCATGCCCCAAAATTCCATTTCCTTTACCACGCATTGATCAAATTGTTGACTCCACTGCGGGATGTGAAACTCTCTCTTTTCTTGATGCTTATTCCGGCTACCATCACATCAAGATGAAGGAGTCCGACCAGCTCGCGACCTCCTTTATCACTCCTTTTGGCATGTACTGCTATGTTACCATGCCCTTCGGCCTTCGAAACGCCGTGTCAACGTACCAGCGATGCATGCTTCACGTTTTCGGCGAGCACATAGGGAACACAGTCGAGGCCTATGTCGACGACATCGTAGTCAAGTCAAAAAAGGTCGACAACCTCATCGAGGACCTCAAGATCGCGTTCAAGTGCCTTCGAGCCAAAAACATCAAGCTCGACCCCGAGAAATGAGTCTTTGGCGTGCCTCGAGGCATACTCTTAGGATACATCGTCTCTCAGCATGGTATCGAGGCCAACCCCGAGAAGGTCGCGACAATCACCAAGATGGGGCCGATTCGAGACCTGAAGGGTGTACAGAAAGTCACGGGCTGCCTCGTGGCCCTCAGTTGCTTCATCTCGCGCCTGGGAGAAAAGGCCCTGTAGCTGTACCGACTCCTGAAGAAATTCGAGCACTTCGCGTGGACCATCGAGGCCAAGGAAGCCCTCGGTAAGCTCAAAAATATGTTGACCTCCCCCGATTCTCGTACCGCCTCAACCTGCCACAACGTCCAAACAAGCCGAGCCACTTCTCCTCTACGTCGCCGCAACCACCCAGGTGGTCAGCGCGGCCATAGTGGTCGAGAGGCAGGAGGAAGGGCACACACTGCCTGTCCAACGGTCGGTTTACTTCATCAGCGAGGTGCTCTCGGAGATGAAGGTCCGCTACCCGCAAATCCAGAAGCTGCTCTACGCCATCATGCTCACGCGCCGCAAGCTCTAGCACTATTTCCTCAGCCACCCGGTCACCGTGGTTTCATCCTTTCCCCTGGGGGAGATCATCCAAAACTGGGAGGCCGCGGGAAGGATCACTAAGTGGTCGGTCGAGCTCATGGGTGAAACTATCACCTACACGTCGCGCAAAGCGATCAAGTCTCAGGTGCTGGCAGACTTCATCGCCGAGTGGACCGACACCCAGCTTTCGTCGACGCAAATTCAAGCCGAGCTTTGGACAATGTACATCGACGGGTCACTCATGAAGACAGGAGCAGGCGCAGGCTTGCTCTTCATCTCACCCCTCGGAGTCCACATGCGCTACGTCATTCGCATCCACTTCGCCGCCTCCAACAATGTCGTGGAGTATGAGGCCCTTGTCAACGGTCTGCGAATCACCCTCGAGCTTGGGGTTCGACGCCTCGACATTTGGGGCGATTCGCAACTTGTCATCGACCAAGAAATGAAGGCCTTGAGCTTCCATGACCCTAAGATGGAAGCCTACTGCAATGAGGTACGCAAGCTAGAGGATAAGTTCCACGGACTCAAGCTCAACCACGTCGCTCGACGCTACAACGAAGCCATGGACGAGCTCGCCAAAATTGCATCTACTTGAGGTAGCGTCCCGCCAGACGTCTTCTCAAGGGACCTCATTGAGCCCTTTGTCGACTTGGGCTCAGGGGCTGGCACCGCACCGTCAACACTCGACCCCCCAGCCTCAACCAAGGCCCCCTCGGCCGGGGCTGAGGTCATGGAGATCGAAGGGTCACCCCCACCGTCAAGCCCACCACCGGACTGGCGCGTTCCCTTCCTCAACTTCCTTATTCGAGGGGAGCTCACAGAAGACCGAACCGAGGCTTGACGGATAGCTCGACGGGCCAAGACCTACGTCATCTACGGCGATGACAAGGAACTCTACCGACGAAGCCCGACTGGGATCCTTCGGCGTTATATCAGCATCGAGGAAGGCGGGAGGCTCCTCGAGGACATTCACTCAGGGGCTTGCGGCCATCACGCCGTGCCAAGGACCCTCATCGGCAATGCCTTCCGGCAAGGTTTCTACTGGCCGACCACTGTCTCTGACGCCATCAACCTCATCCGCTCGTGCGAGGGGTGCCAATTCTACGCCAATCAAACACACCTCCCGACTCACGCCCTGCAGATGATCCCCATCACTTGGCCATTTGCGGTCTAGGGGCTCGATCTCATGGGACCTCTCAAGAAGATAACCGGGGGCTACACGCATCTGCTCGTAGCCGTCGACAAATTCACCAAGTGGATCGAGGCTTGGCCTGTTACCAACATTCGCTCCGAGCAAGCAGTCCTGTTCTTCAACGACATCATCCACCGCTTTGGGGTCCCCAACGCCATCATCAGCGATAATGGCACGTAGTTCATTGGCAAGAAGTTCTTGAACTTCTGCGACCACAATCACATTCGTGTGAATTCATCCGCAGTCGCTCATCCTCGAACCAACAGCCAGGTCAAACGCGCCAATGGCATGATCCTTCAGGGCCTCAAACCAAGAATCTACAACCAGTTGAAGAAGTATGGCAAGAAGTGGGCTACCGAGCTACCCTCAGTCCTATGAAGCCTAAGGACGATACCTAGTCGAGGGATTTACCCCGTTCTTCCTGGTCTACGGGTCCAAGGCTGTCCTCCCCACCGATCTTAAGTACAGGTCCCCTCGACTAAAGGCCTACAACGAGCAGACAGATGAGGAGGCCCTCGCAAATGCCATCGACAAGCTCGAAGAAGATCGAGACATGACCCTCCTCCACTTCGCGAGGTACCAGCAGAAGCTTCGACGCTACCACGACAAGCACGTGCGCAAGAGGGATTTCTAAGTTGGCGATCTTATCCTCCGTAGACGACAAAGCAACAAGGGGCGCCACAAGTTGACTCCACCGTGGGAAGGCCCATATACCGTAGCTGAGGTGCTGAAACCTGGGACATACAAGCTAGCGAATAACAAAGGTGAAACCTTCATCAATGCTTAGAATATCGAACAGCTACATCGCTTTTACCCCTAAGGCCTCGGGCCTTGTACATTGCTCGTATTTTGTACAAACTATGGCATCATGAATGAATGAATAAAAAATGGCTTCAATTCAGTATATTTTCTTATTTGTTCATATAAGGTAGCCTTGACTCCGCTCCATCAGAGTCGAGCCTTCCTCGGGGGCTATGAGGGGGGAAACCCCCCGAAGTCCTCAAAAAACTCACAAATTTTTTCCAAACTCAACGTCTATCCTTTCTTACGTGCCTCGATATGTGCAGCTACTTAGCCGAAAATGCCACGAGTGTCCCGAGGGTCGAGGGTTGTTGAGCCGGGAGCTCGCCTACGCCTCTGCGCTACGGTAACTCCACTCACTCCCCCCTTCGAGGGGCATGACCGTGCATTGAGTTCACTAAGTAGAAACACAATCAGGGCATACAAGAAAGAAAAGGACATAAAGCATATGAAATATACACACATAAATGTTTTAAGGCCCTCCGGGCCACGATACCACAATATCACAAAAACTAACTTATTACATGGGCCTCTCTGCCCAGAATTAGCTCACAGGCCCTGGTCGTCATCGCCACCGTCACCTTCTTCACCGGCGTCCCCGCGTCCTCAGTAGGAAGAACCTCGGGCTCGAATAGCTTCGCTAGCTTCTCGCCCCGCTCCTCGGCATCCTCGATTAGGCCCTGGCACCGCTCCTCATTCTCGGTGTCCATTTTGGTGAGGTCAGAAACGAAGCCGTGCTTCACGACGTTCATGTCATACATGAAGCCGGAGTAGACAACCGCCATTGCCCGCTTCACGCCGATGTGGAGTGCCTCGCAGACGTGATCCCTCAAGGTGGCCCCGAGCTGGTACAGCTGGTCGACGAGCGTGGTCCCACGCACCTCCTCCCTGGCCTCCTCAACGGGCTCGATCCCTCAAGAGTCGCAGAGCCTGTTGATAGCGACGCGGAGCCGATCGGTCAATGCTGTTTCAGCCAGAAGGCCCTCCTGCAGCGCTTTGGCGGCAGTCTGAGTGTAGAGCAGGTCCGTCTCGAGGCCTAAAGGATGAAATGAAATTCAGTCATGGCGCACGGAGACAAGGAATTCGAAACTAAGCAAGAACACTCGCAGTGGGTGTTAAGGGCCTAGCGAGCATCCGCCACTTCGTCACGCTCCTTCCGAGCCTCGTCCCGCTCCTTATGGGCATCCTTGAAGGCACGGACCACCTCCGTCTTCTCAAATCGCAGGTTTTTGAGGGCCTGGCCAGCTGGAATGATGGATTGCTCCTTCTCTCGAAGAGTCTCCTTCATCGTGTCAAGCTCGGCGGCAAGGGAGTTGGCGTGGCGTTTCTCCCCCCAGCTGAGATGGTGAGGGCGTCGCGTGCCTCAGAGACTTGGGAGACATCGGTCTTGAGCCTCTGGATGTGCTTCGTAGCATCTCAAGCCTCTCCCTCGAATGACTTGACACGCTCGAGGGCCCTCCGTGCCTCGTCCAGGGCCTAGGCGCCGTCCCTCTTGGCCTTCTCGGCATCCTCCTTGGCCTTGGCAGCCTCTTCCTTGGCCCGAGTGGTTTCCCCTCGAGCCGCCTCGGCATCCTCCCTTGCCCTGGCGGCCTCTTCCTTTGCTTGCCTCACCTCCTCCTTAGCCCGAGCCACCCTGTCCCAGGCAGACTGGCCGGCCTCAAGCTGACGCAGCACCTCCTCCCGACCGTTGTGGGTCTCATGGAGGAAGTGGGACTTCGAGTGGGAGCGGCTGCTCACGTCCTGGAAACAAGAAACAGAAAATCAGTCACCAGTTAAGGAGGACCAAAGCCAAACACACTCGGAGAAACATTTACCGAAAGGCCTCGACCAAGGTCCTTAGTGGCGATTTCGGCGGCCAGCTTCAAAGCGTGCGCCAGCCACGCCCGATACTCCTCCACGTCCTCCCAGCGCTTCACCTCCACCGGGTCGTCCATCCAGATCCCGGGAGCGCTGGGATCATGAGTTTCTCGAAGTAGAAGATGCTCTTGGCCCCAATGAGGGAGGGCTGCTTTGAGCCTCGCTCGCACCAAGGACCGAACGCTCTCCACCGCCTCGTGCAAACCGCCATAGCGCTCCACTCGATCAGCCAGGGTGGGGCCCGATGTCAGGGGCAGACCATCTCGACGGACCAGGGACCCCTCGGGTAGTGGCTGCCCTGGCGAGCAGAAGGGCCTCATCCTCCTCCCGCCGGTGTAGCGCCGAAGGACTTATGGCAGCCGTCTCCTCCTGTCGCCGTTGTGGCGAACCCAAGGCCGCCGGCTCTTCTGATGGCGTGCCCCACGGTTGCAGTGGCTGGCTTGAGGCAGCCACGGTCACCTCCTGCAGCGGAGGAGGGCTCGAGACCACTACCTCCCCTAGCGCCACGTCGTGCCAATGCGGCAGGTCCGACATCACCACGTCCTCCGGCCAACTCGAAGCCGAATGCTCCTCCTCCTACGCCTGCGACACGCGCAGGACCAGCGACACATCCCACGCTACATCTTGCTGCTGCAGCAGCTCATCCAAGGTCCTCTGATTGTGGGAGGCTTGAGACCACTAGCTCCTCCGACGGCTCGACCCGCCGCTGCGACGGTGAATCCAAAGGTGCCGCGTCCTCCGGCAGCGTTGGTTGTTGTTGCTGTTGCTGCTATTGCTCGGGATGGCTCCTGGCCGGCCCCTCTTCTCCCAACCGCTCCTGCGTCTCCTCCTCCTCCTTCCTCTGTAGGCCCTCCTGCTCCTGCTTGCGTCGCGCCTCCACCTCACGCAGCCCCTCCGGCTACGGCTTCTGCTCCTCCGCGAATGGAGATGGAGCAGTGGCCTCCTCGTCCTCGAGGACGATGGGGGTGCTCTCCGACCCCAACTCGCTCCTGTCGGAGGTTCCCTCCTCGAACGAGGCGGCAGAGGTTCCGGCCTGACCTGGGGTAGAGGCCGCAGGCGTCAGGATCGGGACAGCACTCCCACCTTCTGACACCTGGTCAGATACGGGGGCTGCGGACGCCGGCACCAGGGCAGCGTCTCCCTCTCCTGCAACTGCTCCAGCTCGGAGCCACTTCCCGCCGCGGCCCTCGAACCGCTCGAGCCTGCAACAAGAGCAGAGCCCATCAGCCTGCCTCGAGCCATAGCCGCGTGGGCTTGAGATAGCCAAGCCGCCTCCCATGGTGGCAGCGGTCTTGAGGTCGCACCTGTTGCCGCGGCCATCGTCCTCGCGGCCACGTCCACCTTAAGCCACTTAGCCGGCAAAGGATTTGCCTCCTCCACCTGCCGCTTTAGCCTGGGGAATAAGGAGGTGAGCAAAGATGCTTAGTGGTTCGGCAGATCAAAGAAACAAGAAAGGAAACTTCGAAAAGCAAGGCTTACCCAAAGGGGACGACGACCTTCCCAGGACCCCATGAGCCGCTAGAGCGCCTCAAGGCCCCACTCGGAGCTACACCTCCCCCGGAGCCGAGGCCGGCTAACGCTTCCGACGGCGTCGCCGCGCCCTCCCGCTCCGACGAGGCCGCGCGGCCCCGAGTCCGCGTCCTGAGCGCCGAGGACTGGGACCGGGTCTCCCGAGATGTGGCAGGCGGGGACCCGCCGCGCGAGCCTCGAGACAAGGACCCAGCACGGGCCAAGGAACCGCCTTGACTCCTGTCTTGCGGCCGCTCCAGAACATCCTCCTGCGCAGAAGGCACGTTAGCTCGGGGGAGACCGGAGAGATGGGGCTCGAGGCGCGCTGCCATCCCCTCGATATCATCGTCATCATCTTCCTCCTCATCCTCCTCGGAGGGAGACTCCTTCTCAGGCAGCCCATCGCGCCTCTACTTCGCGCGGCGCTTCTCACGCTCTGTACGCGCGAGGCTTTTTTCTTTCTTCCTCTTCTTCTCCTTGTCCTGCCCCTTCTTCTGTTGTTGAGCGGTAAAACGCCTCACCTGTCAGTTCCGGCATTCTTGCTGCAGCATGCTGCATGCCCACCAGACAGCCATTTTTTTGTGTTATGAAAGCATATCAGTTAGCTCCTGAAAGTTGCAAAACCTGATAGCCTAGAACCCACTTGCTTGATAAAGAAGTAGTCGCCCTCCACCAAATATCACAACAGACTACCCCGCCTACTCTACCAGAATGTTGAACAATATATAAAGGTATAATACACAATCTAATCTCCTAGCAATAAAAAATTGTGAGTCTCGTTCATCTCAAACATTGAATTAAATATATCTCCAAGCCAAAGTCTGAATTTTACTATGCCTGATAGTTGATTTCCTACCATGCAGCAAGGTTTCTACATGCATATTTTATAGGTAAAGATCCTTTGCGATTTGAGTAAACCTCTGTGATTCTACAAAGTAAACCCAGGGGCTGGGTTTGGACTGCTTGTGGGCTGTGCTGGCTGTGGCAACAGACTACAACGCTGAGAAAACAATGACAGATTACTGCTAATGCCCAACATCAAGATGAGAACTGATACCTATTGCAATATTTGCAATAACAACCCATGCTGTGTAGTTCAAAAGGCTTAAAATGATTATCGCAAACAAGCTTTGATTGTTATAATTTTCAGACAACAAACATTCAGCCTTGCTTAGGAAAGTGTATGTAGAGAGTAAAAGAAATTGAATTAGTATGTTCTCAATCTAGAGAAGAAGAGATTCAGTGATACTTGAGATACCTAATATCTCAGTCAACTTCTTCGATTCTTCTCATTCTTCACTTCTTGTTTCTCTGCAAATAAACACAGAGCCATCAGTCCATCATTAAAAAAAAAAGCAGTTGAGATGGCACTTATGGCCTAAGCTTGTGTATCTGAATATGTAGTCAATTTCAACATCAGCATTCTTCATAGTGCCAAGTTCTGAAATCAGCATGTAAGCAATTTTTCTTAATTGGGAAACTTTCACTGCAAAGCAGACAGAATAGAAAACTGAAAGTGCAGATCCAGTAAAGGACATGGTGTGCACATGTACGCATGACAGTATTGAAACGGATCAAAGTTAGCAGGCATAATACGTGTACACACATGTAATTAGATCAGGTCCAAATACAAATAGCCAGTTAGCTTAAACGGATCAAATTTAGGTGTCGCACAGCAGGAAGGGAAAGAATCGTTTTGGCACACCAGGTGGTCCTTCCCTCCGTGCAAGGCAGGGAGAGATCCCGAGCGTGCAAGAAGGAGACGGTGTCGATGTGGCAGTCGTGGCGTTGGATTTTCCGGCGGCGTCCGACTTGGTGAGGTGCCGGTGAATGCACAGAGGATGACGATGACGCGGCGGCGACCTTCACTGATCGGGGCTTGGAGAGGACGCGTATCGGGATGAGGCGAGGACGACGGCGCGGGTCCTCCTCCGCGCGGCGGCAGACCGGCGTTGCAGTCTTCGCGGCGTTCCATCGGCCATGGATCGCGGACGGGTGTTCGCAGCCGCAAACGACGAGGTCCATGGCACGAGCGCTGCACGATGGCGCGGGTCCTCCTTCTCGGCGAGGCGGCAGACCGGCGTTGCAGTCTTCTCGGCGTTCCATCGGCCATCAATCGGGGATGGGGTCTTCGCAGCCGCAAACGGCGAGGTCCATGGCACCAGCGCTGCATGAGCGAGGGGGAGGAAAACTGGAAGAGGCGGCGGCGGCAGCGTGGGCGAGCGCGTGGCCAGGGGAAGGAATGGGTTTGCGGAGGGGATGGACCGTGGAGGCGAGCGTGATTGGAGGTGAGGTGTACGCTATGACCGGGTCCCACTTGTCGGCGCAGTCAAATTCCTTTCGCACGGCCGGCGGCTGGCAGACGAAAAGAAATTTACCGCACCAAAAAGCGTCCGCGTTTCGTTTTTTTTATTCGTAGGAGAGGGAGATTATGCAACACCTTGGGCCAAATGGATACATCAGATATGCAAATAGCTCATTTCTTTCATGTGATCTGTTTATTTGGCTATAGATGACGTTTTGATAGCTTTATGAAGTAACTTTCTACAATATTTGGTGTGCCCATGATTGTTAATTTGTATTTTGTTTTTTATTTAGATCTCAGGATGAAAATTGTAGGTGAACTGGTTCTATGTGAAAGGTGCATAGGCTTGGACTTTTGAAGGAACTATTCAAATATTTGATTTGAAATTATGTATAAAAAAATCTAAACGGTTTGGCCTGCATGTGCCCAAGCAAAAGACTTGTTTTTGCTTCTGCCATGTAATAGATGCATGCTTTTTTAATTAATTAATTGTGCTAGCATAATGTACAGCTGTGTTGTTTGCTGTACATTGATATATATGACAACAATTTGATTAAAGATCACTGAAGACATATGTTCTATACTGGACCAGTAGATCTGCTCTCTTGATAGGAAACATTCAAGTTAAAATCCATCCTTCACAAGCACTCTCAAAACAATTGCTGTTGATTTTGCAGGTCAACAGTAATGCATTATTCCAAAGTGGCATGACGAGACGCATTTTGATGTTTGTTATTTACAGCTACCAGACAGTTGGCTGTGTGCGGTCGCAGAGGCCAGAATTTTTCCATTTTCTAAAATAAAGGCTACCAGGCACTATCCTGCATCTTTCAGTCACTAAATTTTCTATGGATTGTTTCAAGAGCGTTTATATGGAGTTTGTCTCCTCATGTGTTTGGGATTCTGTACCTGGCTAAACTTTCAGTCTGTTTCTATATGAAGGTTACTTTTAATGCTAGAAATTCTTTCAGACACTTTTTGCTTGGCAAGGCTCGGAACAAAATCAACTTAGTACCTTGTATATGCGTGATGCATATGGGCTCTGTCGAGTGCTTGCTATAGTTTGTTCAAACTCGGATGATTTTAACCCAGTTCTGCTCAATTCACTATTCTGACTCTATCTTTCCAAAGCCCTATCTATTTGAGTTTTGACTATATCGAAGAGTTCTCTAATTCCACTAGCGCAAATGGCTAATCATGTTCGAGGGTTTGAATTGTGCTTTAATCTTTTTTATGCTGGAATGATATTGAGCCTTTACAGTTTGCACAACAGTGTAGACAAACAATTATATGGAGATGGAATGAAATACAAGAGCACATATGATTCTGTTGAGATTATTTGCAGCCACATTGCAACAGTAAACACAGGAAGATGATATAAGCCATGTCTTTTAATAGTTTCTAGTGTAGTCTATATACCTCCTGTCAATTCATTGTCCTATTGTGTAGTATAGGAGTGCCTTGTTTTTTTTTCTTGTTTTTTTTTTTTTTGGAAAGCGTATAGGAGTACCTTGTAGTAGTTGATCAAACGTTGTTGCCTGTTGAGTTACTTGGCATTGTTCTAAGTTTCCCCTGTAGTGATCACTGGTGACCAGCCTTGCGTGTAAATCAGTTGCCTCAATCGTTCAGATATGTATCTTAATGCACATCCATGCTATGCATACCCTCTCATTAATATTCTTAGGTACAATCCTCCAACCAAATAACATTTTTTTAGCAAAAATCACTAACTTTTCAAGCCAACTTCCCCAGGCTTCCATGCGGCTCAAATCCGAACGTTTGGCAAAACATCTCCTTATGTTCCTTTTTAATGTATGTATAAGATGTTAAATAAATGTATATGGTATACCCTACGTATTATAATATATATATTATTTGGCATCATAGCAGTTCATATATATAGTAATTACATAGTAATTCATCTTACGCCTCAAATTTTAATAAAATCCAGTAGGGGTAACCCCTCCTGTTCCATCAAAAAAATTTGAACATATATTCAAAAAAAATTTGAGCATCCTGCACCAATTAAGTCATAATATTGGCAATGATTTAAATAAAGTAAATCATATCTAAAAGGATTTTTTATGGAAGAAATAAGGTAAAATCACGTGACCCTTTGGCCAAGGCCCATACGGGTACGGCCCACTGCCCACACCTCCAATCCGCTCGGGCGCTCGCACAGGCCGCCGCGTGCTGCGCTTGCACTGGCTCCGCCGCCTCGTGGTCCGTTCGCACCGGCGCTTGCACTGGCTCCGCCGTTCGCACCACCACCGTCGCCTCTCTCGGAGACGACATCTTGCTCGAGATCTTTCTCCGCCTTCCCTCCCTCGCCACTCTTGTCCGAGCCGCCCTCACCTGCCGCGGGTGGCGCCGCGCGGTGGCCTCCTCCCCTGCCTTCCGCCGCCGCTTCCGTGAGATCCATCCGGCGCCCCTCCTGGGGCTCTTCTTCAACCCTCATGACGCTGTCCAGGACCTGTACGAGGCCTGCTTGCTCTGCTCCGACGAAGACCCCACGTCGTTCCGGGTGGTCATTATTGCCCATGACAAGTCCAGGGTACGGGCCACTGTCTTCAGCTCGGACACCGGTGAGTGGTCGGTTCGCCCGTGGGTGGGTATCCCGGCGAGGCCACGGCGTGGAGCATTCTGGCTTATGAACAGCAACATGCAGGCAAATGGATTCTTGTACTGGGTCTACAAGAACTGCAAGTATATGGTCTCACTGGACACGGCAACAATGGATTTCACTGTTGCCGAGCTCCCGATTTTCCTCAAGAATCGGTTGTGCAGCTTCCTTGTGGGTGAACTGAACAATGGTGAGCCTTGTATTGTCTATGCTATTAACTTCACAATTGGTGTGCTGTTGCGCCGAACAGAGAGTGATGGTGTTGAGAGGTGGGTGCTGGAACGGGCCGGAAGCCTGGAGACACAGCTTGGTCTTGTCCTTGGCAAACTAATGGAGAACTACAATGAGGTGCAGGTTGTAGCCGTCAGCAAAGGCTTTGCATACTTGGCAACATCAGAAAGGTCGAACGATTCCAGCACTCCTAGTTGGTTTTTGTCCCTCTGCTTGGAAACGATGAAATTGGAGAAACTGTTTGAGAGGACCTATGACAGTTCTGTGCAACCTTATGTTATGTCATGGCCTCCTTCGTTAGTTGGTAACTATGGGAGGTTTGCACTTTAAGATGGTGTATGAAATATAACGACGAATAGCTGGAGCTAGTAAAAAAGTTCTTGAGTATCATAAAGCCCAGATGTCATGATAACTACCATTCCTCTGAAGCTGCATGGATGCTGAAGAATTTGATCATGAAGAAGATTTGGTCAACAATCAGTCCTACAATTTCATCTTTTCCACTTGCTATTTACATTTTGCTACCACTTTTCAGTATTGGCACAATGGCTCTTCTTTTCTCTTATATATTATGTAGTTACTACCGAGTCTTTGCTAGGTGTTGTGTTATGGTTTCAGGAGTCTGTTTTGAGATCCTTTGCTCCCAAGAGAACTGGGACTATTTACCTTTGTTGAAAGAATGGCTTCAGATATAACAATTAGTTATATGCGTACTTCGCCTTATTATTTTTCTTGTAGAACATTAATGTACCGGTGAGGTATATAAAGAAAATGATGGTGGCATGTGCATGTTTATCTACAATGCCAGCAGCACCAAGCAGATATTTATTTTATACTTTTTTAAATTGTAATGATCTGCTCTACTTAATTTTCGAACTTTAACCTAGGCCTAAGATGCCTGAGCCAAACTTTAGGTTGCTTACAGCAAAACATGGAACACCAGCGAAATAGGAGGAACTGATATTTGTTTTAGTTCATGTGTTCTGAAAGTTTGTTGACACATTTCTTTTTGTGATAGTAGGAAAGTGATCTTGCATCCTGGAATAGAAACTTAGAAAATCTGTGAACACATTCTAATACATATAATAGTCCTAATGATTGTATTGTTAATAAATTAATCATGCACATGGGCAATGATCTTTACATGTTGTAAATAATACAACTATAAATACTGTACCTCTAAGCAATGCACGAGGACGGGTTGTCTATATTCTTTTATTGCCTTCGCTATGGTCTAACATATTGTCAGAGTTATATTCCATTTGGAGTTATTCCGATGATGTATTCGTTGTACCAGTCAATTTCGCTCTTGGAAAATAAGAAATTAAAACAAATTAGACCTTTTAACAGTTTGGGGGTTTCATTCCGATCTGGTCACATTTTATTTTATATGTCAATTTGGTTAAGACACGATCGGATCTGAGAAAGGGTGGATCTTATGAGATGGAAACGAGGGAGAGGTAAGAGCGGAAGGGCTCTTTAAAAAGAGGACTCTGCCCTTCTTGAAGCGTTATTTGGGCAATTCCATCAGAAAAAAAATACTGCAAATCCAAAATTTAACTATTGTTTTAGAAAGGATGCATCGAAGCATCTACACAAGAGTGCAAAATGATTTTCAAGCATGAGTTCTCTTTACTCCTTTGGCGAGCAAGAAAGAGCTACTTCCCCATATTTGAGGAATGGCTGCAGAATTTTGTTTACTTTTCACCTCTTTACTGTAGTACCCTTCCTCCTAGGCCTTTCCCTTATACTTAATCTTCATTATCAATTTAATAAATTTGCACTAGGGACGCAAAGCCCCTCCAGTTTTTATAAAAAATAGAATAGTAAACTAATTTAAGTTATAATAAATATATTATATATGTATAGTTAGGTCTATATGGGATATATTTTAATATATTTATTTGATCTGAAATCATAAATATTAATATTATTTTCTATAATTTTTTTGAGAGTCAAGATAATTTAACGTGAACTAAATCTAGAATTTCATTCTTTTATGGATGTAGGGGGGCACCGAGTTGTTTGTGCCATTTCAATTATATTATATGTTCCACTCTCACCTCATCTGACATGGCTCTAGTGCATGAAAAAGTTGAAGCAGGTGAAAAAAGAGAGTAAAATGTACTAGTTGTCCTTAAACTTGTTTGGTTGTGTCATTAATTTTGGCAACCGAACAATCGATTTCACGAACTTGTTTAGCATGTCTCAAGTTCCTCCAAAAACAGCTCTAATTCTGGCTCCTTAGGAAAAGTGGCTTCTTTGAATGAGCAAAAGCTGTTTTGAAAAACGTTTAGTAAAACACCTCCTCATGTTCCTTTTTAATGTATGGAATATGTTAAATGAGAAATGGCTCTTAGGTGTATGGCCCTTTTTCGATCTTTGTTCTATGGTCTTGGAAAATGTTTTCCTTTGGCCGGTCCTTAAACTTGGTACAAGGTGTCATCTAGATCCATAGAGGGTTTCTGAGTGCACAAGGGTAGTCCAAGGTAAGTGAAGGGCATTGCTCCAGTAGAGCATCCAAAGGTATTAGCCAAATGAGATAGTCTTTGTTCATTTATATTGACAGGGACCATGAATGATTTGTTGAAATTGACATGAAGACCTGTGCTGTCAGAAAAAGATCTTAAAAGACACTTTAGATTGAAAAATGGTCCTACCATCTGCAGGCAAAATGATCAGGGTGTCATCAGCATACTGTACTATTGGGAAATCTCTACCAAAGTCTTCACTAATTGGGTGTTTGAGAATTCCCCCTGTCCATGCCTTATTGATGATAGACTGGAGAAGGTCAGCTGCCAGTGCAAAAAGGAGAGGAGAGAGTGGGTCTCCTTTCCTTACCCCTCTTGCACATCTGAAACTTTTACCAGGCATGTTGTTTAGCAGTACAGAAGAGGTGCCTGTACTCAGGATCATTTGGATCTAATTTATCCACTTATTAGGAAACCCTTTGTGCTCCAAGACTTGCAAAATGACTTGATGTTCTATTTTATCGAAGGCCTTTTCAAAGTCTAATTTCATGATCACAATTCCCTGTTTGGAGTGATGACATATGTGTAAAAATTGGAAGGCCCAAGCTAGGCTGTCCTGAATGGTTCTTCCTCTGATAAAACCATACTGGTTAGGACGTACAAGTTCAGTGATTACTGGCTGCATTCTAGTGGATAGCAACTTAGTCAGACATTTTAGAGAGTAATTGAGTAGGGAGATGGGTCTTCAAACCTTAGGGATCAGAGCAATGTGGGAGGAGTTGAGGCAACCGATGTCAATGACATTCGTAGTAATAGAAATCCATGTCCTACCGAGACAAAATTTCGAACTTGCTATCCTCTTTGAAATCATTTAGGAACCTGGTAAAGTCCGTCGACATGAGAGTCTCTCCGCCCACCTCCCCCCTCCCGTTGTCGTCGTTCTTCTCTCGCCCCGTCACCTGTGAAGATGGCGTTGCCCCCTGATCTCCGTCAAGTAGATGGCTGGTCTCTCGGATCTTTGTTTTGATCCGGGGGTGGATTTTGAAAGGATTGTCTCTCAATGCCTCAAGGTCCTGGTCAGTTTTTGTTTAGTTGAAAACTGAACAAAGACATAAATAAAAATAATGTACGCAAGGGAGACACATGCACACATTTGAGAAGCACATATTTCATTAATTCTTTCTTGAATATACAAAATACATGATTAACAAAAAAATTGTCTTCTTCCGTCTTCAGTGTCATGCTTAAGGAGAGGTCTGACTTGTAAGAGATTGCATAGTCCGCCGATTTCCGGGGCTTGTTGGGCGCGACCGGTTAATTACATCCGCAAGACGAGCTTGCGGAAAACCTTCGATTAAGCTGCGTTTCAGGGTCGTCAAATATTTGATCATCATCGAGAAACATATATGATATATGGCATAATAATTATGAGGGTGGCTTAGTGCCGCTGAAGCTCGGCCATGACATCGCCATCGTCACATAAAAGTAAACGGAAAACATGTTAATAAAGGGGATGACTTTTGCCTCGTCGGTGCCCAGTCATGTATGCCTGCCTTCATTAACATGGACGTGTGTAAGAGTTGCTTTCGCCTCGTCGGTGCCCAGCAACAATATGTCCGATCCGTTAACTGGAACGTGTTGATGGAGTAGTGACTTCGCCTCATCGGCACGTAGCCAGAGTTCCGTCTAGCCTCGTCGGCATTGATGTGTGGGTATGTTGGAAAATTAACGGATTGTTTGAATGATGCTTTCTTAAGAAATCAAATCAACAGCCTCCCGGCATTGGTATTTTTATAGTGGCGAGCGGGGTTTTCCTATCTCGCACGCTGCAATGAGCGGGGTGCTTCCGTCTCATGCGTCTTGTCTTTTCATATCATGACGAGCGGGGTTTTCCCGTCTCACGCGTTGCAACGAGTGGGGTGCTCCCATCTCATGAGTCTTATCTTTTCTTATCGTGGTGAGCGGGGTTTTCCCGTCTTGCCCGCTGCAACGAGCGGGGTGCTCCCATCTCGTGCAGTCTTGATTTCTCTTTATCCGTCTTGGCTTCAACATCAGTAACCCGATGACGTCCTCGCGCGGTGAGGGTTTTGATGTCATCAAGTTACCGGCCTTCTCAAGCGGACCGATAAAGCATGTGCATATAGAACATATAAACCAGATGCTCACCAGGAAACACAACGGCTGGCACAGACGACATGATCGTGATCACAGGAGGGTGTGTGTGCGTGCAGGAGCAGGGAGCGACGATGAATTTGCCTGGTCGATCGAAGATGATCTGCGTGAGCCTTGAGCTTCTCGGCGAGACACAAGGCAGCAACGAGTGACTTGAAACTTCTCGACGACTTCTCGACGATTTGGGGCTTGATTGCTCAACTTGCACCTCAGCGACTTGCTTCTCGACGACTTGCTAGCACCTAGCTTGCTTCTCGGCGACTTGCTTCCTCGGCGAGATGGCAGCAGGGCAGCAAGGCGTCGGCGAGTTGCGCGTATGCGTAGGAACGTGGAGGGGTCGACTCCGTTGGCTAGGTCGCTGCTTTATATAGGGGCAAGAGGCAGAACGTTTGCCCCTCGGCCAAGAAAAATACATCGTAGATTGTATCCAGAACTCTTAGCAAAAAGTCCTTGATGTTTACGCATCCACCTTCATGCATACCATACATGGATTTGCTCCAAAGAAATACGTATATATCTTCTAGATTTATATATTCGTAGAATGTTCCATGTCCAGGAATACAGCATATCATAGCCCAACTATATACGTGCATATTAGTGGGCCATATACGTATTTTATCTAGTCCACAAGATATAATGGCCTTATTTATATACGTATATACTCCAAATGAACATGGGCAATAATAGCCATTTTATATGGGCTTTGCAATGCCAAGCCACATATATAAAAAAAATCCTTGCATAACCAGCTCGATTCATTTTCATTTTGCCTAATCAATAATAGTGGACATCATCATGCCAAGACTAACGTGCACGTGAAAAGTCTTGCACATATATACATGCTTGAGAAGTTAGCTAGTTGAGAAGCCAGCCACGTATATCTATATATACGTGAATATATATACACACACACACATAATAATGCATGAGTGCATATGGAGCTCTGATCATGGAATTTGGCCAGCCAATGACAATAGCTAACTTGTAAAACGCAGGCATTCCTCAGCATTTTACATTTGATAAGGAAACTCTCTTTCATATAATCTGAACGTGAATGACATTCACCACAAATATATGCCAAAATTCCATCATACAGTTCTATCATTGGATCCAACTCTCCAAGTTTTCGTCTCGTTGCTAGTTTTGGTAGATCTGCTGTTCGCCTAAATGTTGATTCAGTTGGGTTGATGCTGCAATCTTGCCTTGGAGGCAAAGCATTTGATTTCAATGTCAAATTTCTCTCGGGCTGGATGTTTAGTTTTGATGTCTCCTGCAAATCTGTTGGAATCATGATTTACAAATCCAAAAGCTTTTACTGCAATTTGTTTGTTGTGCATTTCTTCCTTTGGGGTAATGGTGGCCCAAATTGGTTGAGAGATTATAACCTCTGGCTACGAGAGGAAAAGGATTCGTGGACTACTGTAAAACGCTCCAAATCCAATTCCACAATTCCTTCCAAAAGTTATGCGGATGTTGTCCGCTCTGATCCCCCTCCGAATAGGAAGAGGGTGTTTGTTAGACTTCAATTCCCTAACAATTATCATGATCGATACATGTCTTCCTCCTCTCCTGTTGTTCCCAATCCTCCAAAGATGAAATCAAAAAACCTTTGGAAACCAAAATCTAGATCTATCTCAGAGGTTCCCAGGATAGCGGAGAGTGCGGCGCGCTCATTGCATCAGATCCTAACGGGCGCTAACGCTGTGCCTGTTTCAAATTCGAATTTGAACTTTTGGATGGGCCATTCGAGCAATAACGGCCCACCCCCGGGTCCTTTGCTGTGGACGTTGCCTAGCCCATGGGCATTTGAGGGAAGACTGTGTCTCTCAAATCCGTTGCCGATTAATGTTGGCCATGATTAAAGTAAATCATGTCTGAAAGGATTTATTATATGGAAGAAAAAAACAAGGTAAAGTCACGTGATTTTTTGGCCAAGGGCCCAAGGCCCATACGGCCTGCAGCCCACTGCCCACTCTAAACGTATCTATCCGCTCATCCTTTTTCTTTTGTTAGTATTAGACAAATCCGCTCGGGCGCTCGCACAGGGGGCCGCCGCCGCCGCCTCGTGGTCCGCTCGCACCGGCGCTTGCGCTGCCACTCGCCGTCTCCCACACCGCACTCGCCCAGTCTTCCTCCCCCACGCCGCCGCTAAGCCCGCGCAGCTCAGGTTCCCACGTCGCCGGGCGCATGCTTTGGTGAAACACCGCGCCGGCGTCACCGCCAAACCGAGCGAGGGGACGAGAGCACCAACGTATCCCATTTCCTCTGTCGCCGTCACGCGGAGCCGCGAGAAGCCTCGAATCGTGGCTCCGGCTTTCTCCCTAGTGCAAAAGTGCTCCAGCTCCATCGACGGCTCCTCCGGTGAAGCAGTTCCTGGCAGCGGTGTTTGACAGGGCTCCTTCAGGAGCTGTAGCCGGAGCAGGTCCGAGAGTGCTGCCAAACACCCCCGGCGAAACTGCTCCAGGTAATCGCCTCCACCTCCACCGCCGCAATGGAGAGAGACAGATCTCCGACCCATTCGAGCACCACCACCGTCGCCTCCCTCGGAGACGACATCTTGCTCGAGATCTTCCTCCGCCTCCCCTCCCTCGCCACTCTCGTCCGAGCCGCCCTCACCTGCCGCGGGTGGCGCCGCGCGGTGGCCTCCTCCCCTGCCTTCCGCCGCCGCTTCCGTGAGACTCACCAGGCGCCCTTCCTGGGGCTCTTCTTCAATCCTCCTGATGCCGTCCAGGACCCCGCTTTCCCCTCCTTCACCCCCATCCGCGGCACCGATCGGGACCAAGCCGCCGCCGTCCGAGGAGGCGACTTTTCCCTCACCTCCCTCCAAGAGCACCACGGCGTCGACAACGGCTGGGTTATCCTCGACTGCCGCGGCGGGTACCTCCTCCTCGCGAATGATGATCATAAAACGATGGCGGTGACCAATCCTTTGGCGCGACGGAGCGAAAGTTTCTTTGATGACGGCCACGAGGACACCCTCGAAGGTCACCATGGCCATGCCGTCACACACAGTGCCTGCTTGCTCTGCTCCGACGAAGACCCCAATTTGTTCCGGGTGGTCATGATTGCCCATGATAAGTCCAGGGTACTGGCCACTGTCTTCAGCTCGGACACCGGTGAGTGGTCGGTTCGCCCGTGGGTGGATATCCCGGCGAGGCCACGCCGTGGAAAATTCTGGCTTCTGAACTGCAACACGCAGACAAATGGATTCTTGTACTGGATTTGCAAGAACCGCAAGTATATGGTCTCACTGAACACGGCAACGATGGATTTCTCTGTCGCTGAGCTCCCGGTTTTCCTCAAGAATCCGCTGTGCCGCTTCGTTGTGGGTGAAATGAACAATGGTGAGCCTTGCATTGTCTATGCTATTAACTTCACAGTTGGCGTGCTGTTGCGCAGAACAGAGAGTGATGGTGTTGAGAGGTGGCTGCTGGACAGGGCCGAAATCCTGGAGACACAGCTTGGTCTTGTCCTTGGCAACTACATTGAGGTGGAGGTTGTGGCTGTCAGGGATGGCTTTGCATACTTGGAAACATCAGAAAGGACAAACGGTTGGTTTTTGTCCCTCTGCTTGGGAGCGATGAAATTAGAGAAGTTGTTTCGGAGGACCTATGACAGTGACAGTGCTGTGCAACCTTATGTTATGCCGTGGCCTCCTTCTTTAACTGGCAACCATGGGAGGTTTGCACTTGAAGATGGTGGATGAAATGCATGACCACCAGTCAAATATAATATACAGCGAAGAAGGGCTGAAGCTAGTAAAAAAGTTTGCCTCGTATTTGCTGTTGTTGAGTATCATAATGCCCAGATGTGATGATAAGTACCATTCTTTTGAAGCTGCATGGATGCTGAAGAAATTGATCATGAAGAAGATTTGGTCACCAATCAATCCTGCAATGTCATCTTTTCCACTTGCTATTTACATTTTGTTACCACTTTTCAGTAGCGGGTTCTGTACTTCTTTTCTCATCTCTTATATGTAGTTAACTACCGAGTCTTTGTTACGTGTTGTGTTATGGTTTTAGGAGTCTGTTTTGAGATCCTTGCTCCCAAGCGAACTGGGACAATTTACCTTTGTTGAAAGAATGGCTTCAGATATAACAATTAGTTGTAATATGCATACTTTGCCTTATCTATATGTTGGTTTCTTTCATAGAAAATTAAAAATTAATGTATCTGTTAGATATATAAAGAAAATGATGGTGGAATGGATGGGTGATTTTTTTTTTTTCTCATGCGAACGTTTATCTACAATGCTAGCAGCACCAAGCAGATGTGTATTTATAGTTTTAAAATCTTGAAATGATCTGCTCTGCTTAATTTTGGAACTCTAACCTGGGTTCGTTCACCCGTTCCCATTCTTTGGCATCCTCTTCTCATCTTCTGTTGCCGTAATTGGTACAAGAGTGCTCACACGGTGCGAACCCTGTGATCAAGTAACTTGGCTTTTAAATCTATCATGTTTCATACGATAACCAACAAACTATTTCCCTTTCTGGCAGTGAAGAATTCACGCATCCTGGTGTGCATAACAGAGCAAATCAGACTAAGATTGAGGGCAAAAGCAAAACAACATAACAACTCATTTGCAAAACCAGAACGACCAAAGTTTCAGCTTCTACTACTGCATCGCTTTTGAATCTGCATGGTACTCCTAGTGTCTAGAGAAATTAGGAACCCGGAGGCCAGGGCAGAGGCAGCCTTATATATATTTTTAAAAATTTCAACTTGGCCCTCAATGCCTTTCATTAACAGACGTTGACATTTTTTTAGCAGATGCCGCTATTTACATGGCAGGGGCCAGGGGTACACATCTAATTCTCCATTACTTGACTTGATATAGATAAAATAGCAGTTCTCATATATAGTCATAATATTGGCCATGATTAAAGTAAATCATATTTGAAAGGATTTATTATGGAAGAAAAACATAAGGCTTTTCGGCCAAGGGCCCAAGGCCCATACGGCCTGCAGCCCACTGCCCATCCTAAACCCTACCAATCCGCTCCTCCTTTTTCTTTTCTAACGTAATAACCACATCTCCAATCCGCTCGGGCGCTCGCACAGGGGGCCGCCGCCGCCGCCTCGTGGAGACGTGGTCCGCTCGCACCGGCGCTTGCGCTGCCACTCGCCCAGTCGCCCTCCCCCACGCCGCCGCTCTGCCCGCGCGGCTCAGGTTCCCTCGTCGCCGCGCGCATGCATTGGTGAAACACCGCGCCGGCGTCACCGCCTAACCGAGCGAGGGGACGAGGGCACCAACGTATTTGCTTCTGTCGCCGTCAGGCAGAGCCGCGAGAAGCCTCGAATCGTGGCTCCTTGTCAAACACTCCCGGCGAAACTGCTCTAGGCAATTGCCTCCACCTACGCTGCCGCAATGGAGAGAGACAGATCTCCGACCCATCCGAGCACCACCACCGTCGCCTCCCTCGGAGACGACATCTTGCTCGAGATCTTCCTCCGCCTGCCCTCCCTCGCCACTCTTGTCCGAGCCGCCCTCACCTGCCGCGGGTGGCGCCGCGCGGTGGCCTCCTCCCCTGCCTTCCGCCGCCGCTTCCGTGAGATCCATCCGGCGCCCCTCCTGGGGCTCTTCTTCAACCCTCATGACGCTGTCCAGGACCCTGCACTGCCCGCCTTCCCCTCCGTCGTCCCCATCCGCGGCACCGATCGGGACCAAGCCGCCGCCGTCCGAGGAGGCGACTTCTTCCTCACCTCCCTCCAGGAGCTCCATGACGTCGAGAACGGCTGGGCCATGCACGACTGCCGCGGCGGGTACCTCCTCGCGAATGCTGATCAGTTAACGATGGCGGTGACCAATCCTTTGGCGCGACGGAGTGAAAGATTATTTGATTTCCGCCACGAGGACACCCTTGAAGGTCACCGTGTCCACGGCGTCGTACACGACGCTTGCTTGCTCTGCTCCGACGAAGACCCCAATTCGTTCCGGGTGGTCATGATTGCCCATGACAAGTCCAGGGTACGGGCCACTGTCTTCAGCTCGGACACCGGTGACTTGTCGGTTCACCCGTGGGTGGATATCCCGGCGAGGCCACAGCATGGAAAATTCTGGCTTCAGGACAGCAACATGCAGACAAATGGATTCTTGTACTGGGTTTACGAGAACTGCAAGTATATGGTCTCACTGAACACGGCAACAATGGATTTCTCTGTCGCCGAGCTCCCTGTTTTTCCTGGAGAATGGGAGCTTCGTTGTGGGTGAAATGAACAATGGTGAGCCTTGTTTGTCTATGCTATTAACTTCACAATTGGCGTGCTGTTGCGCGAAACAGAGAGAGTGATGGTGTTGAGAGGTGGGTGTTGAACATGGTCGAATTCCTGGAGACACAGCTTGGTCTTGTCCTTGGTAAACTAATGGAGAACTACAATGAGGTGGAGATTGTGGCTGTCAGCAATGGCTTTGCATACTTGGCAACATCAGAAACGTCAAACGGCCAGTACTCCTAGTTGGTTTTTGTCCCTCTGCTTGGAAACAATGAAATTGGAGAAGCTGTTTCAGAGGACCTATGACAGTTTTGTGGAACCTTATGTTATGGCGTGGCCTCCTTCTTTAGTTGGTAACTATGGGAGGTTTGCACTTGAAGATGGTGTATGAAATGCATGACCAGCCATCAAATATAATATACAGCGAAGAAGAGCTGAAGCTAGTAAAAAAGTTTGCCTCATATTTGCTGTTGTTGAGTAGCATAGCGCCCAGATCTGATGATAAGTACCATTCTTCTGAACTGCGTGGATGCTGAAGAATTTGATCATGAAGAAGATTTGGTCACCAATTAGTCCTACAATTTCATCTTTACCACTTTTCAGTATTGACATAATGGTTCTGTACTTCTTTTCCCATCTCTTATATATTATGTAGTTATGTTAACTACCAAGTCTTTGTTAGGCATTGTGTTCTGGTTTCAGGAGTCTGTTTTGAGATCCTTGCTCCCAAGCAAGAGAACTGGGACTATTTATCTTTGTTGAATGAATGGCTTCAGATATAACAATTAGTTATATGCATACTTGCCTTATCTATGTGTTGGTTTCACTCATGGAAAATTAATGGGAATTTTTGCTGTGTAACATCAGGAAAACGCATATTTGGCTAGAACACACCGCCAATAGGAGATTTTGCCCAAAGACATTGCAAAATCGTGTATGTTTGTCCACACACACCGCGTCGATTATTTTATTAATTTCTGAGATTTGCGGAGAGAAAAGGTGGGTAAAATGTCGTTTATACCCTTGTCTTCCACCTGAAGCTATTTACTAAAATTTGCCACAACACACTGACAAGGCAACAACGCAGTGGAGGGCCACGCCGCCGGGGGAGCTCCGCCCCATGGCTGGCCGCCGCGCCGCAGGGGGAGCTATGCCCCATGGCTGGCCGGCCGCGCCGCCGGGGGAGCTCCGCCCCATGGCAGGGCCGCCGCGCCGCCGGGGGAGCTCCGCCCCATGGCAGGGCCGCCGCGCCGCCGGGGGAGCTCCGCCCCATGGCTAGCCGGCCGCATCGCCGGGGGAGCTACGCCCCATGGCTGGCCGGTCGCGCCGCCGGGGGAGCTCCGCCCCATGGGCGGCGAGCGACGCCGGAGCTCCGCCCCATGGCTGGCCGGCCGCGCCGCCGGGGGAGCTCTGCACCATGGCCAGCCGCGCTGCCGGGGGAGCTCCGCCCATGGCTGGTTGGCCGCGCCGCCAGGGGAGCTCCGCCCCATGGCCGGTCGTGCCGCCAGGGAGCTCCGCATCATCGACTTCTTCTCCGATGGCCGGTCAGTCATGAGGTTGAAGATGAGGGCAGTTTAGACATTTTTCGTACCTTCTCTCTCTTCAAAACTAAGAAATGATTAAAATAATTGGCGCGGTGTCCACCGGCAAACATACACGATTTTGCGATGTTTTTGGGCAAACTCTCCCGTTGGCGGTGTGTTCCAGCATAATACGCGTTTTCGTGATGTCCCGTGGCAAAAATCGTCAAAATTAATTTAGCTGTTAGATATATAAATAAAATGATGGTTGATTGGATAGGTGTTTTTTTTTTTGGCATGTGAATGTTTATCTACAATGCCAGCAGCACCAAACAGATGTGTATTTATACTTTTATAAATCTTGATGAGATGATCTGCTCTACTTAATTTTGGACTTTAACCTGGGGCTAAGATGCCTGAGCTAAAATTTAGGTTGCGTACGGCAAAACATTGAACACCAGCGAAACGGTGGAACCGTTATTTGTTAGTTCATGTGTCCTGAGTTTGCTGTCACTGCTTTCTTTTGTGATAGTAGGAAAGAGATCTTGCATCCTAGAATATAGAAACTTAGAAAAATCTGTGAACACATCTTAAATTCTTGATATATATAATAGTCCTAATGATTTTATTGTTAACAAAACGTGCCTACAATTTGCAAGTTTAGGGACAAGTTTGACATAAATGGATGATACGTGAATTTAGAAACTGAGACGACATGGCCGAATAAGTTGGAGGACTGGTAGCGGATTTTACTGGAAACATAGCTCTAGTTCTATTTGAGAAGAGGCATAAAAATGGATGTAATTCTATTTGAGACGATAAAAATGTTTCTTGCTGCCTCGCAGGGAAGCGCATGCACGTGCATTACTTAGTTATCTTAGCTTGTTTTGTTTAATTGGATCTTGTTTGATGGAATTTGCTAGATTGTTTTCGTGCATCTTCAAACCAGGCAATGAAGAGTGATGAACACGGCAAAACTTAGGTATTTCCACCATGAATTTAGTGACACAAATCTACCCTTTCTTTTGTGAAGCGCAATTTCAAATCAATGTTCACTAACATCACAACATATTTACAGCATCAATCACGTATCATACACGGCAGCCAATTCATTTCGAATGTGCATTAGCAATTGCCAAATGAATGGAGAAGAAGAGGGAATGATGCAGGAGCAGAGAAGAAAGGGGATCGCTCCCGATGGGTGGAGAAAGAGGGAGAGAGAGGAAGTCACAATCACAAGGCCGCGAGGCCTAGGAAGTCGACGGCGGACTTGGCCATGATGGCGGTGAACTCCTGGAAGCTGATGACGCCGTCGCCGTCGGTGTCGGCCTCCTTCATCATGTCGGTGAGCTCGGCGTAGCAGATGGGGTGGCCCATGAGCGCCATGGATCGCGCGAGCTCGGCGGCGGAGATGAAGCCGTTGCCGTCGCGGTCGAAAGCGCGGAAGGCCTCGGCGAGCTGCGCGTGGTCGACGGCGACGGCGGGGCGGCAGGGCCCCAGGAGCAGCGGCGCGAGCGAGGACGCGAGCTCGTCGAACTCCACGGTGCCGTTGCCGTCCGCGTCCATGGCGGCGATGAGCGCGTGGATCTCGTCCCCGGCGGCCGGGCGCAGGCCCAGCGACCGGAGCAGCGCCGCAAGCTCCAGCTTCGTGAGGCTCCCGTCGCCGTCGAGGTCGAAGCGCAGGAAGAGCTCCCGGAGCTGCCGCAGCTGCTCGCCGCGGAGCCGCGCGCGCCCGCCGGGCGCCGGCGCCGGAGAGGGGTCCCTGCTCTTGCCGGCCCCGGCGAGGGGCATGGACGCCGAGCGCTTCGTCCGGGCGGTGGTGGTGGTGGACATGGTCGCGGACGCGGACGCGGTCGCTGGCAGAACGGGTGGCGCTCCGGCCTCGCTGCCTTCTCGGACGCGGTCTTCGGGGCGGGAGCTCTGCGCCTGCGTGCCGTCCCGTGGCGAGAGGAAAACGGAGATATCGACCGCGGGGTCCTCTGCTTTCCGGGGTTTTTTTTTTTTTTTTTTTGACAACAACCTCTGCTTTTCCGTTGAGGTACCGTTTGGCCGATGATGTGGTCCTGCGGTAGCTTCGTTGTGCACTTGGTATTGTATTTGCTTTGTTTCTGGTTTCTCAACAGCTGCGGCCAGCGGTTGCGCTCGAATTGGGGGGTTGTTTTCTCCTCGGTGTTAGCTGGACTCGTCTCCAACCGTGATCGTTCTTCTATCCACGGTTAGAATTCCAAATTAAATACTGCCCTATCATCGGTTAGAATTCCACAAGTTGGCATGATCAAACTTGGCACAACATAATTCATCCTGGTGAAACTAGGACAATCAGGACATTGTAAATAGCATTTAGTCCGAATAATTACTCTACACTAGGATTGTATAACCCTCACACCCAAAGCAACTTGGTGATGTTTAATTCAAATAAATTTTTGCTGCAAGTGGTACGTACACAGGTAGTAAAAGAAAAATTGCATTCAGAAGATACCTCGTGAGCTAACGTGCCACGACTCGGTCAGTGTAACCTATCAATATGGTTTACGGTAAGACATTTCTCATCCATAATAACAAACTGCAGAAAAGTTATCAACTCCACCACTGGCCACTGCCGTAAGCCCGTAACCATGATAGCAGTACAATCACCATTGCCTCAAAAAGCCAACGACCCCATGCTCTACCGAGCAAAATAAAAGAGACAAGGACAGCAATTTATTACTTCAAAGAATCAATAGTTCCATTCGCATTTCATTGTTCACCATCCTATTTACTGCAGCAAACCATCCTTATGAATTCCGTGCTACCACTGACATGTCTGAAACTGTATCCCATCAGACAATTCGCTCAAGAGCTACTGCTCATCGTAAGAAAAGATCCGGTGTTATGCCTTGAGTAGCTCGGTCAGACATGAACTAAGAATACAACCATGTAGGTGTGTAGAGTGTAGACATGAACTGAGAATACAAACGCTGTGGAAGCACGTCTTCTAAAGAAAATTGAGGGGCGGAGCTCACTGTGCCGTGTAGGCAAATTTTCACTGTGGTGATCCTTTCCTACCTCAGCCACCATCTCTGAACTGCTGAAATTGGTGTATTGAGGAATGGCGCATAGCGGTAAATGTATGGGTTTACAGCCCGGCCTATTCTTGCCCACACGCTCTGGTGGTAACCAGATGTCACCGGAGAATGGTACATCAACTTCAACAGCTGCACAGAAGAAATGTCCGAAAAGGTTAGCGAGTCAGTGAAGTTCTCGCTGAACGGCTAATTGGTTCTATCAATCAGAAAGCTCAGGGACAGCAATAAGTACGATGCATGAGATATCATTTAAATTACTACCCAGTCGTTTATGCTGGATATCAATAATTTGATTTTTCATATGACAGGTTAACAAAACTGGTACACACAAATAACTAAGTTCACAGAAGTTTGAAGTGCGAAAGTCATGCTGCATTTTGAGATGCCGGTACACATGAACAACTACTCAGTTCTCAGAAGTTTGAAGTGCAAAAGCAATGCAGCATTTTGAGGTGGCTGTGGCCGTGCGAGGACGAAATGAGGAGAAAAGGAAAAACTAGTTCAGAGCAGTATAACTCACATGAAAGTACATAAATGTCTGAATTATGTTGCGTCTCGACCTGTATCAGCAAAAGGATAAAGCATACAATCTAAGCTCACATACAAAAAAATCTTTTTTAAAAATAGTTCTTCGCAAGGTAAATGCACGCACGAGAAAAGTGAGATGATCATGAGAAACCCCAGGGTAATTTCAGCATTCGAACAAAGTAGGCTGAGTGTAGTGTTGTTTGTCTCTACCCATAGGCAAGGGTCCTCTAGGTACTTCCTGAACAAGAGAGTAAGAAATCACTAACCACCTGGAGCTCATGTCATATACCATGAGCACAAGTACAATAAAACATACAACCAATTTTGAATTTACATACCTGTATAAAGAAGAGTGCGTAAAATTACGCCGTAGGAATCGAGCAACATGATCAAGCGCCCAGCAAAGCACAGGAAGTAGAGCAACTATAACAAAAACAAAAAGGAATATCTTAGAACGGATGATATATTCACCTAAAAAATTTAATATAGTGGACAGAATCAGAAATTCAGCTTACTCTTAAAATGCACATTAGATGTGAACATCATAAGAGAGAACATCAAGTGAACAAAATCCTTCGCTACAATAATAGATTGCAGCCAGGACTGAATTGCAGGCATATTCCATGCTCTTGGTTTCTAAAAGCAGAAAAAATTTGTAACCACCATAAAATGGAACATTTTAACAGTGAAAAATTAAGGTGCATTATCCATTCATTCAGAATAACAGGAAATTACCCCATAAGTGCTATATAAAGAATATGCAGACGAGCATATTGTTCCAAGCAATGAAAGCCTGTATGCTTTACTTGAGATATGGTTGGGTAGAACTGGGAGTATTCCAAGGCTAGCTACAACCAGTACCTGTGAATTCATAATTCAAAGAAACCATAGGTCAGTCCAACATTTAAAAGTATCAACCAAGCCATAGTGGTGTTAAGAACAAGAGAAACAGAAGGACAGTTATAAAAAGTCACTGATAAATCCACGATCTAATGATCAGGTGATCTGCCAGAATATATCAAAATCAGCAGAGAAAAAAAAAATGCCCTGCTCACAGCTACTAGTAATACATAGGAGGTAGTCACTCCATACCCAGGCATTGATAGAAAAATGTATTGTCCATCCATCTAACCGTAATGAATTTGCCCTCTCTGCTGATGGCTGCTGGGAAGCCCCAGTTGATCTCGTACTAGAGCCTGCACGAGATCAACTTTAAATCTTAGACGGATGCGACATAAGAGAATAGTGGTAGGTCCCCACCAATTAATTCAAACTGTAATTCCATAGTAGGCTCTCAAGTATAAATTCAGAATACCTGAGTCACGAGATCTGACATTCTCACCAGACGGTGTAGCTGAAGACCTTGATGCTGGTCTGCTAGACTGAGTTGAAGTCAAGGAGGACATTGGCTCAACAGCCAAACCAGGATCCTGACATGCGAAGGAAGGAATTTCAGTAATTTTGAAAACGTGGCATCAATTCTTTTGCCTGGTAATCATATCACCTTGAAAAGATCAAGCACAAGCAGCAATGTTTGTAACATTAAAAACTGGTTTAACTCTACAGAAGCTATTATATGCAGAAGAAGGGGTATAAATTGAAACATTAAAAAGGCGAATGCTCACTGGAATAATGAAAAACATCAATTAATTATGAGCAAAAAGAGAAAAAGTATATGGTATATTACACTGTGCAGTACAAGCAAACAAGATGGTTGCATCAATGATTGGCAGATATGAGCATATATAGTAATGTTAAACATGATTACATGAGTACGGAAGATGAAAAGGCAAAAACTTAACAGAACAAAGTCTCCGCTCTTTGTTGTGTCCTTAACTGTGAAAATCCAACAGGTAGCAAGAATTCCAAACATAGTGCACAGCCATGTCATTGCAAAGCGAGTGAAGATGTAACGGATTCAACATATAACTTCTTCAGAGTTTTGTATTGCTTTGGATCAACACAAGCAACCATGCAGAATTACTTTTAGCTACAAACAACAAATCGACAATGCAGCATCCTCTTGTCTTGCTACCTCAACTGAATGCCCTGCTGAACCACCCTCCAATTCGTCATGGATAACTCCCACACAAAAAGTAAATTTGCACCAGATTTACACATGTGGAAACATTTAAGTCTAAATACTGGCCGACAAAAAAGTACACTAGAGTAGTTCAGTAACGCAAGCTAGACTGATAGTGCTACTTCTCCAATTCCTCAAGGATAACTCCCACACACAAAGCATATTCGCACCAAATGTACACATGTGAAGACATTATCAGTATTGGCAGAACCATAGCAAAATATGAGTGCAATATCACAGCCCCTCGTACCAAATTTGATATCATGAGACAAAAGGTACGCTAGAGTAGTACAGTAATGCAAGGTGGACGGGTGATACGGCTAGTGCTTTTGTTCTTTTGCCAAGACAATCCACTAGTATAGTACCTAAAAGAGACGCATCCTTTCCATTGTGTAAAGACGTTTTTAACAGAAGAAGCGCACCGACTCTTTCGTGGGACGAATAATTCTTCACACCACACAAGTGCAGAGCATAAAGCCAGACGGATCGAGCTGAATGCAGCATGAGGCGCATCCACTCCAATTGACCTTATAGAACGCACACCAATCTGGCAACGACAAACACGCGGAGGTTTAGGGAGGTGGGGGGAGGGGGCCTCACGATGTATCGCTGGTAGAACTTGCGCTTGAAGTGGTCGACGACGTCGGGGCGGGAGGCGAGGTGGGGCGGCACGAGGACGTTGGACCAGTACCCGGCCCACCGCGCGTCGTTCTCGTAGTCGTACGCCGCGGCGGCGATCCGCTTCAGCCGCTGCGGATCTCCGCCGCTCCCGCCGGCGCTCGCGTCCGCCTCGCCCATCGCCGTCGCTCGCCGGGATCCTCCCGCTCCGCCTGCGCTCGACGGGATCCTGGCTGGGTTCGCGTCGCAGTTCGACTTTTCGGTTCGATGGAGGAGGGAGAGACCGAGACAGGGATATGACTGAAGAATTTTCAGCGGATGGGGAGATTTTTCTTTCCCCTGCTTGCAGTTGCAGGGTGGGGCCTACCCAGAGAGCTTGGAGGTTGTTGGTAGTTGGAAAATTCTAAAGTTCTATAGTGGTGGGCCAGTTGCTCATGAAACAAAAATTCTTACCCGTTTATAGTGGAGGTTGTGGCTTTCTATATGTCGAAATGATGAATAAACATTTAGTTTTAATTCAAAATCAACAATCTCTTGTAAGAAATAGATTTACGGTTCATATACATAATCCAATGTGCATGGTGCGGTAAACTGGTGAGTGGAAATGAAAGAGTAGCGTGTCTTTCATCTCTTTCAAGGCTTGTTTTTTTTCATATTCAGAAAAGGCTTGTTTTCTCATACCCATGATGCGGTAAATTGGTGAGTGCAGAAGAAAGGCTCCAATAGCTTGCATGTTCTTGCCAGTGAGGCATTTTTAGAATTTGTATAATAAAAATTAGGCTTCCTATCTCACTTCGTAAAATTGAAAGCTAGCAATTGCTCGAATATTGTACACCAGCCAATATATATATTGTTACAAAAGCATTTAGCCATACTCGAAAGATATTGAGTTGGATAATTGATAATTTAGTTAGTTTTCATCTCAAGATCTCCCAATATGAGGCTCCAGGAGCAACCGCAGTGTATCGTGGTTTGAAACATCTTTTCATTGTTGTTTTGCATCAATGCTTCGTCTCTGATTTGAGTGTGCAGGAGATCAATGCCTGGTCTCCTCTATCATGACTGCAGTACGATTCTTGGTATATCTCACCTCCGACAAACTAACATAGAAACTCATTTTATTAGATCAGAGAAGTATATGAGGCACGATGCATCATAGGCTTCGACGCCAGATTTTTGTTTTAGAAAAAAACAAGCATGGATATGTAATGTTGGTTGTTGATGCTTGAACACTCTTTTCTCCCCAAGCATCGGTTTGGTATCCACTGTGGGTGCTCTAGCTCATATGGATTGATCGACAAAGGTGGACTGATATGCAGCCAAATAAGATCTTAGAGCAACTCCAATATACCTGTTATCTTGGTTTGCTACGCTATTTTTAGAATTTCTCCAACAAAACTTAAGGTCCAATAGCCTTGCTATCTTGTTTTATAAAATAACAAGCCGGTCATTTCTGAAATCTCGTATGCTAAATATGTATTGATGTGCCGCTAGCTATCTAAGCTCGTCATCTTAAAAGGATGTTGGAGTTTTCTGTTTCTTATAAAGTTTTCTATTATAAAGGTGGGTTAAATCATAGGTTTCGCCATCTATTTTTACCACATCTCTTGGAGATGCTCTTATTCGGTTGGACACATGGTTGTGTAGCAATAACGTTGTGTTTTTGTTGTAAAAAAGAGATATGTTTTGTGTAACTATAAACTCATTTATTCTGGTTTATCGGCCATGGCATAATATTTTTCTCTTACAATAAAATAGCATTAGTAGGTCTAACAGCTGCAAAAATCATCAGCCAACTCCGTAGATATTAGAGGTCGACGTGTTGTTTGTTTTCTTAATTAAAAAAGAGTCTCAAATGGTTAAGGTATACAAATTCAACACAAATGTTTAAGATCGCTTGATTTGTCAATTAAACTGGTATGATCATTATATGGTTCAAGTAGGATAAGGATTGGATATATTCGATAGCCGAACTGGCACAATGCACGAGGAATGGTTTATAAGTGCTAGCTCCTACTCGCTCCATTTAAAATTATGGTTTTGATTTTTCTGTATATCTAAACATGGTGCGTATTTAAATCAAGCTAATGTTATATGTCTAAAAAAGTTAAAAAAATCTTAAATTTAAAACAGATGGAGCATCCATATGTGAAACTATTCTCACAATCATTTCTATATATCTAAACACGGTACATATCAAAGTCGAACAAATGCTATATGTCTAAAAAAGTTAAAAAGTCTTATAATTTAGAACAGGCCGGTTACGAGACTGCCCTCTACGACCACTTCAAGCAGGTGTTTGGCCAGCCGGGACAGGACGGTTACGAGCTCGACTTCCAGGCGATCGGCATCTAGCTAATGGACCTCTCCGCACTAGACCAGCCCTTCTCGGAGGAGGAGGTTGAAGTGGTCGTGCGTGAGATGCCACCCGATCGAGCTCCGGGTCCTGACGGCTTCACTGGGGCCTTCTACAAGACCGCATGGCCAGTCATCAAGGAGGATGTCACGGCCGCCATCAACGCCCTATTCTTCGGCGACAGCAGAGCCTTTGATAAACTGAACAACGCCTTCGTTGTACTCTTGCCTAAGAAACCGGGGGCTAAGTCAGCCGTGGACTACCGCCCCATCTCGATGATCCACAGCTTTGGAAAGATAGCTTCCAAGCTCATGGCTAACCGGCTGGCTCCAAGGCTCAAGGAAATCATATCGCCAAACCACAATGCCTTCATCAAGGGGAGAATGATCCACAACAACTTCAAATTCGTCCAGCGAACGACCGTCCTCCTACGAAAGAAGAAGATCCCCAAGGCCCTGCTAAAACTCGACATCTCCAAGGCGTTCGACACTGTCTCGTGGCCATTCCTTCTCGACAGTCTCAGAGCGTTCGGCTTTAGGGAACATTGGAGGTGTTGGGTGGCAACGCTGCTGTCATCGGCCTCCTCCAAGATCCTCCTCAACGGCAGACCAGGCCAATACATTCAGCATAGAAGAGAAGTGCGCCAGGGTGACTCCTATCGCCGATGCTTTTCATTATTATGATGGAAGCATTTGCGCGATTGGTGGACGCCGCAGCCCAGGGCCGCCTTCTCAGACCCACGGGGGCCGCCCCATCCGGCACCATTGCAGCATCTATGCTGACGATGTGATACTCTTCATGCACTCGAGCGCGGGGGAGGTGAACGTCATCCAAGCAATCCTCCAGATCTTCGGTGACGCCTCCGTCCTAAGGAAAAACCTAGGCAAATGCTTCATCACACCGATCCATGTACCGGAGGACAACAGCAACAACGGAAGGCAATTCTAGGCTGCCAACTTGCGGACTTCCCCATCACATACCTCGGCCTTCCCCTGAGCGTCAAGAAAGTACCCAAGGCCAAGATCCAATCTGCTGTGGATGCAGTCGCCAAGCGAATGCCGGCTTGCCACAGGCCCCTCATGAATAGAAGCGGAAGGCTTATCTGGATCAAGTCGGTGTTGTGCGCTATCCTGATCTACACCATCATTGCCGACGACCTATCTCCATGGGCGATTGAAGAGATCAATGTCATCTGCAGAAGGTTCTTGTGGACAAGCAAGGAAGGGAGCATCAGGGGGAAATGCATGGTTGCGTGGCCCACAGTGTGTCGTCCGACGGATCCTGGAGGCCTTGGCATCCCGGATCTTCGACTATTCTCTATCGTGCTACAAGCTAGATGGCTGTGGCTACAACAGGCGGATGAGTCCCGGGCTTGGGCCGAGTTGCCACTCCCTGTCTCTCGCGAGGTCCAGAGCTTCTTCGTGGCGTCCACATACACGATCCTTGGAGACGACAGATCTACCGCCTCCTGGACGGGTCGCTGGATCTAGGGCATGGCGGTCAAGGACATCGCGCCGAGTGTGCTCAACTTTGTTAGCCAAAGGGATTTCCGGCGGACTACCATGGCCGACGGACTGTATGGGCGTGCATGGGTGCGCCAGATCTCTGGTGGCATCTCGGTGCAGGCAACGCAACAGTACAGGAGGCTATGGGACTTGGTCGCGTAGGAATCCCTGAATGCCAATGCGGACCACCTAGTATGGAAATGGAACCAGCAGAGGACATATTCCTCTAGCTCAGCCTACAGGGCCCTACACCTTCCTTCTCACCCGATCGTTGGATGCACCTGGATTTGGAGCACCTGGGCGCTGCTACGCGTCAGAATATTCCTATGGCTGGCTATTAGAAAAAGGCACTGGACCGCCGACAGGAGGCATCAACATGGGCTCGAGACACGCGATGAATGCTACCTGTGCGACCAAGAACCGAAAACCATCAACCACATCATCACCTCCTGCTCGTTCTCCAGACAAATCTGGTGGACCATTCTAGTGGTGCTCGGGGTGGACGCCTCACAGGTGGGGGGAGGCTCCATCATCGACTGGTGGGAGAACTGGAGAAACAGGTGGCATAGGAAGAAGAGGAAAGGCGCTGACACCCTCTTCGCGATGGTGGCATGGGAGCTTTGAAAAGAGAGAAACGCAAGATTCTTCAGAAATAAAACGGTCACCACTACGCAGCTACTCACCAAGATCAAGCAGATCGCCGATCTTTGGATAGAGGCGGGGGCGCGCCATTTAGGTGAATTAGTTCACGAGTAATCGCCATGTGTAAAACTGCAGGGGAGACGGAACTTATTGTAAATCTTTGACCTTCCGAAACACGCCGTGCGCGATGTATAAACTCTTTTTTTAAATACAAAGATGCGTAAGTCTTTTGAGTATTCGAGAAAAAAATTTAGAACAGATGGAATATCTAATTATCCATATGTAAAACTATTCTTATAACCAAAGTGCTGCGCAAACGCAGTCTACCCATCAAACCAATTCAGTGTTTACACAGCGTAGAGTACTGAGGTTTAACTGAAACGCAAGCTTGGTACTTATACTACGCGGCAACGTCGATGGCTTCGTAGACAACCTCCTTGGACAGAACCTCAAGTGACGCGCCCCTCGTCTCTGGGACGAACAGAGTCATCAGCATTCCTAGGAAATTGGTGCCGGCCAGAACGAATAGCTTGTTCCGGGTGCCAATGCCCGCCGCCCGCTCCCTCTGTGCGCCATTCTTGGGTAAAAACCCGTACGCCCCAAGAACAATGCCAGCCCGCCCCGCCGCCGCTGCGATGCCGTAGCACGTGCACCGGAGCCGCGCTGGGAAGAGCTCGACCGGCGTGACGAACGTCGTTGTGCCGGGACCGACGCTGGCGAAGAAAAAGGCCACGCTGTAGAGTACCACGAAGCCGACAACATGCGACGTCCTGTGGTTGTATGACGCGGCGAGGGCAACCATGGCTATAATCAGGAAGCCGGCGAGCTGGAGGCGGCGCCGCCCGTACACGTCAATTAGAGCGACCGACAAGATGTTCCCTGGAATGACGACGCAGATCGCGATGAGCGCCATGGCGCGGGCAAGGCGGGAGACTTCCTGGACGGCGCCCATGGTCGCTGCCGGGGAATGGGAGACCCACCCAAACCTGCCGAAGATGTCCTGCTGGAGAATGGTCTGGCTGTAGTAGGACACGCAGAGGAGGAACCACGCGCTCGAGGTGGCTAGCAGGCGGAGGCCATGGATCTTCAGGAACTGCAAGGAGAAGAGGCCGCACTCGTCGTCGACGCCGCCGACAGAGACGTTGAGCTCTTGTTCTTGGATGCTGGAGCGCAGCACCCGCAAGCTTCGGGTCCCGGGAGACGAGCGCCGTGTACCGCGCGGTCTCCGGCAGCTTCGTGCGCAGGTAGAAGCTGAGCGCGGCCGGCAATGCGCCGACCATGAGCATGGCGCGCCACATGTAGTCGGCCTCCGGCAAGATGGAGGACAGGACGAGCTCGACGGTACAGCTGAGGAGGATGGCGACACCTTGTATGGCGTGGACGGCGGCGACGAAGGCACCACGGGTGCGCTTGTTGGCGTACTCCGCAATGATGACCGCACTCAGGGGTAAGGCGCCGCCGACGCCGACACCTAGCCAGAAGCAGAAGAAGCATAACGTCGCCACGACGGCCTTCGCCGTGCGGCCAAAGGAGAGTCCAGACGCCGCGGAGAGGAGGGCCATGAGCGCCAGAGCTAAGCCGTAGGTGCGCCGACGGCCAATCCTGTCGCCGAGCCAGCCGAACGCGAGATGGCCGATAAACGTGCCGCAGCACACGGCGCCGTTGAGCGCCTCCGCAACGTCGGGGGGCACCTTGCCAGGATGTGGACGTCCCCCGGGGCTGGCGCTGGCGGCATCGGCGTAGTAGACGCGGCCGATGAGCCTGGTGGCGAACGCAATTGAGAACAGGTTGTAAGCCCCGGCGAGAAACCCCGTGCGTGCAAACGCGGCCGCGGCGAGGTGGTACCGCTGCGTCTTGGCGCGGTCCAGTACCGCCAGGACGTTGAGCTGGTGCGTGCGCGCCATGGATGGCCGGCCGCCTGCAGCACGAGGCTTGGTTTGGTATAGTGAGTTGTGTTGGGCCGCGAAGGCAAATGGTACATTTTGCTATTGTAAATTTACAGTCTCTTATTGCTTTATTTATAGTGATTTGTGCATTGTAAATTTGCTATTATAATGGTGTAATTTAACTATTCTATTGGTGTAAATTATTTTTTGATATGGTGATGTAAAGTGTAAGTTAACTATTCAATGTGTTTTATATCAGCTAGTAAATTTCTTTTGCATGTAAGTTCACCACATTCATTTCTATAAAATTTTATTTGTTATATGCCTACCATAGATAAATTTTGGGTAAGATTACCATTTTCTTTTGTAATATTTGATATTTGTTTTCTGTAGTGATATAGGTCCTGTTGCAATAGGTCCTTTGGTTTTTCACTTACAATATCATATTCCTAGATTTATATATACCTAATTCACTAGTGTAATTTTGTTGAATTGGTGATGTAAGTTTGGCCTTGGATCAGTGTTGTGTAAACTGGTATTAGAATATATGAAGTTTGTTATTTTGGTTGACATCAATTTTCAGTATTTATTTTGTAATATTTTTTTTTTCTGGTCAGATTTAGTCGGCCAAAATCTGCTGGTCAGATTTTTTTATTGTTTTGTCTTTTTGGTCTCAACCGGTTAATTTGTTCCCTTGTTTCAACCGGTTGATTTGGTCACCTGTGTCAACCGGTCGAGGGATGTGTCTAAATCAACCGGATAGCAGGTAGACAGGCCCTACCGTATACGTACTAACGAAAGATGGAATTAGGCCAAAAGGGGACTAATGATTCTCATATCTTATTTTAACCCCTCCGTTTGAATATGTGGAACATATTAGGATTAAAGAAAGCTAAACTTCGTTCTACCAAATGGGTTACCTATAATAAATTAGTAGAACATAGAAGCTAAATAAATAAAATTCAGTAATTAACATTCCATGAATCTTTGAGTCGTATAAGAGCCATTGATAATTTGGCTTTGAAGCAATTTGGATCTAAAAAAGAAACGGAGGAAGTTATTATCTGGACTTCTACGAGGTTGACTTTGATTGTCAAACCCAACACATTGGTTGTTGTGTACCAATAAGAATATTGGAAAATAGAATGATGATTCATGGTGGGAAACAAGACTGATGCAACTTTTATTTAGTAAGTAACTAGGAAACATGTTCGGGCGTTGCGACGGCAGATTTTGTATAGGGTCTGTTGTGTTGTTTGTCCAGATGATTCGCAGCTTATTAAAACTTTGTACAACAAACATGCGGTGCTCCAAAAGCAATAATTTAAGACCTTAAAGTCACATCAACACCCCCCCCCCCCTCTTCCTCAAGAGGTCTTGCTCGCCTCCACCTTTTCCTCCAAGTTCCTCTCCATTGTTCCTAAGCAAAATAACATCATTAGGTAGTAGTCTATTCTTCGAGGTATAAAAGGTATCGCTTAAGAACGAGCTCACCTCTAAATCTTGTTGGCACATTCAAGCTCGGGTCATTGGTCCTTGCATAGCGGTTGGAGGATCAGCAGGTGCATCCGAAGGAGTGATGTCTTCGTTAGTTTCTATCTTCATTAATCGTGGTGCCGACTAAGAAAAAAAAGACATGACACTCTAATTAAAGAAGAGAAAGATGAGATAGTTTCTTAGGGCACCCACAATGGTTGGCTTATAAGCTACCTCTTTATTTTTTTATATTAATAGTAGAAGAGAGAAAAGCTAGCTTTAGATCAAGAGTTAGGGCAGTCCCAATGGAGAATTAATTGCAGTTTCTATCTATAATAAATGATGTGCCCCATAAGCAAAATGCTGACATGTCACCTTAATTAATGACGAAAGAGAGAAGAATTTCAAGAAACCGTTTCTTCTCTGAGAAACGACGTCCTCCCTCGCACCGAGGCATGAAGACACAGCGAAATCGCCACCGGGAAGAAACTGGTTGTTTCTATCGACCGCAGAGAGTCCTGCCCGTGCCGCGCCGCCAGCCGAGGCATGCCGCTCCGCCGTCCGCCGAAGCCGCTCCGCCGCCCGCGCCGTCCACGACTCACATAGGCCGCGAGAACTCGCCTGCGCCACGCCGTCCACCGAGGCCGCTCCGCCCTGGTGGCCACGTCATCGTGAGAGCTCGTCTAAGCCGCCTGGGAGCCGGCACTCACCTTCGTGGTCACGTGCCACCGCACTGCGCGCGCACTCGTGGCTCCGCGCTCGCGCGCCGCAGGCACGCGCGCCCATCCTGCAAGCCGGGCCGTCATGGGAGCCTTGCGCGTCTGCGCTGCCCTGCTGGCCGGGCCGTCGTGTGAGGTCGCCTGAGCCACCACGAGAGCCCGCACTCGCCTCCTTGGTCGTATGCCACCGCCAAGCGCGCTCGTCCGCGCGGGCTTGCTGGCCGCGCCATTGCGGGAGGTCGCCTGAGCCGCCACGGGAGCCCGGACTCGCCTCCTTGGTCGCATGCCACCGCCCTGCGCGCCCGTTCGCGCCTCAGGGTTCGCAAGCCGCCGCCCCGTGAGGCCGCCCGCGCATCCGGGCTCACCCGCCGCCGGCCCGCCATACTGCTGCTTCTCCGGTAGGAGGATTTGGATTGTACGGAGGGAGAAAGGGATAGGGGAGAGGGAGGAACGGCCAACATTTATTACTGTTAGACACTCCCCACTGTGAGAGATAGTCTATAGATAATTTTTACTGACGTGGCCATCGTGAAACCTGTGCCTGGATTCTACCATTGGGACTGCCCTTATGCTCATACGCATATTCCAAGATCATGTGAGAGTGGCATGTAGGCCTAATCATACGGTTATTGCTAAAAGATAGCACTGTTAGATAGGTTGGCTTAGAGTTAGTGGGGCTGTCCAAAACAAGACATGAAGAGACGTGGTTGGTAGAGAACGAAGAGCAAATGTATGTGATTGGATAAAAAGTTATTCTGTGACTATTCATTGAACCATAGCTGATGCCCTACTGCAAGGTGAACCATGCATGCAGCGATCCTTCTCCTTTTTATGTAGTATTTTCAACTTTTGAAGCGCTTTCCTCTCGGAAACTAAACAGCTTTGAAACTATTCTTATCACTGCAATGCAACACGTCACTCATCATAAACCCATGACTGAGGTCCTATGACGTGTCATAAGCTCCATGGACTCATATACGGGGCCGCACGGCAAACGGGCGAACAAGTGTGCAAAGCCACCGACCTGTGTGGCTGTGTCCCTTGTCACCACTAAAAGGACGATCAATGGAGACTATGATATGTGCGTCAACAACTTTTACATCAGTCGACCAAACCAGCCTTTTGAATTTTGAGAGATACATGCACTCCATGTCTCCTTTTCGTCAATGAGAAACTCACAAAATTAAAAGGTGTTTACCGGAAAGGCGTCGACCGCCCCAATCATGCATATGGGCGTTCTCCAAGTTTTAGCCCATTTTTATAGTCCCCATCCAACCAAATCACAGAGTGTTGGTTATCAAATAAGGAGGTCAGTGGTTAGTTTTAGTTTGCCACGATCAAGCTCTAATGAAAAGGCAGAGAGTACCGATAGACGATCGAGCGACGGTAATTGCCAGCCGCCCACGAGCCACGACGAGACACCAACATCATCAGATTTGCGATACACATGCTCCTACCTAGCCTTCCATGAGTAAACAATTCACACAGAACAAAAGAAGCCTTCCATGAGGGGAAACGAGATGCGATTATTACTTGAGCTCCATTTAATATTGTACTCTGTGCAATGTGCATGCTACCTGTCTTTTTTTTTTATCTTTAAAATACTAGGCACAGTCTCGTGTCCGGCCGTTCGTTCCGAGAAAATCGATCGAGCATACATATTAGGTAATAATTTGTTATGCAACACACTTATTACTTTCTAATATCGATCGGCTACTGATTGTTGGAGGCCGCCGTGTGGATACGACAGTTGACAATGCAATTGCAGCACACAACCACCAAAATGAGAGAGAGAAGAGAGGCCGATCCGATGTTTACAGACACACCAGCACAGTACAGAAAGGTAGCAATGCCTTTTGGTAGGCTCAAGGGAGCCGGAGACGGCGGCGGGACACTGACACCCAGATCGAACCCACCAGTGGGCGGTGCGTCGCTGCGCCGATTTGCTAGCTTGGGGAAAATTAATAAAGCCGCTACCACGAGCAAGCAAGCGCGGACGTGGAGGCCACCGGCATATGGCCCCGGCCACGAGCCGTGGTGGTCGCATCGCATCCTCGTGTTGTAAACGTAACGTCTAACGTCGTGTCTGCTGAGCAAAAGATTTCATTCACCAGCCGGCCAAGAGCTTTGCACGATAGGTAGCTAGCTAGCTAGGCTAGACACCAATATGCAACGGCATTGCTGCGGAAGCCAAGTGGACAACAAAGTGGTCAAAATCCATCAGTGTCGTCGTCGCAGCTAGCAAAGGGGGATTATATTGTCTCTCCATTCTCATCCAACTGCACCCCGGTCCTCCCGGCCCGTCGCTCACTTTTTCTCCCACCAACTACTAGTACGGCACTGATGACTCGTCGAGTCGTGAGTCATATCGCTCTATAGCCTAAAGTATAGGCCAATGCCCCGACATGGTTCACTGCGCTAAAAGAAGCAGACAACGTGCATATTATTGTGAACAACAACATACCATCTGTAACCTGTTTCACTCATATCATATATATACATACTACTAGTCTTCGTTTTCTCAACAAACAAACATTGGTCTTAAATCTCTTTGTTTTTTTTTAATAAACAACAATGTACCATCCGTTTCACCCATTTCATTTATTACAAGGTTAGTTATATTGCGTCTTAGTGTGCGGACTGCGACTGCACTACGGGAGGCAGACTTAAACTACGCAGACGCAGGTGATTCCGATGAAGAAGCTCGGGGTCATCTCTTCCTCCCGTCCGTGGGAGCTGACATGACCCAGCTGTGCAGCCAGTGAGGGTGTTGATTCGGTAATCCTTGAATTATTGAATGTGCTATGTAAAAAAAACTATTCTTTCATGCTCAACGAAATGCATGCTAAGGCATGTTCTCGTAAAGAAAGTTATATTGCAGACGAAAATAGAGAGAAAATGAGCACATTGCCTCGTATAAAAACATCACGTACCTACTATTCATCATATTCTTGTTGTGTCATCCGTCTTCGTGCTGTAAGAGCTAGCGTGGAATGAGGAAATGGGTTAGTAATAGCCTGATAATATATATAATCGACGATCAAACCGATTAATTCAAAGGTGTGGGTCCTAGTGAGGTCCCTTTTTTTCTAACCCCGGCGACAATCCAGCTCGGATGTCAGCCATTCTTCGTCATCGTCACGTACCATGGAGAACGTTACACAATACAATACATGCGTGTGGAATCAGCTGGCCAACACGCAGACGACCGTGGGAATGCGACAGATCGAGTCACGCAGAATCCGATCAACGACTGGGAGTACCGTACGGCCGAAGCCATCCATCCACGGCGGTGGCGCTGGGCAGCTGTCACTGTGTGCCGCTTCTAGCTAGTGCTGCCACCATGCAAATCAGAGCCTGTGTGATTTTCCAACGGAAACTTGCATGCAACTACGATAGGCCTTGTTTAGTTCTCCAAACTCACTCTTAAATTCCGCTACGTAGAATTCTTATTCTTCGTCATATTAAAATATCGGTAAATGCATGGAGTACTAAATGTAGATGAAATCAAAAACTAACTGTACAGTTTTATTATACTTTACGAGACAGTTTTGCCTAATTAACCCATGTTTGATAATTATTAGCAAATAAAAACAAAATTGCTACAGTACCGTGCATTGTAGCTTCTGTCGATTCGGGGTGCAGAATCCGCGATCTAAACAAGGCCATAGTGATAGTAGGCGGCATGTGGCAGCTAGCTCTCTCCTGAAAAGTGAAAACTACCCAGGGGAGACTTGCCCACCAAGCACATTGAAGAGAATATATGAAATATTACTAGTGCCTTTTCAATAGTTGGAAGGGGACATTTCTAGACTCACACTTGTTGGTGTGAGTTACTATTTTTTTAAAAAAATCTTCTATATACTACTAGAACTCATTCTAAGTGATTCGAGTAGTTTGGTCACTTGTGCGATTTGGTGGCTAAAATCTTACATGTGGGAACAAATCTTGTGATCTGAGTGCTTTTCTCACTCGGATGATATGATTGTCGTTTTTTCTTTGAAGAACCGATATGATTGTCATTTAAAGCACGTGGTTTAGATGATAGGAGTAAATCATGTGACTTCAAAGGAATCCATCACACGAATTAGACTAGCCAATAAAATAGACTTAGGCCGATGAATATTTAGTTATACGAATTTCACCATAATAATTTCATGCACGTAGTGTGAATACAACATAAATCAACAATAACTAAAATTTCATGCAATTTAGGAAGAAGAAGGATAAAGGAAATGCAAGAAAAAACACGTCAACCAAGCTTGATATTTTTTTTATATACTGTAACAAAACATATGTAGATGACAAATAATCAAAGTAAAAAATACAAAATTATTTTATGAATTGTAAAACAGAATTACTTAGCCCTTCAATTAACCAAAATATCAACATAGAAAAATAATCTCTCCTCGCACGTCAGTTTTAGGCACCAAATGATGGTCACAGTGTCAACCTATGTAATACCAATACTCGCCAGTGTGGTGCCCTATGTTTGGTATCTTATATAAGCTATAGCCAAATAAGATGAGACCAATAGCTAAACAACATGTTTTTTTTTTTTGCAGCTTATTTCGGCCATCCTCATTATTACCGTTGCTAAAAAGCAAAAGCTAGGTGTTGTTCTATTTGTTTAATCGGAAACACTTTTCAAAAGACAAACCAATCGCAATGCATTCACGAAAAGCTGCATTAGATTAATTAAAATTGCAACCGAGCACCATCAGTTCCATAACCATAAGTGGATTCCTTAGCCCTGGCACACTCTGAGGTCAACATCCGCGTGTGGGAGTCCAAAGTGACGGTATACAAACATCAGAAAGTGAGTTGGCCAGGGAGGCCTGCCCAGTTCGGTTCCTATTTTCTACCAATAATAATGCACTTTCGCTACCCAACACACAACGAGGCTTTGTCTTGTGCGTCTTCATTCATTCTGCCCTGCCCGCTGGCCGCCACCCAAAAGAAACCCCGTCCGTACGCATGGAAATTACTAGAAAATTTCGGTGACTAACGTGACGCCGGTTTTTCTACGCTCGCCAATCTCCCTTTTGTGGACAACGCATAGGCTAACCACATTTCTTTTAGTACTAACTTGACTGACTCATCAGTCACTTCACAGTTCACACAACCAACCAACTAGTCCTGGCATGCAGCGCAACTGGCGTCCATAAAACCAAGCCCCCAGACCCAGCACAAGATCCTCCCGGCCGGCGACATTTCTAGCAAGAGAGCTGTCTCAAAGTTCAGCGAGAGAAGAGAGGGTGATCTGAGCATCGATCGGCGAGAGGTTCACCGGCCGTCCGGACAGCCGGAGGCGGCAGCCATGGCGACCTACGACAAGGCGATCGAGTCGTACAAGAAGGCGGTGACGACGGCGGCGTCGCTGGCGGCGTCGGCGATGCTGGTGCGCGGCGTGGTGAACGAACTGGTCCCCTACGAGGTGCGGGAGTTCCTCTTCTCCGGCCTGGGCTACCTGCGGTCGCGCATGTCGTCGCAGCACACGGTGGTGATCGAGGAGACGGAGGGGTGGGCGAGCAACCAGCTGTACGACGCAGCGCGCACGTACCTGGCGACGCGGATCAACACCGACATGCAGCGCCTCCGCGTGAGCCGCGTCGCCGAGGGCAAGAGCCTCATGTTCAGCATGGAGGAAGGCGAGGAGATGGCCGACGTCCACGACGGCGCCGAGTTCAGGTGGCGCCTCGTGTGCCGTGACGGCGCCAGCGCCGGTGGCGGCGGCAACGGCGGCGGCGGACGCGGAGGCGGCGGCGGCGGCAATTACCGTGTCGAGGTCCGGTCCTTCGAGATGAGCTTCCACAGGAGGCACAAGGAGAAGGCCATCGCGTCCTACCTCCCGCACATCCTCGCCGAGGCCAAGAAGATCAAGGACCAGGACAGGACGCTCAAGATCTACATGAACGAGGGCGAGTCCTGGTTCGCCATCGACCTCCACCACCCGTCCACCTTCACCACGCTCGCCATGGACCGCGACATGAAGCGCTCCGTCATGGACGACCTCGAGAGGTTCGTCAGGAGGAAGGAGTACTACAAGCGGATCGGCAAGGCCTGGAAGCGCGGGTACCTGCTGTACGGCCCGCCGGGGACCGGCAAGTCCAGCCTCATTGCCGCCATGGCCAACTACCTCAAGTTCGACGTCTACGATCTCGAGCTGACCGAGGTGAACTGGAATTCCACGCTGCGGAGGCTGCTCATCGGGATGACCAACCGCTCCATCCTCGTCATCGAGGACATCGACTGCTCCGTCGATCTGCAGCAGCGTGCAGAGGAAGGCCAGGATGGTGGTACAAAATCCAGTCCCCCTTCAGAGGACAAGGTAACCAACAGACACCCTGCCCTTGACTTTAACTTTGTCTTGCAGTGCTCATGTGGCTTTAATCTGAGTAATTTGCAAAATTGCAGGTGACACTATCTGGGCTACTCAACTTCGTGGATGGCCTCTGGTCAACAAGCGGGGAGGAGAGGATCATCATCTTCACAACAAACTACAAGGAGCGGCTGGACCCTGCACTGCTTCGCCCAGGCAGGATGGACATGCACATCCACATGGGGTACTGCTGTCCAGAATCATTCAGAATCCTGGCCTCCAACTACCACTCCATCAGCGAACACGACACATACCCTGAGATAGAAGCACTGATCAAGGAGGTGATGGTGACTCCAGCAGAGGTCGCGGAAGTGCTTATGAGGAACGACGACACCGACACCGCGCTCGAGGGCCTCATTCGGTTCCTCAAGGGAAAGAAGGGTGATGCCAAGGACGGCCAAGGTGAAAATGTGGAGCATGTGACCAAAAAGGACGACAAAGAGATGGTGCCGACGAAAAAAGATGACCCAGTCGATTAAAATCTCAATGATGCAGGCAAACAATGATGCTAAAGTAGTGTGTATATCAAGTATTAGTACCATCTAAGTAGTCTCAGAATAACCTGCTGGAAATGTATCGTTTTGATATTAATACGGGGGGAATTTTTTGGAGCTGCAGAGTACTCTGGTATCATGATCCTTCGTTTCCTTCATATCACACTGTATGTAAAGTACATATAGGCCCTGTTGCATTCAGATGAGTATAATGTGGAAGCTTTAGCGTGCCATTTTACATATAAACAATCAATGTTGTCAAAACCTACAGACGGCGTTTTGCATACCGACGCTGCTTCCCACAACAGATCAATCTTCAGAATTGTTGTTCACTGCATTTTCTCCTTGTACCTCGTTTTCTTCCCGTAGATCATATTCAACAACTAGACCAAGATTATCAACAAACTTGTGGTACACCTGGCACCCTGCACACTGTTTGTGCAGTGTATGTTAGTAGAACATAAATTTACAGCACGTGTAAGAAAATATTAACCATAGGAATGTGGGCTTGTCTCAAAGCAGTAGGTCTGAAGTTTGCATTCGCGCATAAATAAAGGCACAGAACGAAGTCTACCTGAAGAAAAACTGTCCCTCTTTCATAGCCTACTCTGTTTATCAAGCGCTTGGTCCTTTCACCACATGCATTGCATGTAAATTGAACAAGCAAGCTTCTTCTAGGAAGTTTTATATCAATAGTGGCTTCCTGAAACCATTGCATCGCACAAACAAAAGTTACATATAGCCATATAGGACATTCTGGCCTACAAACTAGACTTCTGCTGTTTGCTGCTTCACTATTCAATCTGCCAGCAAATTGAGCAGCACTTCATTATCTGAACCTAGTTTGTTCCTCAATCAGCAAGCAATCTGTTACATTGTTTATCAAGAAATAACCACAGAATTATATATAAAATGCAGGACCTTATCGTTCTTTCTTTTTCATATTTTCACATATCACATATGCATGCTATGCTATCAACCTACCAAATTTACAATTTACAAAATGTTTTGTCTTTTGAATGCCATAGTCTAAAAGAAACCCAAGCAATGAAAGACCTACAAGAAATGTACACAAAGTACAATCTCAGCAAACAATTAGCAATTTCAAATGAACAAACAGCGAAGACATGGTATTAGAAACCCAGAATTATTCTGACAATTGGAATCATCAAACTTGATATATAGTAGCCAGCAGCCTAGATCAACATATCAGGCTGAATCTCATCAGTTATCCAATTTCAATAAACAGTAGTCCAAAAGCACAAGCAATTACTGTTTCCCCATCGCTGGTTGCGACCCAATCCAATCCATCCCCTAATTTCACTAAATAATTCGAGAAACATGGAGCATCCATAACCCAAACCAATTCACCCCTGACAATCTGGAAACATCACAGAGAGGAAGGGGAAAGACAGAGCGCGCTAACCGTTGGTGACGGCACCGCGTCCGAATTGACCTCGCCGGAGGAGGAAGCAGAGGCAACGAGCCTCCTTGGACGGTACGAAACGGCCAACCTGCGCGAACAGAGACGAGCTTAGACACCCGCGAACCTAGCCGAGCCGAAAAAACGAGCCAGAACGGAGCGCACCGCGGTGCCGGCGCCCTGGGATTCGAGGAGGAGGAGGCGGCAAGGGACACCCGAGGAGGAGGAGACTCCCGGCGGGTCGAGAGGATCCCCGGAAACAACGCGGAGGGCCGCAGCCCCGCCGAGCAGCAGCCGTACGCCGCGGCCGTCGTCGCCATAGCCGCCTACTCGGCCACTGCCCACTGCTGCTTGGATTCGTTTGCCCGTCGGCGAGGACCCGGGGGAAGACTGGAAGGGGGCACGCTCTACAGGCCATTTGAGGCCCATTCAATGAGGCTTCAGGCCCAGTCCAAAAACTAAATTTACCAGAAGCCCAAACTCCTCTAGTATATAACATGGCATCACTGTCCGACGCACTCCACCGAGAGCTCATTTGCGGGCGGCTCTTCGGTCTAGGGTTTAGGAATCAATCCCCCAAATCCCCATTTCCGGTGTCTGGTAAGCTCCCTTTGCCTCCTTCCTCATCGCTGCATTTTCGGATTCTCCCCTCGCACCCCCTTACACCTCCATCACAGATTGTTCTCGGAGGGACGCATGGAGGGCTGCTCCAAGACGAGCGCCGGCGCGGCGTCCAGCCTCCCTGACGGCCCCCTGGTGGAGATCCTCGCCCGCGTCCCTGCCAAGTCCCTCTGCCGGTTCAAGTGCGTCTCCAAGGGCTGGCGCGACCTCATCGCCGACCCTGCCATCCGTAAGAAGCTGCTGCCACAAGCCACGCAAGGACTGTTCGTCGAGACGGCCGAGGTTGATGAGAACAATGAAGTTACCCGTGTCAGTTTCAGTTTCATCGACCTGACAGTGAGATCCGTGCCTCTGGACATCGACCCGTTCTTCTCCTTCATGACGGAAATGCCTGGGATCAAGCCTTTCTTCTCCTTGGATTCCTGCAACGGTCTTATCCTTTTTGGGCATCGTCAGGAGCGGTCTCATGCATCGGCTGGTGAGTACTTCGTGCGCAACCCGACCACAAAGCAATGGTCAGCCGTGCCGGGTTCCGGCTCACGTGAAGCGCTAAGCCACACCTATTTAGCTTTTGATCCAGTGGTATCCTCTCACTTTCACCTGGTTCAGTTCCAGATGCCCCATATGGGCATGGTGGAGTGTCATTGCATGTTTACTCATCCGAAACCGGGACCTGGAGTCAAAACCAAATTGATGAACAAAATGAAAGGGCAGTTGGAAGGCTGGCATCATCAGTTTAGAGGATTTTGACTATCATTGTGCCTTTGTTAATGGCTTCCTACATTTGATAGTTTGGGCCAAGATAGACCGCACATCCTTGTTGTAGATATACAAGGGAAGGCAAGAAGGATCATCACCGTGCCAGGTATAGCTGATGGGAGCCAAGTGGATTACACTGCATGGTATTTACGTCAATCCCAAGGGCATCTACATTGTGTGACTAAAGAGCCAGCTGATGGAAATAATGACAAACTATCCACCTGGGTTCTTCAGGATTATGATGCACAAGAATGGGTGTTGAAGAGGACTGTTAACTCTTTGGATGTCTTTGGAGAAACAGGTGTCAGGCCAGAGTATCTAGTGGTTGACATTCATCAAGATTCTAATGTGCTTTTCTTTTCAAATTGGTTGACCTGTGAGCTGATAGCATACGACATGGACCGTAAGGAAGTGAATGTTCTTGCCACTTATCAACATTTCAAATACCGGAGCGATTTTGCTCGTTACGTTCCCTATTTCCTAGAAACACCGGCTCTCACAAATGAGCGCTGAAAGTGTGTGCTCTATGTATGAGCAAGCAGGTTGGTTAAATTCCTGTGGACTCAGATGAATTGTTCTTCTTGTGTTTGGATGTGCCTTCTTAATTTGTAGAGGAAACCTGTTGAGACTTTGGATGTATGCCTTCTTAAATAGTGCTCATGCTTGGATGTATGCCTTCTCATGCTTTTGATCTAATTAGCACTGCAAGCCTGTTGAGACAATCATGTAGTGTACCTTTATGGATGCTAGTTAATATTAATGAATGTTGTTGCATAAGTTGAATAATTTTGATCTTTGGTGATATGTTTTATGATTAGCATGTTTTTTTTGGTGGCTGTATTAATGAGCAATTATTTACTGTGAATTTAGTTTGCTTGGTGGTGTGTTTATTTATGTCAATCAAATAAAAGATATCCTCCATATTTCACTAATGTTGCATGTATGGAACAGTTTCAAATTGAAGCCTTTTGGTTACATCAAAAAATTTGAATCAAAAAGTCCTATTTGTGCTACTGTAAGAAAACAGATGTGCTTTAGCTTGGAAGAAACGTATATAGTTTCAAATGTAATATGTGCAATTAATTGTCATGTGGATGTGCCACACCTTATCTTCCTAATAGAACATCAGTTGTAGTGTTGCTAGAGGCATTCGCAGGAACAGCGATCCAACCTAATCTGCCTGGAAGAATTGTATACTAGCTGTCAGATCCAAAAGTTACTTCTCTCCAAAGAAGTGCTACGATGTTGGACCAACCTGCTGAGAGACAGCTCTTTGCTTATTTCTACATTTCATGAACCCTAGGAAAAATTATATTAACAGTTAGCCATAGTCAATATTTTTCTTTCCATCAATCAATAGTTCAGCTTGTGCTTTCATGACAGCTTATGACACATTCTTTTTCATGTGGGATACACATTTAAATCTGTAAACATCTCATGTGTCAGAAGCTGTCAGCACCTCGCTGAAACCTTTAAATTGACTCCAATTGCTCTGCTTGTTCTTCCTTATAAAATAACAGTCATATCGTTTATCCATGCGTTGGAAAGTAACATAACCTGCTGTTTTTTTCCCAAACAATAAGTAACAGCATATAAGGGATTCTTGTTAGAGTTCATGTAACCTGGAGCTGACTCCGTACAGTAGATCATGTAATGTGTGTTTTGGTCAAGATCAGTTTCAGTATGCTACTATTATAGATGTTATAATGTGGTTTCAGACGATTCTACTGTGTTTTATTCCCTTGATTTTTTTTTCCTTCACAGGTTTTCAAACCACTGTTGGCTGGAAATTGGTGTTTGTAACAGGTGTGATGTCTGTCGAGCAAAATTACAAATCACACCACAAAATCATGAATTAGCTGTTAACTTTGATATGATCTACAAGATATTCCCGAGGTCATTAGGTTTTCAACATTGTACCGACAGTTAAAGACAGTAACTTATCATTGTTGTGCAGCATAATTTATGCGGTCTCCTTATTCATAGAGAGAATTTATGTTGTCTTCCATACTTTGTAAACAGACGCAGCAGCTAGCTAATTCAACAACTGAATCAACATATCTGAGCCTCAAGGCATTCAAGGTGCATTAAGAAGACAGGAACAAAACTTACCTAACACTCATAAAAAGTCGTGTCCCAATTGCCTCTTAATAATCGAGAACCTTGACTGAAGAACTGTAGGAGTATAGTCCATTGGTTGTTTGTCTGGTTTCAGTCTCGGGAGGACGTGTAGCTTCTGTTGCTGAAGTTCCTTCAGAAGCTTCACCCAAACTGTCCTCATCTTGTGGAATGCTCTTCATCGTTGCAGGAGCTTCACCTGACTTATTTTTTCTTGCGAGCCAAACATGGGCTTAGTCGTTGATTGAAACATCTTCACTGTCACCAGAGGGCTTAGTTGTTGATTGAAACATCTTCACTGTCACGGAAACATTTTCACTGTCACCAGAAGGGTTCTCTCACTTTCTTTTCTTGTGAATAGGAATCTCCTAATCTTTGCATATATCTTCATCATGGCTTAGGTACTCTGTAGTTTTATGTGGATCCCAGAAAACCGGCCTAACTGAAGGACCTGCATTTGTAGTGCAACAAACCACACCAGAAACAAAAAACTTGGCTGTTGCTGCAGTGGCCGAGATCAACATCCGAAATTATGTTATAACAAGAAAACGAAATTCCAAATTGATGCTCTCCTCTAATTCACGTGACCAGCAGTGCTGCATCCAACAAACCACACCAGAAACAAGTTTTGCACTCTCAGAATTTATGGCATCAAAGCCTTATCCTGAATCTCTATGTACTGTGTAGCTTTATATGGACAGCTCTGGATGCATTTGGAATTGTGGGAAGTCTGAGTCAAAAAAAAAAAAAAAAAGACCTAATCTGCACTAGACTACCAGCCATGGAATTTAGCACTACAACGTATGCTCATCTGTAGTCCTCAATAGCAACACTGTTGCAATGTAGCAGGCCAGCAGCGTGACCACGGGGGAGTTGCAAGGAACGTATGAAAAATTTCCAAGCCTCGCCACCTTTGGCAGCTATAATTGAAGATCAGAGCTTCTTCACTGTTTCTTCCACTGCACGTTCACAGTACCTCATTCTCTGTGTAGCTTCCACTGCAAGGTCAAAATCCTTCTTGTCAAATGCCTCTCGGAAGGAATCAGACCAGGTTTCAAGCTTTTCCTTAATCTGGAAAAAGGAATGGAAAAATCTATGAGCCCAGAAATCATTTGAAACGTAGCCATGCTTATTGGTTATGGCTTGTGTAACTTTATTCAGATATCAGAACCTGAGATTGGGTCTTCTCCAGGGTTTGAGAATCACTAGCATCGCTGACAGTCTCCCGTATCTCCATCATCTGTAAATGATTTTGATTTATAGATAACATTCTCATCTTCATCTCGTGCAAGTTAATGGAATAAGATGTATAAAAAGAAACCATTTGTGGTGTTGTATTCATCTCAATTCAGAGTTCATTCATTTTTGTACTTTCCATAGGATGTTTAACACATTGAGGGTGTGTTCCAAGTTGTGATGTTGTTCACACTTATCATAAGATATATGAAATGAGAAGGATAATTATATTTACTGCATGCCAACATGTATTCCAAAATGAATGAAATTACCTCCATAAGAAGTTCTGGATCATTGATAGTCTTTTCTTCATCGACATGTATCCCTCGAGTTTCAACTGCCAAAAAGTTCATACAGATGAGATGCTTCCAAAGATTGAGTATAATGCTTGTGTTTATTCATAGTGGAGAAACTTCCAACAGAGAAAATCAAAGGATGTAATTACCACATCACTACAAGCAACACACCTAGCACAAAGTTATGATTACTTGTTACTTTGTATTTCTTTTCATGTACACAGGTGAAGGGTCAACTGACTTCTTCAAAATAAATTAAAATGAGACGAATCTAAGCACATGTGTTTCATTATTACACAATCACTGAAACTTTAAGCGTTGCTGGATAAACTCACCAAGTACAATGCCCTTGATAAAGGTTTGCTGAGTGTGCGGTACACATCAATCACAAGTGCTGACTGCTCCGCAGCATAGCCCCTCTCTTTCTAAACAATAAATATAAGCCATTCAGAAGTGATTAAGAGAGGTTAACATTAAATGTGGGTGTTTCTATGAATGCCAGATGGACAGAAACCTCAGATTTCGAGTGAACTAGATCAGGATGTAACTTCTTCTGCCAGTCTTTGTACTTCCCTTCCAAGTTATTATCCTTTATATTATATTCTCTTTTTCTGAAGAAACCAACCAGATAAAACATCAGCATCATATGCTCAGTGGCACAGAAACATTACAAGAAAGCAAAAATGGCAGAATCTTAATACATGTTGAAGTTTCATTAGCTTTCAATAAGCGTAGAACTATTCTACATATAAACAAACATAAGTTTATGAACAAAATCCAGATAAGTTAATCAATAATTAACTAACTATGGTAGGAATATGAAAAGATCATATTAATACTTAATAGCATGGAACTGGCAAGGATAGAAACAATTGTGTCTAATTGCAAAAATGTTTGGCAAACCGATATTGTGTCGCAATGGAAACCAACAGATTGCACACAAACTAAAAAGAATTGTCTTATCAAGGTCCTAAAACTTGATAACATCACTTTCGAGATGATTCACAAGAGCTACATCACAAATCACCCAGCCAAGAATGCTATATGGAGTATACGGCAACAGACAGAGGCATCACATTCGTAAGTAAACCCAATGGTAACTGATACTCCCTCTGAATGAAAAAAAGGGTTTACACAATCAATAAATAAGCAATCGTGTGGGTTGATTGAATCATTTTAATGCTATTAAATTTATCATGGAAACTAAATGCATAATTTTATTTAAAATAACATGCTTAGGAATGTTATCGACTGTCTTATAGAGCATGTTGATATCATATACAACTTATATTTGGATTAGAGTGACTAGTTGATCAATCCTAGACACACATGAGTAAAGTTCTAAAAGCATCATGTAATGAAACATTAATAAGATGCGTGTTTATCCTTCTTGTTTTTGGGTGAGTGGGTGTGGGTGTGTGTTTTATGGGGTTCTGATCTTCTGGATCCTTTCTTCTTCTTAATCTTAATATAATATAAAACACAGCTCTCCATCGTGCTCGAGGTGGGGAAAACAACACTAAATTTCATCCCTAATTTCCACGATTTTCACTGCAGAGCATAACAGGGCACAAAAAAAAAAGAACAATAAGCTGCACTTCTGCAGGGCAAACACTGTGGCTCCAGTTACTAGGATGCTAGTGTTACGATTGCATCAAGTCCTCATTAATTAGCAAACAGAGAAAGCTTAAATTGCGAAGGCATCGTATCATTCAACGTCAAATCCAGAATTCGGAGAAAACTATGAGCGCCGAATCCGCCGCCGCAACGTAATTCAAAGGATCGAGCTACTCACAGGCCAAATATCTGGAAGTAGTCGACGGCGGGGTCGACGGGCTGCACGCTCCCGCAGGACCCGCAGGAGAGGAACGCGCCCGTCGCACCGCAGCTCCAGCACGCGCCGCCGCCGCCGCCTGACTGGTTCGACAGGCTCCGGAAGGGAGCCCCGACAGAAGCGGAACCCCACAAGATTCCAAGACTGTGCTGGGACAGGGGAGAGCAAGAGACGGGGGAGGATGACGCGGTGGGCGCAGGAGGCAGCGGGCGTCGATTAACGCGGCGGCCGCCGCCGCCGGCTGCGGCAGCGAGGTGGCCGCGGAGCGGCCCGGTTCCAGCGCGGCGCCACATGGTGGTCCCTGGCGGTGCGGCCGTGCGGGTGCGGCCCAGGCCCTTCCTAATTACCGAAGTATTTAAAAATCAGATATGCCTTTTCGCAAAAAAAAAAAAAATCAGATACGCTGCTTTGCGTTCACCGCGGGCTTTTCATTTCATCTCCCGTTCAATTCAATTCAACATCGCGAGCCGCCTGGGCGTTCGGTTTAAACCGACCGTTTGGTTCGGTTTATTCGGTTTCTCTAAACTTCGGTTTTCAGAAAATAAACGTCGATCGGTTTGATAAAAAACCAAAAACCGATCAGTTCGGTTTTGGTTTTTTATTCGGTTTTTGGTTTAAACTGAATAAACCGATATTTGGTACAGTAGACTGAGCAGAGCACATTCATGAACTTGTTCAGACTTGATAAATGATACAAACACAGCAGACTGACCAAAAAGTACTAACACTGATACAATAAATCAGTGATACAAAGTTCAATAGTTCCAATAGACAAATCACAAATATAACTTAATGTTCAGACTTGATAAATGATAACAAACATAGAACTTGATAAACTCCATCACCATCAGGCATCAACGACAACAAAAAAAACAAGAACAAGGTCTGAAGCTCCATTTGACCCTTCCCTCCAGCAAGAAAACAGGCTCAAGAAGTGAAGCTACAATAATGTTGTCCTTAAAAATGGCCAGGACGCCCATATCTCCAATAAGTAAAAGTGATTATATTTCAGTTAGTACTCAATTATTTTAATGCAAAAAGTGATCATGATAAACATTAGAAATGATAACTCTAACTTATCATTACAAATTACCTTCTTCAAGTTTGGCCATTGCTTCTGTGTCCTCTTCAACTTCGCTGAGGTAGTCGTTTGCACGAAGCCAATCATTTGCACAAACGAGATGCTCAACCATTGTTGGTGTTAGCGAGGTCCTAAAATCATCAAGTGTTCTTCCACCTGCACTGAAGGCTGACTGAGAGGCTACTGTTGAGATAGGAATTGCCAAAAGGTCACGGGCCATGCGAGACAGTATGGGCAATCTAGTAGCATTGATCTTCCACCATTTCAGAATGTCAAAATTTTAGTAACCTCCTCATTATCTTCTGAAAGGTACTTGTCAAGTTTAGATTTCACAGTGGCATTGCTACCCCCAGTACTGCTCATCTGCTGTGCAATAATGGAGCTCATCAGCCCAGAGCTCACTGCTGGTGTTTCTTCTTGAATTTCAGAAGGCACCTTGTCACTTGGAGTTGGAGCATACAGTTCTCTGTACTCCTCAAACAAATCATGAAAAGACTTGTTCACTGTTTCCCATAGCTTTGGTCCTATGTCGTCACCAAACATAACCATAGTTGCCATCTTGATATAATCAGAAAGCTTGAACCGAGGATCAATAGCAACACAGAAAAAAAACAATGTTAAGCAATTGATCCCCCTTGTCTTTCTCTCCTCTCCTCTCTCTATCCCCCCGCCTCTCTCCATACTTCTCTCCCCAATATTTGTAATACTTCACTAACATTTTTTTGCCCATTTCTTGACATAATGTATCTTCACTATTACACCATTGTCTCAGCAAAACCAAAACATCAACAATCTCATGAAAGTATGTGTGAGATGTTAGACGACTTGTGACAGACACACGGAGGGTCAAATCATAGAAGTGTTGAAGAAATTTAGCCATTTTTCTTGCTTTTTTCTAATCTGATTTTGTTGGAACTCCTGGACCATTCTCACCCTCTAACTCTAGGGTATAGTATGGATCTTCATCACTATACCTTTCAAAGGCCTTTCATACTGTTGTGCAACATTTACCATCAGGTAAGTTGAGTTCCACCTAGTGCAAATATCTAGGTTCATCAACGCTTTGGTCTGAACATTTGCTAACTCAGCACATCTCTTGAAGTTTACTAACCTAGATGTTCCAGTTCTAATATACTTAACAGCAGCCCGAACACGAGCGACTGATCTATCAATTTCCTTCAGCCCATCACTTACTACTAGGTTGATAATATGTGTAACACACCTCATATGAAGATACTCTCCTTCAGCAAAGCAGCCTTTTGATTCAGTCAGGACCCTCTGCATGTACTTGATTGCACCATTATTTGCGCTAGCATTATCTACTGCTATTGTGAAAACATTCTCGATTCCCCAGTCAGCCAAGCAATTCTCTAAAGATTTCCCAATGTCCTCCCCCTATGGCTCTTAACCATGAAAAAACCAATAATTTTTTGTGCAAGTTCCACTCATTGTCAATAAAATGAGCTGTTACAGACATAAAGTTCATACTGTTCTTAGTTGTCCATGTGTCTGTTGTCAAGCTGACTCTTTGACAGTTTTCTTTAAAGAATTTTCTAAGTTTTTCTCTCTCATCATCAAACGCTTTCACACAGGTTCTAGTCAATGTTCTTCTAAATGGCACAATAAAACGTGGGCAGCATGCTGCCATTAACTTTCTAAGGCCAGGACGTTCACAGATCACAAAAGGCAACTCATCTTCTATTATCATCTCAGCTAAACACCTCCTTATGTAATCAGGATCATAAACCCAAGTAGAGATATTACCAACACTAGTATTACCAGCACTAGTTGTAGTTGTAAAGTACCTTGCTTATCTACTGTGGCTTTGTTTGGATTCTGCTTGCAGATTTTCAAATGAGCTTTCATGGAGGACGTACCATTTAACTTTGTGTCACAATGGAATAGCTTTTCGCAGAATTTGCACTTGCCTCTCTCTTCCCCCATTCTCAATTTTGACCTTGCTGAAGTATTCCCATACATCTGATCTTGGATTGATGGCTTTCCTTTTCTTGCTTTCATCCACTTCCTCTGCATCCTTGTCCTTGGGCTGCTGATCCTTGTCATTCTCCTTCTCCACATTTACAAGTTCATGCTCATTCATGCGAGGAGTATTTGTATTTGCAACAGTTTCTTCAGTGTCCCCCATCTAGAGTTAAAAAACGAAAACCAGGCATGTCTGCTTCAGATCTGAACGAAAAGCAGCAAAGGGCCAAAGGCAAAGCATTCACCTAAGCAAGAAGAGGTGAAGAATCAAAAACTTACATTGGAGGACTGCTCTGTTCTTGCAGCCAGTTGAGGAAGATGAAGACGCGTTCAAAGTGGTTCTGCCTCACCAGAATCGCCGTCGTCGCCTCGTCGGACCTCTGGTCGCCGCGACGCCGCCCGCCGCTGCCGGATCGAGCCGCGACCGATGCTCCCTGCGGACCCTGCACACGCGAGCCAAACTCGACGACGCCGCCCAGTCGCCCACGCGAGCTGCGACCGATGCTGGCTGGGGCTGGCTGCGGGTGCGAGTGCGCCGTGCGCCGCCGGTCGCCGCCGCCTGACCGCCGCCTACCGCCTCCCTAGTTTAGGGTTAGGAACTGGGGACTGCGGGTACGACCGTGCGGGACTGGACTCTATGCGGTGGGGGTGGCCGGGTGGGCTGGACTATTAGGCCGGCCAATCGTCGCCACTGCGAATATTACTTCAGTTATTCGGGTGTTCGGTTTGGTTTCACATAGAAAACGAAGCCGAAGCCGAACACCGAACTTCCCAAAACAGAAAACCGACACTGAACAAAAAAAACCACGGTTTCGGTTCGGTTTGGTTTATTCGGTTAAAATGTGGCCAGGGTGAATCGCGAGCTCCCTCCCTCTCCTTTTCGAGGCTCGCGCGCTCCGGCCCTCTCATTTTCGAGGAACCCCGCGCGCGCTCCTCTCACACACCCAGCAGCCATTTTGCCTTTCTTCTTCCAGGCTCCCCAGCGGCTGGGCTGGGACTGCGCGTGCGCGGCGCCATCCTACCACAGGTGCCCAGGTCTTCGTCGCCCCTTTGCCAGCGACGAGCCCCACCAGGTATGCCACCCCTTCCATTCCCTTGCTGCTGTGGGAAACCGAGCACCCCCAAACCCTAATTTAGGTTATTTGTGTTCGGATCTAATCTCATGCAATACTCTGTTCTGAAGGAAAAGGAAACTCTGGATTTCTGGTCCAGGGTAGAATTTTCTGTAAACCACGAAATGGCTTTTGCCGCAAGGCTGAATCTGAGGATGCAGAAAGAGATTAAGCTTGTACTGGATGATCCACCCCATGGGGTTTCTCTTAATCTTTCTGATGATGAAAACGTCTTATCATCATTATCAAGTATTGAAGCCAGTATGTCCTTTATATTCTACTATTTTTTATTTACTTTTAATCATCTCTAAATTTAGTTGAAATTTCAATGATAGCTTAGATGCTCAATGATAGCTTAGAAATCCACCCCATGGAATTGCGCACATGCTCAATGATAGCTTAGATGCCTTAGAAATCTCAGAAGTTCATATTTAGTTGAAATTTCAGAAACTCTTGTTCGTAATCACAGCATTCTTTGTCATTGATGATGATTTTGTTGCACAGGGAGCCTGGCAACCATCATTCAATATTGCTACTGTTTTGATAAGTATTGGCTTGCTGCCACGTGAACCAAACCCGGATGATGGGCTGATGGCTGAAATAGTAAGCACATTTCAGTAACAGTTGCAGTATGACAGTGGTATACTGATACATAATGCACTTCAGCTCATCATCTAACTGTGTTTCTTTTTTTCCTGAGACAGAGTCGAGAATACAAATACAACAGACAAGCTTTTGACATAAATGCTCGGTTATGGACAGAGAAGTATGCTAGTCCTGCTGCTGTTGGTGCTAGTGGTTGGGGTTCTGTAGATGCTGGTGTCCTGGTAAATAAGCATTCAACTTTCAGTTTTGCTAAATTTTGTGTTCCAACATATTATAATATAACTCTTGATATTTTAGTGTGGTCCAACATTATATAATATAGCAAGCATTCAACATTATATAATATAACTCTTTCTGGAATTTTAGGCACAGAATACGCAAATGGAGGCCACAGATAGCCTGGGATCTTTGCCAAATACTTCTCGAAAAGTTTGTGAAGGGAGTCAAAGGAAGATGCGGTTACTGGGACAAAAGTTATCACTAAAGTCTGAAAGATCTGAAGAGAGTATGAAAACTGTCAAGCAAGATCCAATTGCTAGCCACTTACCATCCATGGCAGGATCCACATATCCCAATGCTTGTTTTTCTGATGCTTCAGGCAGACAGAATGATACATCAGAGTACATGTCTGTCAGTACAGCTAGTGGAGTGGTTTCAAAGAAAGGTCACCAAGGCAAAAGAAAGGATTTGCAGTTACCTGGCCAGAGTCTTTCTGTTACCTCAGAAGCCCCTTGCAAAAGCGGTGATGGCAGTGATATGTTACCTAATCATCTTCCAACAAAAGATCACTCCATGCAATCTTCTGATGGCATTTTAGAGAATAATTTGGCAAGGAGAATTGGTGGATCACCAGCTAGTGCATATAAAGCACCAGAAGGAAAGCGAAGGAATATCAGAGCGCTGAAGTTGTCACTGAAATCAGTAAATCCTGAAAAGAAAAATGATGATCAAAATGAAAATATAGCTCCAAACCATCTGTCATCACAGTCAGGATTCAGCAATTTGCAGAAAAGACCCTTAGATGCTGTTCCAAGGAAAAAGTTCAGCGGAGGTCCTGCACTGGTTCAGCAGAATCCTAACACTGAACAGCAACCGTCAAACACTAGCATGGTATCAAATGAAGAGCGCAATCAACTTCTAAAGAAGCAACGCAGGAGGCTGTCACTGAAATCTGAGCTGCCTAGAGTGAAGAATGCCTGCGAAAAGGAGTCTAAGCCACCCAATTATCCTCTAAGTGACAAGAAAGTCAATGAACATCAGCACCAATCGCCAAAGGTGAGCCCGTGGCACCCAATGAACTCCCATCGTCGGCACCAGCAGTCCTGAAAAGTCAATCCAAGGCTCTTGGCTTTGCTGGTGGACAGAAAGACTACATTCCAGACAATTCCTCCTACAATGAAAACACAGTTGACATCAAGACAGTCGTTGTTTCAGATAGTGAAGACAGTGCAGACGAACGTGAAAGGCCCTCAAAGTCAAGGCTGTCACTGATGCGGAGAAGATTGGCTGGAAAGTTTTGAACCTAGTGTCACCACAGAACTAATTCTGTGATGTGTCGTAAATTCTTGGAAGATGACTATTCGAATTTGCTCAAGTAAATTGTGTTTTTTTGGTAGATCATACCCTATATGTTATGTATGTGTTAGAGAACTATGTTGCCCTACAACGTGGTGTGGGATGCTCTGTTGTTTTGGCATTCCTTGTGTTGGTAACAAAGTTTGAAGAACTAGATTTTTGCCTATGCAATTCAATTTTAGTAGCTGTGTATATAATCTATAATGCGTTCGGCCAGTTTTAGTGGTTCTAGCACAGTATATGCTTGAAGAGAATAATGGATTGACTTGCACAACTGCACCCTATATGCTTGAAGAGTACTAAAATTTTCACGCTAATAATCTCATGTTTACTGTGATTCTGGCGCAGAAACAGTACCGCGCGGCGCAACGCGAAGGCAAGCGCCGAAAGCCGCAACAAAAGACTCGGAAAACACTAGTAACTGCCTGTAAGAACTAGGCACTACATGGCCGAAGAGCGGACCCGGGCACCAGTTACCGAAGAGACGCGACGGCGGACGGCGCCCGCATGTACCCGATCCTCCGACACCGCCAAACGCCGCGCTTCTAACACGCGCTCCCACGCTCAAGCCGCCACACAACTGCCTTCCCGAGCCCACCGCGGGCGCTCCCTCTTCTCGGCCTCCGCCGCACCCGACATCGCCCCCCCTGACTCCGCCGCCCAGGGTCGCTGCCCCCGTCATCCTCCGCGCCGCCTCACTTGCGCATTTGGATCGTGCGCGCGCCTCTCTTCCGGCCCTCCCGCCGTCCAGGCAACAGTACCAGAAGCAACTGACCCGTTCTTCCGTCTCCGGGCGCAGTACATTCTATAAGCCATGGCCACGGGAGTGATGTGGTCCTTGTGCCTGCTTCTGTGCTTCCAGTTCGGTGCGGCACGCTCGGAGTCGCGGGTACTTCAGAAGCTCGACACCGGCGGCGGTGGAGGCGCCGAGAACGGTAAAAGCGGCGTCATGGCTTGAACGATTCTGCGTTTCTACCGTGTCCGCACGCTGACGGTTTCCCTTGCAGCTCGCGTCCTCTCGGCCCCTTTGGCCGCCTCGTCGCCTGCTCCGGGAAGGACCTCCTCGGCTTCGAACCCAACGGGTCCTTCGCCTGAAGCGTTCCCCTCGGCCACACGTGCAACGACAGCATCACCCCTGTATTCGAGGGAGAGCAGGTAACCGATCATTACAAAATCAGAAGCTCTGCATGATCTGAGTTTATGACAACACATACATTGTTATATATATATGATGAAATGCAAATCCTGGTATCTAATCTTCTCCTTTTTATTATTAATAATGAGGAAACATGAGCCAATGAGCGTGATTTCTGATTGTTAGTTGCTGTTCAAACTGTGTGGGTTGTGCAGGTGTATCTGTTGGCAGAGGACAAGGTCATGAAGGTCACGCCACGGAACATGAACACTGCCGAGCCAGCATTGGAGGTTTTCTTCAGCCACAATGCGACGTCAGGGAGGTCCGAGGAGATCATTGGCCTGGCCATCAGTGGCAGCTACTCGTCTCTGTTCCTCACCATCAGGAACCGGGGGCTCTTCGCGTTCTCGCTCCGAGGCGAGCTCCAATGGAGCGTTGGCCCTGTGCTTAATCTGTTCGATTACCGCATTGGATGCAAGAGAAACGTCTCTGGCTGTTATTTTGATTCAGCTCCTGTTCTTGATCAGTGCGAGGGGGCACTTTATGTAAGGCACATCCGAGTGCATATTATTATGGTTTACACTTGCCATAGTTTTGTCCACTTTCTGTATTAGCTCATTGTGCACCATGTTCTTGCAGATATCGAACACTGAAGGCCAGCTCTATTCCCTGTACATTGATAGCCGTGGGATCAGATGGATCCAAGACTTGAGCTCACATGGCAAAGTGATGACAGTTGCCCCAGGAAATAGTGGACGCCTATACATTGTCTTTCCACGGAAATCTATCGTGGTGGGGATTGATGTTTCGACAGGAAACATTTCTTGGACGCGGAATATCGGTCCAATCAGTAATGAGAAAAACTTACCTACTGTCGATTCCAACGGTAAAGAAATATCTTTATCATTACAAAGCGGGCCATATTCATGTTCTAATTATCACTTACTTCGCTGTATCAATAGTATTTTCGTGTTCCACTATTCTCTTAGAAGAATTAGTTTAGTTCGTTATCCATTCTTTTTGTTTGCTATCTCAAACAATTTTGACCACACCTATGTACTAGTTTGTCATATGCTGTCCCTTTCTATTCGACTTTGCTGTATACTTCAGTGATGGTAATATTTTCAATTTATGTAACAGGTTGGATGTCAATTGGTTCGCTAGATGGGACCCTCTACTTTATTTCTCCTGATGGTGACATGAGAAATTTTCTTGAAAAAACAGCAAATGATTCAGTGATCCATGTAGGTCCAGTCCTTGACTGCTCAGGATTTTCCATGTATGTTGCTAAGACCATAGTGGATGGAAAAATAATCCAGACAACTGGTGATCATACATATGTATCGGCGAAGAAGCCATCATTTATTTTTTTCACATTGTTGGCTCCGGCAACTGGAACTATTTACTGGTCTGGAGAATATCCTGGTTTGTTCCTTTTATGCTTAAAAGTCACTTGTTTTCCTTGAAAGCTAAATTGAGTATCATATGAGATATTGATTGTCTTCCAGGGGAATTATCAAAAATGCTTTCCAGTAGTGACATGAATGACTTCATCATAGATGAGAATTTTGTTCTGACTCTTCTATCTGCGGCAAGTAAGTCTTTGTATAGTTCTGAAATTACACATGTCAAGTTAATTGACAGTTCAACTGCAATGCCAATGACTTTCTCTACTGAAATTTCTTAGAGACAGGGATCAGCAACATGACGCAGTGCCACACGAGAAGTATGTTTAACTTTTTTATCACTTCTTTTTGTTGTCATAATGTGGTCCTGACTTCTTTGTGTTGCTAGGGCAAAAGATTGCTTGGACTTGCAGGCAAAATAAAGCCAAGTTTGAGCAGGCTGATCAAGGTGAAGTTCAACCGCTCCCCCCTCTGCTTTTGTGCCAAAATAACTTATGTCAATTAGGAGAACCGAGCTATCTTCTATTGTTGATCTTCCTACTTGTGGTAATTGTCATACAAGTTGTAGCCATTTCATTTTGCTGCATCTTTTGGAGGAAGAAAAAGCTCAAAGGAAATGGATTGCAGAAGTTCCTAGAGAAGAGGGTATGCACAGTGGAAAACCTGTACTTATCTCCAATTTCATATTGTTCATTACTTTATAGCTTCTCCTAGGCCTCATTTCCATCTCCTGAAAATGCAGCGCTCACTTCACAGCAAGAGGAAAATCTTAGGAAAGAAGATCTTGGACCTCGAGCAGAAGGCAGCTGAAGATGCCTCGTCAAATGATACTTTGGGACAGCTGGGTGAAATGGTGAAAGCCAAGCAAGGCGTGGAGAGAAAGTTGTATGGATCATACAGCCTTGGCAGGGACGAGCCTGGCTTGGAGCAGCAAGGCTCCTCCTCCTCCTTCTTGCCACTATACCATGGCAAGTACAGGAGTCATTCATTCCACAGTTCACAGAAAGAGAGCATTACAATTTTCAAAATGCCAAGTGATATTTCTAGTTCAGAGGATGGTACTAGTAGCTGCTCTGATGATAGCAAGAGTTGCAGTGGTACAAGCTCTGGAGAAATGGAACTGGATGGGTCTAAATCGGAAGAAGAAGCTGGGCCTTCCAACACTGCAAATGTTGAGGAGGGAGTTCAACATGAACCAGAAAAACAGCACCAGCATTGCAGCGCCCCGTAGCCCTTGTTGCTGGAAGGATTAGAGCTAAATTGATTGCCACATTGTTTGTTGCAGACATTTGGAGTTACATATAGTTTTAAATATTGATGCAGCATAGTTAATGATACTAGAAACGTACATTAGATTTAGCCAGTGTAGAATTTGATGTCACTATAGTATACTGTTTTGAAAAAAATGATTATACTCTTATCGAATTAGCTAGAACACTCATTAAAGACTTAAGCAGCATAGCGATATAAGAAAAAGGAACTACATCAGTTTATGGGTAAAATAATTCTCGAGATAATACTAACTTTGTGCTTGCAGAAAATATTTATGGAGCATCGTTGCTTCACAGACAATTTTAAAACTGATATGTAATGCAGGTATAGGTACTAGTGCCCTTCTCAAATCTCAACAGCTTGAACATTCGGAAGTCAGAACCATGATCTTCAGCAGCAGAGTAGTTCCTCAATACCTTCAACAATATTTTCAGGTCAATGGCATAGTTGGTTGCAAACTATCGATCTCAATCCACCTCCTAACATAAATCATTGCTCACTGCTATGAATCTTCACTCAAGGTTTAGATCTTGGAAGATAGAACTCAGATGTAAAGTAATACATATTCGAGAGTCATGTTAAACTGAGATCTTGGAATAAAGCTTGTCTCAGAAGATAAATCAACCTTTTTTTCCTAGTCCTAGAGGAAAAGAAAAAAAAAATGCTACCCTTTGATCGTGGGCTCCTGGCAGGCTGGTGTGCCGGAGACGCTCGGTGGCACAGGTCCAGTTTGCCTGTCAGCCAAAATGAGCAAAGCATGCTTGTAGATAATTCAAAATAGCTCTGAAGCAATAGCGATGTAGAGTTAGTATGTCATTAAAATTAACCTGCTACACACCATTATTACTAGATCAAGTAGTACAATAATTCAGTGTAGGATTGGCACAGAACTTTGTCATACCAAATACATCCTGACACTTTGTTTAACATCTGAAGGAAAAAAAAACACAAACTCGATAGACTTAATTAATCAGTACAGAGAGGCCTTGCTTATAAGCATCCTGTGTCCTGCAGGTGTAAGGCTCACGAGACCTGTTATCAAGATGACCTGGCCTTCGTGGTTTACCTCTCTTTGCAACATGTCTAAACATTGTCTTAATGTGCAGAAATCACTTGCCATCACACATCATCCATGCCAGCGGTCTGCATGCTGTTGATGGAGAGCCAGTGAGGCACATGTTGTAGTACCACAAACACCTTAAGAGGCAAATTTAGTGAATCGTTATTGCTATTTCTCACAAGCTTGGGCAAACGATACATGATCGGTAGCATGTGAGAGATTAAATCATGTATTCCTCAACTGAGTCACCCCCAAATTCAATCGCAACTCAGAAAGAAAGAATCTCTGATAGAAAAATGACAGAGAGAAGGACCATTTGTTTGTGTTTGAGATGTCTGCGTATCTGACTCCTCGCCATCAGCTTCTTCTCCTTGCACGAACACGACTCATCTGGGTCGCCAGCGCTATGGTCACCTCCTGCTTCAAGACAAGGCCGGGGCACTTTTTCAACGATGATACCCAGGAATTGTCTGAAGATGGGTTACCATTTGTGCATTGCAGATCTCCAGAAAAAGGACATCAGTTAAATTATTGTTCTTGGTTATTTGGTTTACCAAATTATGTGATCTTTCAAACACAAATTTGTCATTCGCTTCAGATAAACTACCGCTTGAGTCTAGTGTGCGTCAGTGCCATCTTCTTTGCATCCTTACCCTGGTTGAGAGTTCTAGTAGATGCTTCTGTGTTGATGCCAGCTGCAAGTAAGGCATGGCCAAGGTTAGTCAGCGACTTCCCTTGGAGGCATTTCGTCAAATAGCTAACTAGTGCCGTCGATGTCAGCGGCCGCGCTCTGGCTGCGGGAGCGCTGGCCCGTCTCCCTGCTTTGTGCCGTGGAGCGTGTCGCGGCCACGAAGGCGAGCGCAGCCCCCACGGTGGAGGTTGACGACGCGACCGACCTGGAGTTCCACCACGTCGCAGACGGAGGATCAATGGCCGTAGCCCGTAGGTGGTGCGTGTGGGGTGCCCGCAGGCGAAGGAATTTGCGCCAACAAAGAGGCAGGCAGACCGCAGACGGCGACGCGCCGGCGCCCTATAATATAAGCTTTTTTAGATAGAAAATATATAATTAAGCTATGATATGAGGTCTGGTACTACCCCCAAATAAAATTCAACTTGTACATGGAACAATTAGAACAAAAGAACTTAGATCGTACATGTTGATACTGAAACTGTTTAGGATCTCGACTTGGACAACCTTCAGAAATGGCAAGAATGGGCACTGCACACAGAAAACACCAATTCCCCAAGCTGCACAAAATTATTGCTACCTTTCTGATTCAACTTCAGAAATCACAAGAATGGGCACTGCACATATAGAAAACACCAATTCCCTAAGTTGCACAAAGTTATTGCTGCCTTTCTGAATTCAATTAGCAGTAAGATGGAAAAAAAATAAGCTTAAGCAGGAGTGAAGAAAAGAAAACTCTGCCTCAAGTTAATTTAAAAAATCAGCTCAAGTATCTTTACAGTTCCAATAACTCAATATGAGTAAAGAAACTAAAAAAACATTAGGATGAATTTCGACTAAACTCCAATCTCTATCCGCCATATCTCCTGTGCATCTCAAACATTTCGATGGCTCGATATTTGTCGTGCAAATCCTGGCTGTAAGTGAAATGCAACGAGGTGTCAACAAAAACTAATACAAGCATTTAAACGCCTCTGTTAATCTTGTGCGAAGCAAGAACTTAAGGGTTATATGCCTATACCTGAAGCAGCTTGGAAGGACCTTTTTTCGGTGTCTCTGTTGCTACATGGCTTCGAGTCTTCCTTCCATTGGCAGCAAGAACTGAAGGGCTGTTGCCTCCGATGTCTGAGAAAGTACGCTTCTTTGCGGTTGGTGCTGGTGATGTAAACCGGTGGCTGGGGCTTTTCAGCTCGCCTGCAACTGATGCATCTCTCTGTGCCTGTCGCAGACTCGACCTCGTGACAACTCTTCTATCACCAGTTGCCTCTTCACAGTTGTTAGAAGCCTTCCTGTTGATCAAGTCGCGGATGAACGCGTCCTTGTTCTTTAGCTGCAATATGTGCTCCTTTTTCATCTTCTCGATCTCGGACTCCAATGTCTTCACTTTCCTTTGCAGCTCCCTGACCTGTGCGTTGTCGATTGTAGGCCTCTTGGAGTCTTGTGTGTTGTAGTAGTTCCCAGCCAAGATAGATCGTCTAGTCTTTCTTTGATTTGAGCCTGGAGTTGAAACATGAGACAAGGGAGCAGGAGATTGTTGTGGCGAGGTTTTTGAAGAAAGTATCTGAGCCTCAGCAATCAGTAATTTCTGTTGCTGCTTTGCCAACTGTTCCCTCAGCACACTGTTTTCCTTCTGAAGCTCCAGAACAAGCATAGTTTCAGAATCTGTTTGATCCAGAACCTCCTCATTCACAGTAGTCTGGGTCTGCAAAACAATAAGATGATCCCACTTTGTCATGAGTTTTACTTAGTAGAATGTGGTAGGTTTTTCACAAATTAATAGTATCAAACCTTTGTTCTTATCTCCTTGGCACGATCAGCCCAATGAAGCGTGTTCTGTGTCTCGCCAAAGGAAAGATTAGAGGGGCTGATGTTGGCAATCATGACGGTATTGCAGGATCCTCCGAGCGAGTCCTTCAGGAGTTGGGTCAGCTTTGAATTGCGGTATGGGATGTGCTTCTTCCCCTCCACAAGGGCATTAATGCAACTGCTGAGTGCAAGAAGAGAGCGGTTAATGTTTGCTCCTTCGATTGACCTCAGTGTGCGTTGATCTGTTGCCAGAGCTCTTTCAGATCCAGCAAGATCAATGAGAGATAGTTTTCCGACTCGTTTTAGATTAACTCCATCCAATGATCTATATTCTACGACAACCTGTAAATTTCCAAAGGTGGTCAGTGGTTTTACTATAGAAATTATTCCCCGCAGGTCAAGTATGTGTATAGATTTTACCTGCAGTACAGCATGAGAACGTGATGAGGTCTCGTTTACTCGAGTCGGTTCAGTTGTTCGGTTCTTGTTGCCTTTCTGAAGTAATTCCATAACCTAGAAAACAAGCATACAATCAAGTAAGAGGTCCCTCGCTTGAAAGCCATTGCAAGCTAATCATGCCCAAGAAACAACTCATACCTCGTCTGTGGAGTGTACACTTCTGTGGGTAAGACCAGCAGCAACAGTTCCCTGAAATGGTAACAATTCTTTTTTTGTTAGAATAGCATTATTAAGGAGACTTATCAAAAACATGTGGAGAAAATGTAATGTAAGAAAAGGGCATGTGTTCAGAACTGAAAAGGTTATCATCTATACATGTGCACAGTCATGTCCTTTACTGGATCTGTGCCTGCAGGCCTATGTTCTTTGGATGGCCAGGGCGGGCATGAGTTTAAATAGATTATTCTATCTTGCCCAAGATAGCTTTGAAACACAGAAGAAGTCACATTTTTTATGTGTTTCCATATGTCCTCTTGGCAGCTTATGAAGCTACATCTCATAGGTTGCCTTTCATTCACATAAGTTCTCCAGTTATTACATTAGTTTTAGTAATTCAGTGATTAGTGCATTTGGAAAAAAAAGCCACATGTTTTCATGTAGTTTCATATGATATCCTATTAGCAGCTTATGAACCTACATCTCATAGGCTGCCTTTCATTCAGCAAAGGTCCCCAGTTAATTATTACCTACTTATGCCAAAGTGTAAAGCAAGCATATAGCAGATAAACAGACTGAAAAAGTTTGCCTTGCAATCTGAGAACTATGTAGCATTCAGTCTCCAACCTACATATTTTTCACATCTCTGAATATGTCTTCTTTTCAATTTCATTTCTGTTTTGATAGTACAATGGAGGATTCATTTAATAGCCAGCTAATTGCAATTCCTCCACCATATAATGGATGATGTTTTGCTACCTTTTCTTTTAGATAGTGAACCATGGTAATAGGCATCGATATTCTGCATAAATAGCCGGCTAGCTTTTGGTTGCAACAAATAGGTTGATAGTTTGCTTTATAGCAACGGAACATAACTACAGGTTAATAGCTGTACTAAACTTGGAATCTTCATGCCCTGTCAACACACCGACCTTGTGGCTTCTGATGTCTTTTTTTATGTCACTGTTGGTGCATGCGCCATGATGAGAACATATCTGTAGCATCTTTAATTTGTTCTTTACAAGCACTTTCTGCAGTGACAAGTCAATAAGACAAAACGTTCGTATTTGATAATCAACTAACATTTATGTGCTGATCTAAAAACTTAACCAAATTTGAATGTATTTTGATAGATTTATTCATTGGTGAATTGTTCTTAAACAGATTAAGTTACATTTCTAAAATTAAATCAAGTATCAACCGTCCAGTTAATTCTTGTCAATTGGGACTTATGAATTATAATAGTTTTAAACCATAAGCTAAGACCTATTCTCATTTTTAGGACTTGTCTGTTTGTACATGCAGACATATTCTCATTTCCAGGACTGGTTTTTTTGTACAGGCAGAGCGGCAGACATAAGTTTAATCACATTCAACATTTCATGAACACATAGATATATGTTGATTTCATATATAGCTCTGTTTGGCATGCCATTTTCCTCTGTCGGTTTTGAGAACCGGAAAGCAGATTCTTCTGCTACTTGCATAGGTTAGTAAATAACAATCGTTTAATTTGCAGAATGGTTGTCTGTGGCAGGTGCTCAAAAAATTCCAGGGGGGGCCTGCTTTCTCTCAAGAGAGAGCAGCTCATCTGCTTCTTTAGGGGAAAGCCAGATTTATCCAGGCTCTAGGGGTCAGCCGTTGGTCGTGAGGAGCAAGGACTGTGCGGCAGCAATACTATTTTCCCCTCTAATTCTAATAATATGCATAATTCTGCAATATATTTAATTTTTCTTTACTTTAGTACCAGTTTCAGAGCATGTTTTTATTTTTAAACCTTGTCAGTCTAGATAGTAAAATGCTTCTTGATGGATTATTTATTGGTGAGCGCTACAGGTATATTTTAGATTGGATTCTTTGTCATTTGATAGTTCAGCTTAAGCATGGTGCCAATTCTCAATTAAGTTGTCATAAAATGCAGGGTTCAGCTGACATGCCCACGACATCATATTTGGTTTTCGAAGACACCATCTTCCCCCACACTTGACAAGGCCATCCTGGAAGGGTCTGTGCCCTTTAATGGCTATCCCAGGAGCCAAGGAGCATGTGTCGACCGGTACCTGAGCAAAGTTTCCACTATCCCATACTTGCTTTGTCTACAACTGATCTGAATTTGTCTTTCTTCAGTATGTGTTAGCAAAGTTTCTGTTTCATGTTGAGTTGCTACCATGAACAACACTGTAGAATAGGAATTTAGACTTATGGTTGTTGAGTTTGCTGAGTTTTTGATATTTTGTATATTTGGTTCCAGCGGAGTGGTTTGCATTAGAAATCCTTTCATATATATTTGTTTGGGGGGAGCCAGGGAGGAATTCTCAGAGTTGGCAAATGTGTGAGTAATCGAAGAGGGCAAGTTTATTTTAGTAGTAGATAGATGATTTACTTTGGCTAACTTCGAGTTTGTCAAGACTCTCCAAATTGCTTCCTAGAAATTATGCAACTTAGCTGCAATAAAAGAGCCGAATGATATGTGGTTTGAGTCCTCATAAAAATCCAATTACATTCTGCAGCAGAGGGTCACTTAAGCTTCTGAAATCTTCAGGGACTACTTAAGGCTTGATATTTTACACATGTATCCTTTTGCAGAAGAAGCCTGTATCAACCTCACATTTCTCCTAGCTGGACACGATCTAAGTATGACTTGGCATTCGACTAGATGCTTCTAAGGGAAAAGCAAGACAATCATTTCACAACACTTCATAAGGTAGGCACAATTCTATTGAAGATTTGTTTCCATGATATTGTCTTGTGTCTCACATTCATGCACTAATTTGTGTGTCCAATCAGTTTTTTGAAGCACAAAGCTAGGAAAGGTTTGCAAGTCTAGGCGGCAAGATACCAGTCTGGTTCTTGTGCCATATCAGATGTATTGCCGAGGTACGACCCTCACCAAAGTGGAGTAATGGCCAAGTTAGGAATTGAACTATTGAGAATACCCTGGTACTGTACAATTAAGTATTCTAGGTATATTATGCATAAACAACTTAACCTATAATTTTCAATTTGTTTTTTATCTTATGACTATGACGAAATATTTTCCTTCCCTTTGATTTATTTTGGTCATGTACTCATGCTGCATTTGCACCAAACTGAAGAGCTTTTAGATATTGATTGAGTCCCATTTTCTTTTTGATCTTTATTACAGGGCCCAAAAACAGGCCTCTCACTAACTGTGATTCTACTGACTTTGCCAAAACATGCCTCATTGCCTCATTTTATAATATTATTATATTATTGTGCGATCCATATATTTAAATATGAAAATTTTGTTGTCTCGTGGCAAGCACATGCACGATACTAGTTTATTACATAAATACCATTATCTGAACTGAGGATTTTCTACAACAGGGTTAACCTTTTACCATATCCTGTTGTCCAAAAAAAAAAACTTTTACCATATCCTGTACTTACCAACTAGCTACTAGCTAGGAATCACAGTAGTAACTAATTTCACTGAATAAAACTTGCTTTCAATAGTCACAACATGGACAAGCATTTCAGTATGTACCTGCTTATCTTCTCTGAGGGTAAGGGGGCTACCAGGAGCCAGCAAATCCCTCACCGTCTCATTGTATATCTCGAGGTATGACAGCTTAATTGAGTGGTTCCTTTGCGTCACCTTGGAGAACAGATCATTTATTGCAAGCACCATTACACCGGGGTTTTCCATTGTCCCAAGCATGGTGTAGGTCTTGCCTGCCCCTGTAGCTCCATAACAGAAGACAGTGCCATTCCTACCTTGCAGAACACCCTCCACAAGATCTGCTGTTCTGCAGGACCAGAATGAGGAAATGAATTATGGACCAGAAAAGAAATGAAGAATGTAAGCGTAGGATTCTTGTGTTCTTACGAGGTACTATAAACTTCTGCCTGCGACGTCGAATCTGGGAAAACCGAGTCGAAGCAGAATTGGGAATCACGCACACGCTTGAGCCGGAGGTAGTCGTTCTCTGAGGCGAACTCCATGAGGAGCACCTCCTTCCTGTTGACGATCTTGACGCAATTCCTCGACCCGGCCGCCTCCTCCTTCCTCGACATCGGGCGCAGCCTCACGAACACGAGGATCCGGCTCTCCGCCGCCTCGGCAGTACCAGCCCCGACCTCCCCGGCGGCCTTCAGCCTGCCGCCCACAGCCCCTCCCAGAGAAAGCTTCCTCGCCGGTGGCGCCGGAAGCAATGGGAGCCGCGGCACTGCCTTCTTGCTGGGGCAGGACATGACGCTGGCGCCACGGCCCACCATGTTCTCCTTCGCCGCCTGCCGCGCGAGCACGACAGCGTGGCCGTCGTTGGACGGCGCTCGCGCCTGCGGAGGCGCCACGTTCTCCCTCAGCACCGGCGCCTCGGGGACCAGAGCGAAGGCGTCGTAGCGGCGCTTGGCCGCCACCCTGCCGCCACCCTCTTCCTCCTCCTCGGCGGCGTTCTCGTCGTTGGCCACCGCGGCCGCGTTGAGGCACCGGACGCTGCGGCGGAGCGACGCGGCGAGCAAGTGCTTCTGCTTCTGCTGCTCGTAGTCCTGGGTGAGCGCGCGCAGCTTCTCCTTGAGCCCGTGGTGGTGGTGGTGGTGGCCGCGGCTCTGGCTCGCGACGCCGACGCCCTCCCGCGGCGCCCCGGCGCCGTGCCTTGGAGCCGGCGCCGCCGATGCCGAGCCGCCCCACGGCAGCGCGCCGTCGCCGCGGGCGGCGGAGACCCGCGACCGCGTCACGACCGGCATCGGGTCTCCTCCTCACACCGGATCTGAGCGTCACAAGCCTCTGCTCCGCCTCAGCATCCGAATCGCGCACCGTTCCTCGAGACAGGAGATCGATGAAACGATCGTTCTCGGAGAAATTCCTCCTCGAACCCCAGACAAGATGCTCGAACCAACCAGCGCACCGAATCTAGGATCGAGTTCCTCAACGCTGAGGAGCAGAGAAGATCCCCGAATTTCGCCAAATCTCCGGGCTCGATGGGGTTGTTTCTGGGGTTCTTGAGTCAGGGAGAGCCTTCCGTCCGTTGCGGAGGGGGGTGGTGATAATCGGGTAGCTGGTGATGTACATGGAATGCTCCAGGACCGTCGGATCAGTGCTCGGGCGGGGACGGACGGCGGGTTTGAAATCCCGTGGAGGGATCGGCCTCCAACGGTCGGGTCCGTAACTCTCGCCTGCCCCTGGACCAGTGGACCTGGTCCTGCCCAATCTGCAACGGTCGACAAGCGCTCGCTGGCAAGACGGGCCCGTAGGACAGGGGCGTGTGCTTTTGACTTGGAATGGCGGTACCGGTGTTGATGGTGCGGCGGATCAGCAGCCGGCAATTTGACTATCAACGTGTGATTTGGCTGTGATGTGATTTGATTTGTGAGCAGGGGATGATATCAAAATGACTCGGCTGTTTAATCTGCCCCTTTTCCCGGTGGCCCTATGTTACCTTCGTCTTAAACTATAATTTTAATCTTATTAGCATCTTAAATATTATCAACGCATATGGCTCCAAATTTGTTTTATATAAATTTGGTTATATTTTAAATCATTTGGCTGAACACTGTATATTTTATATATTTTGGATGGAGGGAATACTAGACTTCTCACATAGATAAAATTGGAGCACTAACTCATGGTATAGATCGATGTTTACTTGAAAAGGCAAGCTTGTTACTTGCGAGTCATGTACACAAATCAGTGGTGCTAGCCAAAACAAATAGGTTTACAGCGGGCTACTCTCTCTCTCTCTCTCTCCTTTTTTCTTCTCAAGACAAGAATCATGCACATTATTTCATTTATAAGTATGGGTGATATGCAGGTAACTTGAACATGAAAGTAGTAAACAAAGGCTTGCCTAACTGCTCCTCCCTCTTGTGTTTCTATGTAGTCGATCTCTTTTGTACTTTTAAGAACTCGGACATAGGCCCGTCAAGTTCTCCAAGCTGCCACTCTCACCTTCCCTCAGATGATATATGGATCAGTTGTCACATGCTTAGTGTGTGTTTAGATACGAGGCTTGGTTGTTGAAACTCCGTGGTCCATCATTTTACGGATGGAATCATGGATGAGCCAATTTTTTTTTTTTTTTTTGTTTTGTTTAGATGGATGAGAATAAATGAGATGAGAATTGTCAAGTACTTATATTATCTATTAACTTCAAATAATAACAAGTGATGATAATCACTCGGCAATCAATGTTGGCCTTATCATGTTAATTATTAATTATTAACTTACAACACTAGTAAGCACTAGTAATTAACAACAAAATAGGCTATTTATCCATAGTCAACATCAATGGCAAAGGTCGTGTTTACAAGGACATAAGGTAGCTGTTTATGACAACGGAATGGGGACTCAAGCAGCCGACTAAGCCAACTCGGGTGGCCTGCCATCTTCTCCAACATGTGTTTATTGATGTTTTGATTCGTCTCTTGACCACCAACATGTCCAAGATGTTTATAACTTTGTTCTGATGATGCACAAATCGCCTTGGCACATGTTTTAATGCCAACAGTAGCATTTAAAATATTTATGTCTGCAAGTACAATTGATATACATGTTTAAACAGCAACATTCGTAGACCCACTGTAGAAAAACACGTGGTTTGGTGTGTAAATGTTGCTTTAGTTTATGTAGTGAACGGGAAAAAGGGGAAGTGGAGAACCAACAAAACTAAAACACGTGTCTCGAGTCAGTAAAAAAAAACACGTGTGTCGAGTCTCATTTTTGAACCAGGGGCCATCCGGCTGCCGAGGCTTTCCGGCGTGACCATTTACTCTCGGTGCCCCTATTATACCCAATCTTTTTCTCCGATATAGTGCGCGGAATGTTGATTCCGGCTCGAATAGAGCTACTCGGCTTCGTGGTCCTATAAAACTAACTAAACGAGGGGCTGTGTTTAATATGACAAGAGTAGTCGATAGTTCAAGTTTATTACTCAGTGATTTCCAAGATCATGTGTGATGCCATAAACCTCAGGTAATCACTTAGCATCTCGTGAGTGATATGAATCACCCGGCTTCTACCGTTTAACCAAAGCTAAGCAGTTAACTCGATCCTACTCTAACAGGATAACAAGGATAGGATATCAAGTATATTAAGAAAGAATAAAATACAACAATAAGGTTACTCCTAAGCAACTCCTATACATAATGCATAGAAAAGAATGCACCGGGGCTTGTCTTTCTCAAAAGCACTAGGACGGTGGTTAGGACACTCAGGTGGATCTCCTTTTCGATCCTCCTCTCCTGAAAGGTCCTGCACGGGCCCCTCTTGCTGTTCTCCATCGGGATCCTTGAAAAAAACTATTTTTTTAAAAAATTCTCAAATTAGTTCTTCGAAAGCGCAAAGCCCAACTAAAACTACGACGCGGAAACGGCCCAACAACTTCAGAGCCCAAGACCAGGTGGTACGTCACCGTTCGTCTGGCCCGGATGCGGCCCTCTTGCCGTGTACCCCAAGTCCTGCGTGTAATGGCAGGCACCAGGCAGCATTCAGCTGCAGCAGCTTGGAAGCACGCATCGCCACCCCCATCGCCGTCCTCCCCGGCCGATCCCCCTCCCCGTCCCCGCGCCACCTCTATGGCCGCCGGCGGAAGCGGAGGTGGGGACATCAGCGCCGACTCGGAGCGGCGCCTCAAGAAGGCCATGGACAAGCTCTACCACTTCCCCAAGCCCAAGTCGAGTAGCACCGGCGGCTCCAAGCCCTCTTCGTCGGCCGCGGCTCCAAGGTTCCGCCGCCCTAACCTTTTTTGCTTCTCCATATCTTATTTATTATGAGCTTTGATTTGACGTGCGTTTGATCTGATCTGACGCGGCAGCTCCGGGAGAGCGGTGGGGAAGGCAGCGGCAGAGGCGGCGAGGAGGCTCGGGGTCGTGCGCGGGTCGCGGCTCCCGCCTCAGGTGTCGGCCATGTCAGCGATCTCGCCGCCACCGCCATGCCGCCCCTGGGACCGCGCCGACCTCATGCGTCGGCTCGGGTCATTCAAAGCCATGACCTGGTTCGCCAAGCCCAAGGTACATTTTAGGCATGCCTACATTTTACTTACACATTTTAACCCCCTATATTGTTGCTTGTTGGATTGGTGGCATTCAGGTGGGCACTGGCCATTGATTTTGAGAAACTTTTTAAGTCATCTGTAGAGAATGTTTGGGGGTACTGAATGTAGTTTTTGGTTGAAGCCCGTTAAAATGCAATTGAAAGTCTGGTAGCAGGGTGGAGTTTGGCGAATTTGAGGGGTGTGTGCTTGCCTTTTGGGTGCATACATTTTTACCATGGGTTTATATGCTGAAATTTTGTGGAATTTTAGTGATGATGCTTGAGAACTGGTGATTGTGCATTCAGGTGATGTCTCTGCGGTTTGTAGTGCTGGTTGATAAACTACTTATTTTTTTCAGGTTATTAGTCCGGTTAACTGTGCAAGAAGAGGATGGACTAACGTTGAGCCAGATGTTATAACATGTGAAGCTTGTGGGGCACGCCTCCTGTTCTCCACTCCTTCCTCGTGGACAACACAGCAAGGTCTGCATTTTATACTATGTTAATCTGTGCATTCCATCTCAAACGATGAGTCTATGATTGAAGAACGATAATATTTTTGTGTACTTCTCTTGTTGTTGTGTATACGTTATACATAATTTCTGTGTAGTAATGATATATGAACGATTCTAGAACATTCCATTTTCATCTGTAAGGGAGTGTATAGGCTTCACTTACCTGCTTGATGTGATATTCGTGTTCATAGTTTATTTTTATTTAATGAGAGCTCTGTTTTGTGCAGTTGAAAAGGCTGCTGCTGTTTTCAGCCTGAAGCTGGACACTGGGCATAAACTACTGTGCCCATGGATTGATAACATATGTGATGAATCTCTTGCTTTATTTCCACCAACTCCTCCTCCTGTTTTAGTTGGGAACTACTATGAGCTTTTGTCCTCTCTGCTGCGACTTTTAGCACTCCCAAGAATTTCCCGCTCTTCTCTTGAGACCATGAAAAAGAGGAGTCCACAGCTAGAGCAGTTCCTATCAGAACCATTCTCTTCATCAGTTGTTCTCAAAGGTAGATTTATGCTTACTGAGGACTCTACAATTAGGGATTTGGATGATGCTTTTCAAGATGCTGACACATATTATCAGGTAATTCTCTTCGTCTATTTGTGGAGTTGCTGACTTGCTGTGAGAATTTTTCCTGATACGTTCACGGGAACCACATGCTGAATCATATGAATTTTAGCCTTTTAGATGATAAGTATATGATATTAACCGCAGATAATTTTCATATGCAACTTTCTATTGTGAACTTGTGGTGTTATCCTAACTGAATAAACTGTGCTTAGTTACAAAATATAAATGGCTATTACTCTATGTTAAAACCTTCTGTACTGTATGCAATGAAATATGTTTCATGGTTTTTTTCCTTCTTTGTTGGCTGTACAACAACAACAACAACAACATAGCCTTTTGCCCCAAACAAGTTGGGGTAGGCTAGAGATGAAACCCAAAAGAGACCAGGAAACAAAGGACACATAGAGGGTATAAGAAAAAAGGATTACGGTTCAGGCACGTTAATTGCTAGTCTCCAAGCGCGCCTATCCATAGCTAAATCCTTAGGGATAATCCACTCCTTAAGGTCTCTCTTAACCGACGTGTTCCAAGTCAGTTTAGGTCGACCTCTACCGTTCTTTACATTATCGACCCGCTTTAGAACCCCACTACGCACCGGCGCCTCAGGTGGCCTCCGTTGGACATGGCCAAACCATCTCAACCGGTGTTGAATCAATTTCTCCTCAATTGGTGCCACCCCAACCCTATCCCGAATATCGTCGTTCCGGACTCTATCCCTCCTTGTGTGCCCACAACACCATCGCAACATACGCATCTCTGCTACACTCAATTGCTGGATATGTCGCTTTTTTGTAGGCCAACATTCAGCACCGTATAGCATCGCCGGACGAATCGTATATTTGTTGGCTGTATGTCTGATTTGAAATAGTATTGTGCTATTATGGAAATTTAACAATACTCTCATGAGGCAAAGATTATAAATATCTGGTGTTGCTTCAAAATTGTAATGGCAATATGATATTTGTTAAGCTCTGAATGAAATAGTCAAAGATTTTCAGTCCAACTATATCCTTGTATCTGGATTGTTGTTCCATATTACATGAAGATATGCTTTGTTCCGTCCCAATATATTGCCTTTTCTTTTTGTAATTTCACTGTGCATTCCTTTATCAAATCATCCATCTATCTTTCCAATTTAACACTTAATTTTGTAGCAGGCACTTAAGATAATAAGTTTGTGTGGATGGGAACCCCGCCTACTTCCTTATGCTATTGACTGTGGAACTGAGCTTCATTCAGATGCAAACTCTACCTCTAAATTGGCTCAGCTAGAGCAAACAAGTAAGACAATGGAAGATCGGGTCATACTTTACTCAGCTGACGATGCTAATGGTGCTCGACCATCTGCTGATGTTAATCAAGATCAGCATTATGATCCATTATCAGTTGTTTTAGACTGCCAGTTTTGTGGTGCATGTGTTGCCTTGTGGCCTTTTTCTCTTGTACAACGGCCTCTTCAACTCTTTAAGCTGATTTCAGATTCTGATAGACAAGATGATCAGGATAATGGACATGCCAATGTAATCGGTGGAGGTCATTCAAAGGATGCTAACATTGGTTTTAATTTCACCATTGCTGGGGGACCACCACCAACTAGACAAAGTTTCCGACCAAAAGTTTCATTTCCTGTTGTTAGTCGACATTTGAAAGCTGACTTGAACTCCCGTGCGAATTTGCTTTCGTCCGGAAGGGATAGCCACATGGTTCCTGTTGCCTCGCATGTTTCAGGTTCCATGAAACGCAAAAGAAGCACTGATCAGCCTCATTTGTTGGAAAGTGATATCGACGCTGTTGATGCACCCACCATAGGTGCAAAGCATGACCAGCCAGCAGAAAATTCTGAAAAGAGCATACCAAACTCGGTCCTGAGCACTGAACAGAAACAAGGTGGTTCACATTCCAATACAGATAAGGATACCAAATTGGATGAAGCTTCAAATGAAGAACAACCAGAAACAGGTTCTCCTTCAAGAAAAAGTATAACAAGCACAGATGAAGCTGTTGATCAACATGGATTGAAACCTTCTAATGGACTTTGCTCAGTTCAGGATACGAGTGAAGAACCTTCTAATGGAGTGAACCTGACAGAGACCCACACAAACGATTCCAGGCCAACTGAGGTCAGCACAGTGACAGAATCATTAGCCAACAGGGAAAAAGGTCTGTACAGACTTCCAGGTAAAGAACTCATTTCTGTGTAGTTGTTACAATTGAAAGGATTGAAGTCACTATACAAGTATCCTGTGTAGCTTGTTATCTGTCTGTTCGCCCAAGTTTCATGTTGCTATAATAAGGCTTTTTGAAAGTTCTGGCTATAATTAGCACATCAAAGTAATAGCTGTTTAGCACAAATTGCGCTGCTACAACAGTGCTGAGTTTTCTTTGTATCTTGTGGCAGGAAAAAAATAATTATCTTGCTACTGTAGACTGAAGACTATGCATGCATACTATGTTTCCCGTTCGTTTTTGTGTTTCTTATTTGTTAGTCTACTTGAGTAATGTGCTTTAAATTCTTCATCATTGTCCATCACGGTTAGCTCTCCTTAAACCCTAACTGTGAATTTGTGCTTTCTGTGACAGAAAATCAAGGACTGTATGACAGAATGAATGAGTTTGATCCTATCAAGCAGCACCGGACATTCTGCCCTTGGATTTCCCCTGATTATGGTGAACCCTTGCCTGGATGGAGGCTGACTCTTTCAGCATTACTTGCTCGGGACAAAAGATCTGATGGGGACGTGCAAGTCGAGGTTCAGACCAGCCTTCTCGACGAGGTAGGTGCTTTCACTGAATCATGCCTTGTATCTCTAGAACGCAGCCTCACAGTTGTTTTTCTATTTCAGGATGATGACCCTCTTACCTCTGTTAGAAAGCTTTTCATGACACCACCTCCAAAAAGGCGGAGGATAAATCAATCCGAAAAGAGCTAAGAAGTGAACTGTTCCACTTGTTGGAAAAGGCTTGTGCCAAACTCATACGGTCAGACATATCAAGGGGCAGAACCAGAATTGCATATGAATTGAATGTTGAGATAGGAAATGTTTACTGGGATAGGAAATGTTTACGCTGCAATCTGTGCGATGTACAAATGCTTGGGGCTGCAGCAGGGAAAAGGATTTATGACTTGGTTAATTGTTCCCAGGACGATACTGCCGTTGTAGAAGCCATTGTTGTGGTGGTTAAGGAATGCAGAAGTTGCTTACCTCTTCCCCGTTTGAAACCACCTGAGCATATACACCATGATTTCGTAGCTTAGTACTGTTGTTAAACTTGTTATATTGCATTCTTTATAATGCTGTATGTACGAGCAGCTGTTAAACCCTCGGGAATTTTGATTGGCGAAAGCCAAATTGTTTGACGCCTTTGCTGGCTGATTGACTTGGAACTGCTTAAAGATCTGATCAGCTTGAACGATAGATTCTTCCATTCGATAGCCTACAATGAATCAGCTTGCATGGGTTTCGAAACAGCTCTGCCATGCATGTGTCTTCATCAAGAAAAATTAAATAGACAAGGGCATGTGCCGTGCTGCATCACCGCATGGCTTCTTCACGCCAACAGCGTGGAGCTGCAGAAACGATACTCAGCGACATGCAAATCGCATTGGGGTGTTTGGTGTCCGCCTCGTGTTTTGCCTGTATTTCCTCGTATCCCATGGCGGCTGAGACAGTTCGAAGACGACCAGCTTTTGGTTCAATTCTGACCTTGCTGAAACGATCGACGCCCAAGTTTTAAGCCGGTTTCAGCGACAGATATTGTCAAGCTTTTTTGTCAATCCCAGATCTTGGCTTGGCTCTGAATGTTGGGCCAGCACCAGCAGGCTGCCGGGCTGAGCGAAACAGGCTGTCTGGACCGGTCTAGCTAGAACTAGCCCAACCTCGCCAAAAACGAGCAAGCTAGAATTCGTTACGTTACGGAGATGACGGTTACCGCAGATTATACATGTTTTGAAAGAACATAACAGAAGGATTAGATTGTTCCGGAAGTAAGAGTGGCAGGAAAACTGGAAAACGGATGAGATGTGTACCCTATTTTGGTAGTCTCGCAGACAGATATCAAAAGGATAATTAACGTTAGATAATGCGAATGGGATTGCTGGTCAAGAATAATCCTAAGGGCTGCATGCCTACGCGTACGCGGTCACAACTCAAAAGAACTCGGCGTATGAATAGCTCCATCTGGATCCAGGGGGTTCAAATTTAGGATTTGATGAATCCTCACACAAGACGTACGCTACAGGATTTTGATACACAAATTGCATTGATCGATGCTTGATGATGGTAACAAAATTATTGCCGTGATAAGAAAGTTACAGCAAGGCGGATTAGTACGTACGTACACGAAGCCAGCTAAGAAAGATTTACTGCGGCTCAGAGTCTTGGATGGATAAGATAAGATAAAACGATTCATTATTATTGGTACTAGTGTTGTTATCCTAGTAAAACTACTGCCATTATACCGTGGATAAGAATAGGATAGGATGTATGACCATCGGCAGAGTAAATCACGGCCGAGGATAACAACATTTTACTATGCGCTAATGCAAATTTAACCATATACGCCCAGCTCAGATTTAGCAATAACAATCGAGATTAACATCCGGCTCTTTCTTCTTCTTCACGGTCAAGTCGTAGCTATTAACGGTTTTTACACGCCACGTGTCAAAAATCCCCGACGTCTGAATAGTTCTCTGGATATATCCGCCAGCGCATGCGCATTTACCCAAGCACCCCAAAACCGCTGCCTGGAATGAACCTCCGAATCCGTCCCCAGCCACTGCGCCATGGGCCCTCACTTCCACCCGGCCCCACACGCCAGCCTCTCCCCCACTCCGTACGAAGAACGGTAATTAACACGGCCGGGTGGTTAACCGCACCGCACCACAGGCCCTGGCCCGTCGCGTCTGGATAAGCACACCACGCGCGACGCGCCGCGGCGGGGCGCGCCTGGCGACCACAGAGGCGCGGCGCCGCCCTGGACCCTCCCACCCTCCTATAAAGCGCGGGCGCACGCGCACCCCGCTAGCCCAGAGCCGCATCAACCACCTTCCCTGCTCGCCTCTCGACGCCTAGCCCCCCGGCCCCAAGCCCCGCCCGCCTGCAGCTCGTCAGCCGAGCCCGCGCGCCACCACCGCCCACCACACCCCCCCCCCCCCCCCCCCCCCCCCGCGGCGGACGAAGATGGCGATCTCCCCGGACGCGGCCCGCAACGTCGTCGGCATCATCGGTACGTACTGTTGGCTCCATCGATCGGCGCCGCCGCCTCCTGGAACTCGCGAGTGTCACTCGCTCGCTCTGGATCGGGGGGCTGTGCTGGGGTTTTGGTTGGTTCGATTTCGATTAATTCGCTGGGTCTCGGGTGTTAATTTCTGCTTTGGTTGGTTGCAGGCAATGTCATCTCCTTCGGCCTCTTCCTCTCCCCAGCGTAAGCACACACTCATCCATAGATCGATCGATCCCTCCGCGTTCAGCTTGGTGGTTTTGATTTGGTTAGGGTTTTGTTTGTTGTACTGACGGCGGAGAGGCGCGCGCCGCCGCAACCTGCATTTTTTTTTGTACAGGCCGACGTTCTGGCGGATCTGGAAGGCCAAGGACGTGGAGGAGTTCAAGGCGGACCCCTACCTGGCGACGCTGCTCAACTGCATGCTGTGGGTGTTCTACGGCATCCCCGTCGTCCACCCCAACAGCATCCTCGTCGTCACAATCAACGGCATCGGGCTCGTCATCGAGGCCACCTACCTCACCATCTGGTTCGTCTACGCCGACAACAAGAAGCGCGTGAGTGCCACGGCCCCAAGCTGCTGTTTTGTTCCCCCTCCACCTCTACCTCGATCTCTGATCTGGTGGTGGTTTTTTGAGCTTGATCCCTTTGTGCCTTGATTCTCTTCCTGCAGAAGAAGGCGTTCGCATTCCTGGCCGCGGAGATTCTGTTTGTGGTCGCCGTCGTGCTCGGTGTCATCCTGGGCGCGCACACCCACAAGAGGCGCTCCATGATCGTCGGCATCCTCTGCGTCATCTTCGGCTCGATGATGTATGCCTCCCCACTCACCATCATGGTACGTGATCCGTCATCTATCCGGTCTCTCTCCCTTTTGTTGTGAAGCGCGGTGGTACATTTGAATCCGACGCGCCTGCCTGATTTTGCTGCTTAATTGCGTGGATAATCTTTGCTGTTGTGGAGGAGATCAGGTTGCCATAATTAGGCAAGCGTTTATCTGCATGGATTTAGTTTTGGCCCACGTGTCGGTGGATGGTTTGCTCTATCTAATTTTTAAATAAACGTTTCTATATCCATATAGAAGTAATTTCTGACGCTATTGTGGGCACTGGGGAGAGATCGAGGAGTGCGTGCCTAATTTGGTTGGCGGCGGCGGCAGTGATGCTGGGTGTGGTGTTCCTGATAGGTTATTCTGGTATGCATAGTCACTGATTTGGTGGGCTAGGGACGGTTAATCTGGTGTGCATAGTCACTGATTGGTGGGCTTGGGAAGGATTTGGTGGATGCACTGACTGGGTGGGCTGGGGAAGGATTTGGTGGACCTACTTGCCAGTGAAATCAACGTTACCTTTGCCGGCTGTTGGATTGGTTCTGTGTGCTCAGCTGTTTCACTGTTGAACTTCGGGAACATCCGAGAGGATTAGACATCTTCTCCAGGTCATGTGTACGTGTTAACTTAATAGCTTTAATTGATTGCTAACTGGTCAAGAGTTCCAATCACATTTAGAACTCCTTTTTGAGCATGAATGATCTAGACACGAGTGGATATGTTTGCATCCTCCACAGGGCATCCATCCTAGTGTGATTTATCAGGTTGTAGTTGAGTTGGGTCTGATTTTGTATGTAGTAGCACCACAGCTTAGTTGTTTTGTCTTGGACGACAACATATGGGGAAGCCAATTTCTTTTGTAGTCTTTAAAAGGTGCATGGAATTTCAACCTTTAGAGTCTAAATCATCTGTCAAATGTTTGCTCCTGGTCCAAAACAACGTGCCCCTGCTTAGTCAGATTGTCTGTGTAATTGCTGTGTCCTGCTGTACACCAGATCCTCCTCTATTTCCGTCAAAAAGGTTTACCGTATTTACTTGACTAGCTAGCTACGTGATGCTTTCATTCTATAGTTCAGAAACCAAACTTGTGCAGTTGCGCTCACCAAGCTCGCGTGCTGCTGGTGACGGTTCTGGAACGCAAAGAATCAGTAGTAGTCAGTTCTATTTCATCACAAAACGTATGCCGTTCAGTGGTTCGATCGGTGGGTTACCTTTCATCACAAACGTATGCTGCTTAGTGGTTCAATCTTGTGCCAGTGTTGGGTGTGACAGTTTTGGAAATCTGTTTGCTATTTGTTTCACACTCCTATTCGAAACACACGGTGAATGGAACTAAGTTATTTGGCCCAGATGTAAACTTGTGATCTTTCTTTTTGTGCAGGGTAAAGTTATCAAGACCAAGAGCGTCGAGTACATGCCCTTCCTACTGTCGCTGGTGGCCTTCCTCAACGGCTGCTGCTGGACGGCCTATGCGCTCATCCGTTTCGACCTCTACGTCACGGTCAGTATCTCCATGAATTGCATGCATCTCCTCTCGTCTGAACAAAAGAGTTACAGAATCGCCTCCCAAGTTGAGTAGCATCTCATCAGTTATTAAAATACCTGCAATGCAGATCCCCAACGCCCTGGGCGCCTTCTTCGGCCTCATCCAGTTGATCCTCTACTTTTGGTACTACCGGTCGACCCCTAAGAAGGAGAAGAACGTGGAGCTGCCCTCTCGCAACGTGCCCTCTCGCAACGTCGTCGGCGGCGGCAACGTCACTGTCAGCGTCGAGAGATAGACGACAGCAGCTGCAGCGGCAGCGCCACCGCCCGTCGAGAAAGAACTCGACGAGACGTCGTACTTTACCCCACAGTAGTTTTGCCTTATCGCTATTCTCGGATGATTGTTTTAAGTGAGTGCTAGCCTAGTTTTGCCAGGCGTGTCATGTCAAGAACAGTTAATTTATCTATCTATGTAGTTGTTTACTACCTCTCATGGAGATATAATCAATGGTCTGATTGCTACCTCTCATCCCTTCCTCCATTGTTATCCTAGAGTGATAATAATGGATTTAGATATTGCATTGCTAATTCTGGATCGCCCATCTTCGTGTGGAGAGTCCGGGTGACTTGCCAGAGCTGGCGGAAAGGAACAACCATGCCGTTGATTAGCGACGCAGTTCGGGTCAGTTTGGTGTTGGCAATTGCAACAGTTCTGCGGTTGTTTTGCAGTTGCAGTTCTGGTCAATTTGAATGAGTAGACTTACCTTTCCAAGGAGATGGTCAATTTGGATTGATCAACTGAACTCGCAAAGAAGTGACAAGTGAGTCATCTCAGTATCACAGGACACGTTGTTGGAGGAAAAAAACAAAGAATCAGGTCAATCTAGATAGAGACACGTTGTTGGAGGAAAAGAAGAAGGAATCAAGTCGATCTAGATAGATACAATAAATGGCGAGGAAGACCTGTCGCTACTGAAAGAGAGATATGAGGGACGTCGGGCCTCGATAGAAAATGACTGGTGCAGAGAAGCCAATGTGCTTGGCTCCCCACTTAAGTGCACTATACAATCGTGCAAAGTATCACGTTCATATCTGCCAACTCATCACCGATGCCTAAATCGTGCAAGTGCATGTTCATATCTGCCAGCAACTCATTACAGATGCCTATAGTTAGTTGATACTTGAATGCCTATATGTTATTTTCTACTAGTTGATACTTGAATACAGTTAACTTTCCTAAAATTGTAACTTGAATGCAGTTAACTTTCCCATATTGCAAAACTCAGCTCGTTTCTTGATAAGGATCAGAAGACCAAAAAAATCATGGTGAGCAGCTACTCGATCATATACTAAAAAAAAAACATTATCCGATCTAGTTACACAGGGCGCACACATGGTGTGCAGCTACATCATATCATACTCAAAAGACAACTGCATTGTCTCTTTATAACAAAGTTCCTCAGCAAAAGCAAAGGTCACATGATAATGGTAGGTATAACACACCAATCTAATGCTGGAACGCAAAATTGGCTCATCCTGGCATGGCTCAGTCTTGCACGGACATTGCCGAAGAGAAGGAAACGGACTTGTTCAGTCTTGCACGGCTCATAGAGAATCTAGCTACCAATAAAATTCTTCAGACGTTCAGTTGGACTCATACTCTACATCGAACGTACTAGTACGTACCAATTTGTGGTGTGGGTCACTTTGCTACGCAAGTGTACACAGCACCTGATGGGAAATCTTGCGTCGTATGCTACTTTCGGGACACAGAGTATAGCTAACTTGTGAATGCTACACACCTTCAGCCCACAGGTTTCAACATTTCCTTGTCACTGGTCGATTGGTCATAAAAAAATGCCAGAATGTTGTTTTTTTCTCAATGACATTGCTTCTCTTCTTGTTTTTCCCCCAAAGCTCATAATATATCAAATTATAAGTGTCTGTATATCTACAAGCCTGCTAAAATATCCAAAGAAACTACAACATCACACAACAGAGTATCATGCTTCAGAAGCTTGTATCCCAAATTTGCTGAAAAAAACTAGGAAAAGTACCACAGGCCTATTTGCAAATGAGGGAACATTTTTTTAAAACTTATGAGGGAAGGTCTTTGTGCCTCTTTCGACGTTTTCACCCAAAACCCAACAAACAAACAAAACGACAGCCGGAAGACACAAAATGCCCCATATACTAAGAGCAACTCCAACAGTTCTGCAAATGGACTTTGTATTCTTATTTTTATAAAAAAATCTATAAAACTTCTATCCAATAGTTTTACAAATGAGCTTTATATTTTTGTTAACTTGAAAAAATCCTATGATGGATTGACATATATGCAAGCTCACGATCGGCTTGGCATTTTGGTAAGTCAATTTTGCCAAACCGTTGGAGATAACCTTTTTTTCTCCTCCCATATTGATTTGAGAGTTGACAAACTTTATATTTTGTCAAACAAAAAATGCAAAACTGTTGGAGTTGCTCTAAGCATATCTTAATTCGTATCGACATGGGCCTGGGCCTGCTCAACTTATTCCTACCCTGCTGAATCTTGACACACACTTCTTGTTCTTTTTTTTTTTGCTAAAAATTTTCTTGTTCTTTTTTTTTGTTACAAACACTTTTTGTTCTTTCCTGACAGTGACCGTATTGCCTCTTTGAGATTATTGTAGGACAAGGGATGGGATTTCAAGTGCTGACTAGTATTATGCTTCCAAACCTGCTGGGCTGCTGGTACTGAGTCACTACCAGACTCCTGCTTATTCGTGTCGGTCGTAGCAACTCCTGTGTGGTAGTGAGTTACTGACTGACACTGCAAAGGTACTGGACTGTATGTAGAGTAGTATTTATCTGTCAAGGAGTCCTTTCCTGTAGCAACCGATTGCTCATGGTCATATGGATCAATAATTTTGACTTCATCTTCTGGTTCACAGCTTTCCAAGGTAGCCTTAGGTAATTGTTTGGAAATAGATGACTGGGGCATAGAATTCTCCTTCATGAGAAAGCATTTTGACCAGCAAGCCAAACCACCATATGCCCACCACTCTTGTCTTTCATTTGGTATACTAGATTTGTATTACATCTGGAAAAATAAACTTATGTCCCTGTTTAATTTCCTAACGTCGTTTCCTGTACAATTGGCATATCTTTTATCTGCATCTACCTTTAATCAGAAATATATGGCACACCTCCTCTCCCATGGGCAGCTTAAGCAGACAAGCAGAGTTAAATTCTTGATGTGTTTTAGTTGGAACTTGAGAGGCTCAGGCTGTAGTAAACCGAAGTTTCCAGGGATCTGTTGTGTGTTTGTGTTTTTTTTTTTTAAGAATTGGGTGGCTCGTCAAATGATGTCAGAATTGAGAACACAGATGGATTCTGTCTTTTGGGTCACTGCACCAGTCCGTGTGAAGATTGCTTTGGGAAAACAAGGCCATGTTACTCAGTTGAATCAATCATTCTTTCAGTTGAATCATCGATTTTTTTTTTCCATTTGGTAATCAGTAATCACTACTAGCAGTAGTATTTGCATCTTTGGTAGTCGGCGAATGTTACAGTAGTTCATGAGCTCTTCTACGCTCTTATATAAAGGAATGGTACACACTGACAGTGGTGATTTCTGAGTTGTATCCTGAATCTTTAACGTAGCTGGCGGCTAGGAGTATGATATTTGAATTGCAGCAAGTTCCTCAGAGTGTTCAGACTTCAGATCGAGTGCTAGCAAATTGATGAGCAGCCAATGTGTAGATTAGGAAGTTGCTGTTTGTTGGCAAGTTGGTATGCATGCCTGCAAGTTCAAATGGATGCCTGACATTGGATTTCCCTTGCTTAGCAAATGGATCGAGTGCTAGCAAAAGGATGCCTGCGAGTCCACACAGTTTGCCTAGGGACGAGTTCAGAACTTCAGATGAAATGTTTGACCACAGCTACTTGATCCAGACATTACTCCCTAACGTTGGATTTCCCTTGCTTGATTTGGCTCAGGGGAGAAAATTAGACGTGCATACTTGGTCACGAGGTGGAATGGTGGATCGTAGTGTAGATTATATTATCCAGATTATTGATATAAATGTATGGTTATGGTGTGAACTAGTTTTGTTTTTCTAATCTAAGTTATACTAAGAAGCAAAACATTTATTTGTTTTAGAGCTGCAGAACAAATAACATTTATCACACTGTAAATCATTTTCCTAACAAACTACGGGAAACGGGAGGCCGCAAACTCTCTCTAAATTCATTCATTGGATAAATTCAGGTGATTTCCTTGTACACTTTAGTTTTTACTGAGCGATGACGCGATGTACTGCAAATCCAAACGAAACATCAACCGTTAAGTTCAGAACGCAAGCAACCATCACAACTCCATATGGGACTTGGGAGTCGGTCGAACGAGCACCGAGAGATGGCAGCCCATTACGGCGATCGGGAGCGGTGGCTACACGTGCTTAGCCAGCCTAGCCTTGCCGCGTGCCGTCGCGAACTCGTCAACGTCGCACGCCGAGCGCCACATCAGCAGCGCTCCCGCCGCCTGTTTGCCGCCGCTGCGGGGCGAGGGCGCCGCCGGGAGCAGCCGGCCAGAGCTGTCGTAGTGGATGGCGCCCGGGAAGTCGAGCGGCTTGCACCGCTCCCCCATCAGCACGGTCCGGCGCCACAGCTGGCCTCCTCCTTCTTCTTCTCCTTCCCCGCCGCCCTCCTCCTCGCCGGCGCCGTCGTCTCTGGCCTCCTCCTCCTGGTGGTGATCGTCGGTCGTCGGCACGAGCTGGCTGAAGTCCCTCCGCGGCCGCAGTGCGCGTTGGATGAGGCGGCGCGCCGCGCGCGAGCCGCGGCGTGCGCAGGCGGCCGCGGCGCTGGACACCTTGCCGAGGAGAATCGGCATGGACGGCGCGTGCACCTTGGCTACAGCGACGGAGCCAGCGCCCGTGCTACCCGGGCTTTAGCCCTGGCTACTGATCCAGTATACATGCAGCCCCCCTTAGCCCCGCCTTTAATTTTAATGCCTACTTATACAGATTAGGAAGGGCTAAAAGTTATTAGAGATGAAAAAATACCTCTTTTAGTTATTGGGCCTTCATAGAGACAGACAAGTCACAAGCGCGGCGGCCCAAGCCCAACCGTGAAGCAAACCCTATCGTGAAACATCCATCCCTCCCCAGGGATGAAGCGCGACCGCTGGCTGCCTGGCTCCGTCGCCCACCCTCCCGTAATCTACCTCTTCACTCGACACTCTAGAGGCGGCGGCGGCGGTTTCACCTTCCTTCATCGCTGCTTCTCGCGGGACGGGACGCAGTCGGCCAGGGGCTAGGGCGCTCGCTCCAGCGACACGGACGGCGGCGGCCAGGGCGCTGGCCCCAGCGGCGAGGGCGCGCGGCTGCTGGACGCCGGCTGGGAGGACGCCGGCGGCTGCAGCGACTACGCGAGCGCGAGGTGGGCGCCGGCGGCGCAGCATGTAGCGCTATGAAGCTCTAGAGTCTGAACTCAGAAGGCAAGCAGGCGAGCATCAGCCAAGTAGCTGGGCAGGTAGGTGAGTTTTTAAGGGTCATTTTTTAACTGTCAAATTGAGTATGTAGCCCATGATGTGTGTTGAATGTTTGATCATGATACATTTCAATTTTTAGATTTTCAGTATGCCGAAAAGAACTTTGGTCAATTACTTTTCAAGTTCAAGTGGCAGCGGCCGTGGCTCAACTCCACATACTAATGAGACCATAAGTCAACCAAAGAGACCGAGGGAAGAGTTTAGTCATTCAAACCTAATTGTTGACCCTGCACAGCGCAAACCAATTGATTCTTATGAACTAGCAATTAGAGACCAATTAAAGAGAACATATGCTTTGAGTGGTCCAACCATACCTCATGAATTTTCATTTCCTTCTAAATGGGTGGTTGGTCAATGGAGATCATTTCAAAAGACTTGGTTTGATGAATTTGATTGGCTAGAGTATAGTGAGTCCAAGGATGCTGCCTTTTGCTTATATTGCTATCTTTTCTTTAATTTGGGAAAGCCTGAAAATTTTGGGAGTTCTGTCTTTTCACATCAAGGTTATATAAATTGAAAGAATGCTAAGGATACTTTTCACAAGCATAGTGCTTCCAAGACTCATACTGAGGCTAGACTGAAGTGTGATGATTTTATGAATCAAAGGACAAATGTGGGTCAAAGAATTATTGAGGTAAGCACGGAGGAAGAAAAATGATATGAGATTCGTCTGACATCATCTTTAGATGTTGCAAGATTTCTCATATATCAAGGGCAACCTTTTCGTGGAGATGATGAGTTCTACCTCACTCAACATTGGTGTGTTCAGAGGGATGGTTGATTGGTATAAGGATAGGCAGATACAGTCAATGATGCATATGAAAAGGTTCTAAAAATTGCCAGATGATATCTCTTGAAATACAGAAGGATCTTGCAAAAGCTTGTGCATAGGAAGTCACAGCTGTCAGTATGGATGAGATTCAAGGTAGAAAATTTTCAGTGCGATGTGAATTCATGAAATTCACAAAATACATCATGAAAAAAAGATGAAGTTCATTCATACCGAAAGTACCAATTGCGAAACAAATAAACAACACTGATGTTGCTCCACATTATTCATCCAAAGTAGCAACCTACACAAATATACATAATTTATTAGTCATACATTTATGGACCTCCAAATTACAAATTTAGAAGAGAATAGAGCGTACCACTAATGTTTTAGGCAATAACATACGTCGCTTTTTCATCTCTTGAAACCGCTTTTTAATCTTTTCATTATCAATCTTTCTAAATATCTCCTTCTCAGTATAACATATCATCAAGTCATTGAGCCATTCATCACCCATTTTATTGCGTAAATCTGTCTTTATAACATTCAAGGCTAAAAATATCCTCTCAACTGAAGCTGTCGCCACTGGTAGTATCAAGATTAGCTCAACGAGACGATACACCAATTTAAAAGATGTGTGCATTTTAGTCTTGACCATAATTTCAGCAACTTTTCCAAGCTCAGTGCATCCAAGAAAGTCTGGAGTTCTTCTAGCATGGTTGACAAACTGTGTAAGATGATTTGGCAAAACAACAAGTTCGCCAATATCAAAATCATCGGCATAAATTTCAGCAAGCTTCACAAGTTTGTCCACATCAAAATTAGAGAAGGAGTTCCTTGGGTTAAAAGCAGCCATACATACTAATAACTCTGAACTAGTTTCACTAAACCGGTGATTCATCTCAGCCAAGAGGGCATCAATGACGACCAGAAAAATCTCAACATGATAGTAATGCATGTTTGTTACCTTTTGCTTCCTTCTTCTAGGTGTCCCTCTAACATTTATTTTCTTATCCATATCTGGCACTTCAATCTCATTTTTGGCACAGAATGCTATCACTCTACTGAGTAATGGCTCCCATCCCTTTTCCCTCATATCCTGCAAGCTATCTTTCACATCTGAGATCAAATGCATTGCTTCAACTATGTCTTGATCCTTTCTTTGCAAAGCTTATGACAAAATATCTGTCATGCTCAACAGTTGTATCATCAAATGCAGGATGAACATAAAGTCAAAGCTCTCTATTTTTTCAATTAAACATAAAACTCCACTATTATTTCTTGGTGCAACAGAATCTTTCTTCACTATCTCAAGCACATCTATGATAGCCTCTCACATCACCAAAATACGAAGCAAAGTTTTAAGATGTGAACCCCATCTAGTATCTCCTGGCCTAGCTAGGCTACTTTCTTGATTTAAACCCCTTCCAGTCATAATCTCACCCTTCTCAATCTTTTCTAGCAACACATCTTGATGCCTTGCAAGCAAGGCGTCCTTTCTCATACAAGATGCACCCACATTGTTGATTATTAAAGGAACATAGTTAAAAAAATCTGCAATGTCTGGACTAGAAGTTAAAATAGCAACCACCACTAGTTGCAATTGATAGGCAAAACAATGAACATAGAAAGCATAAGGATTTTCATCACGATCAGCTTTTGCACCCCATTAAATTCACCTCTCATATTAGAAGTTCATCATACCATTGCCTATGAAGCATAGAGATAGATAAATTGTGACTTGAAAGCATTTTAAGCAAAGCTTCTTTCAATGCAATACCTGTACAACTCTGAACATGCTGAAGCCCAAGAAATCTCTCCACCACTTGCCCTTTATCATTCACAAACCTACACAACATTTATTTTTGTGTTAGTATAATTGTAGACATAATTATAATAAAATATATACACAAAATTGCAACTGTGGAGGACCCACTAACCTTAGCATCACTGCCATTTGCTCTTTTATTGATACATCCCGAGACTCATCAATAAGCACTGAGAATTTTCTACCTTGAATCTCATTCATACTGACAGCTGTAACTTCCTCTGCACAAGCTTTTGCAAGATCCTTCTGTATTTCAGGAGATATCATCTGGCAATTTTTAGAACCTTTTTCATATGCATCATTGACTATATCTACCTTATCCTTATACCAATCAACCATCCCTCTGAACACACCCTTGTTGACTGAGGTAGAACTCATCATCTCCACGAAAAGGTTGCCCTTGATATATGAGAAATCTTGCAACATTTAAAGATGATGTCAGACGAATCTCATATCGTTTTTCTTCCTCCGTGCTTACCTCAATAATTCTTCGACCCACATTTGTCCTTTGGTTCATGAAATCATCACACTTTAGTCTAGCCTCACTACGAGTCTTGGAAGCACTGTGCTTGTGAAAAGTATCCTTAGCATTCTTCCAATTTATATAACCTTGATGTGCAAAGACAGAACTCCTAAATTTTTAGGCTTTCTCGAATTAAAGAAAAGATAGCAATATAAGCAAAAACCAGTATCCTTGGACTCACTATACTCTAGCCAATCAAATTCATCAAACCAAGTCTTTTGAAATGATCTCCATTGACCAACCACCCATTTAGAAGGAAATGAAAATTCATGAGGTTGGGTTGGACCACTCAAAGCATATGCTCTATTTAATTGGTCTCTAATTGCTAGTTCATAAGAATCAATTGGTTTACGCTGTGCAGGGTTAGCAATTAGGTTTGAATGACTAAATTCTTTCCTCGGTCTCTTTGGTTGACTTGTGGTCTCATTAGTATGTGGAGTTGAGCCACGGCCACTGCCACTTGAACTTGAAAAGTAATTGACCAAAGTTCTTTTCGACATACTAAAAATCTAAAAATTGAAATGTATCATGATCAAACATTCAACACACATCATGGGCTACATACTCAATTTGACAGTTAAAAAATGACCCTTAAAAACTCACCTACCTGCCCAGCTACTTGGCTGATGCTCGCCTGCTTGCCTTCGGAGTTCAGACTCTAGAGCTTCACAGCGCTGCACGCTGCGGCCACCGGCGCCCACCTCGCGCTCGCATAGTCGCTGCAGCCGCCGGCGTCCTCCCAGCCGGCGTCCAGCAGCGGCGCGCCCGCTCCGCTGGGGCCAGCGCCCTGGCCGCTGCCGTCCGCGTCGCTGGAGCGAGCGCCCTGGCCCCTGGCCGACTGCGTCCCGTCCCGCGAGAAGCAGCGATGAAGGAAGGTGAAGCCGTCGCCGCCGCCTCTAGAGCGTCGAGTGAAGAGGTGGATTACGGGAGGGTGGGCGACGAAGCCAGACAGCCAGCGACCGTGCTTCGTCCCTGGGGAGGGATGGATGTTTCATGATAGAGTTTGCTTTACGCTTAGGCCGCCGCGCTTGTGACTTGTCTGTCTCTGTGAAGGCCCAATAACTTAAAAGAGTTATTTTTTTATCTCTAATAACTTTTAGCCCTTTCTAAGGTATTAAAATTAATTAAAGGTGGGGCTGCATGTATACTGGATCGGTAGCCAGGGCTAAAGCTCGGGTAGCACGGGCGCTGGCTCCGTCGCTGGGCGGAACCTGCGGAACCCCCGTCCGCGCGAGGCACCCGCCCCGCCCCCACGTGGTTGCGTCTCTCCGAGCGACACCTTCGCCGCCCCGCGTGGCCGCGCGCAGCGCTCCGGCAGTTCGCTGCCGCCGGCCGTGCGAATCAGCTGGCCGCACAGACTGCGTGCCGCCAGCGCGGGTCACCGGGCGCGCCAAGTAGGAAAGAGCAGCGCCCCTGAGGCCCTAACCCTGGTGAGGTTACAGTTCTGAGCCTTCTCATCCCCAAATCTCATTAGCTTAGGAATTTGGACAAATGGACTGTGGGCATTGGGACTGTAAGATTGGCTTAGGAATTGTATATAGTAGATGATTTGGTCGTTCGTTGCTGCGGAAATTAAAGGATGATTTCTCTGAGGAAGGGACGTATTATTTTCCAAGTTTGGAATATTGCACACTTGCTGATGAGCCTGGAAGGGCATATCTTGTGCTTTTAAAATAATAGAATAAATCTCAAACCCTTCTCAGGATAAGAAAGGAACACAGTATATTGTAAGCATTAGCTGCATAGTTGTATCACCCTACCTCACATCTGATTTGAACCCTTTTAATCAATCACATATTCACTAAAAGCTCCATAGAGTGTTGGTAGGAAGCCATTGGGTAAGCAAGGAATATATCCGATGATCGTTGTACTTTCATTCAGGATGAAAAGGCATGTCTCTGAACGTATAGAACTAATTACTTTATGTCAAAGAAGCAACTGTGGTACTAACCTTTGAAGGAGAAGACGAACATTTTTAGATACACCATGCATTTAAAGGTATGCAATAAGACAAAAATCAGAAAGCTACATGAGAAATCCATGAAATTGAGGTGTTCCCTTCCTTAGCGAGTCCGGGTTATCAATTTTTTTATTGCATTTTACCATTTATATTTGATTTTTTTAGGACTATCTGAGTTCAAATCCTGGCTCCGCCACTGCCTGCGCTCTAGTTTTGGACCTCGGAGCTAGATGCACCAAGCCAACGCGTTGATTAAAATTAAATCCTTCTGCGGCGTAGAATCCTCGTTGACTTATGTTTACATAGGCACATTGTTACAGTTTTAGAGTTCTTAGAGGAAAGAAGAATTGCTAACTGCAAGGGCATTCAGTAGGCATGCATGGGAGGTGTTTGTTGAAATTACCCAGAGAAATGTGCTTGCAGCTTTTACCATTTATTCTAATCCATTCCATGCTTCTTTCTCTTCCAGATATTCGAGCTGGATAACCTGATGTATTCAATGAAAATGATATTGTGCCGAGTCCAGTTAGTATACTGAATATATAGCGATTGAGGGCCATCCGTGATCTCTCAGATATACGGCTAAGACAACACAATTTACTTTTGATGTGGGATGCATTGTTTAATGTTTATTACGTTTATTATTTGATAAACATCTTTGTTGTTGGCAACATGGTAAGAGAACATGCATTGTTTTTTCTTTTCCTAAAAAAATGGAATACCATCCTTGTAGAGGTTCTGCAGGTTGATTTTAGTTTGTAAGAGCTTCGCTGGGGCTCGTCATCAGTTGAATGTGCATGGTGCCATTGGTTTTGTAGAAAAATTCTTATCGAAATTGAATGTGACATGTAGGAACATGAAACTTTGTAAAATCGTCACCATTTGCGCACCCTATAAGTATCCATTCTCTTGGCTATGTGTTCCTTTGTTTTCACCGCATGCCCATTTAGTATTCTGTGACCATTTTAAGAAATTATATGCTCAAATTTTTACTGGCCAAGCTTTCTGGGGTTCAAATGTTTTGCATTTTTTTCAGGTTGATTCCATGTTTTTGGGAGTTTGGGGTGACCTTGGGATTTAGTGGAATGATTTTATGTTGATTCCATGTTTACTGACACAGATTTTATTTCTTGGAATGATTCCGTATACTATCATACTACAAGCTGTTTCTTGTCACCTGGCTATTCTGTAGAGCTAAGCTTGTGTCTAACTGATGTTCGTTTCCCCTAAAACCAGCGTTCAGTTGTAGTGAGATGGACATCCTTTATCAGTGCAAGGAGGTTTTGAAGATCCAGAAGTTTCGGCGTGTGGTGTCATATGCTGGATTCTACTGCTTCAGTGCCCTCATTACTTATGCTTACACAAGCAACACGTACGTCGCCACTGAACCAGAATCTCCTTTTGCAGGTCCATAACTTCATTACTTGTTCAGTTGTTCATGTTCTCACCTGCCAATACACTTTGCTTGAGCTTTTTGCAGGACAAGGGCTGGGATCTCAAGGGCTGACCAGTATTATGCCTCCTACCCTGCTGGTACTGAGCTACTAACTGACACTGCAAAGGTGTGGAAACTGACTATACGTTTTTATAAATGTACATGTGGAGGAGCTTTTTCTTTTGTCAATGATATGCAGATTTTGAAATGGCTATTTTACTTATTTCCTGAGCCAACTTCATTTGGTATTTTGCAGCTTTACAAGGCTGCATTAGGCAATTGTTTTGAAATAGATGAATGGGGACCAATAGAGTTCTCCATCATGGCGAAGCATTTTGACCGGCAAGGGAAACCACCGTATGCCTACCATGCTGTAAGGACATATACACGCTTGTCTATCGTTCGCTGCTAGCTACACATGCTTACCGCTCAGAAATTCATATTTTATCAGAAGGAAACACCCAACTTCATATGTTCGTTTTGGATATACATTCTTCTGCTTGATGTGCAAGTTTCATTTATGCTTTCTCTGTGTTTTTGTTTCAGCAATATCTGGCACACCTCCTCTCCCATGGGCAGCTTGACGGAAGCGGTTAAATGCAGGATGTATTGTTGATAGCATGCATCGATGCAATTAGAATGTCACTACTCGTATAAAAATGTTGCCTTGCTAGAACACAAGTTCAGACTGCATCAGTCTAGAAATTGCAGAACTGGCATCAGAAACAGATTCTTAATTTTTGGCCATCAGCTGGTATGATATCAGTGCCGAATTTGTACGTTTGCGCAACCATTTCTGAAAAAAAAACATGACATTGTCCTGTTGGAGCATTTACGGTGTCCTTTTCTTGTTGAATAAAACTCTGAATGATGAGGCATGCATTAATTCGTCCCTTCTTGAGTGAAGAAATAGCTTTTCGTGCCCGGACGAACTGGTTCTCTCCTGTTTGATTTCTCAAAACTTACTCTTTTTGAACTGGTTTTCTAGTTTGGCTTGCCAAACTTTTTTTAGCCTGATAAGCAGTGACGCTATCAATTATAGTTGTGAGCTACTCCCTCCGTCCCATCGAAGATGTCGCCTGGGAAGCGTGTTTGTGAGAGGGGCACAGATTTTTAACGACAAAGTCCATGGGACGGAGGGAGTATGATTTAACATGCCATGTTTTTTATTTCTTTCTTCAAAAAAGGAATTAGCATGACAAGTTTCTACAGCTACCGACATACGTCGCAGGAAAAATTCGAAGGAATTTACACAAGCAACAAATGCACGCCAACGACCGGCTTTCAAGAAACGCAGCCATGGAAACACACATGCATCGCAATGACATCCTGTAAACATAATCATCAGTGTTGATCAGTAGCCGCCAGGTAGGCGTATTATGCTTCCTTGGCTGCCGTGACGACGGCCTCGTCGACGGCGTCTGACGAGCGGCAGAAAAGCGTCGTGCCCGCCGCCTTCCGCCTGCTGCCGCAGCGGGGGGGCGACTGGACCCGCCGGCCGAAGCTATCGTAGTGGATGGCGCCCGGAAAGTCCAGTGGCCCGCACCGCTGCCCCATCAAGATCGCCCGTCGCCACAGGGCAACCTGTCCTTGGCCATCCTCCTCGCGATCGTCGCCGGCGCCACCGTCAGCTAGCACGACGAGCTGCCTTCCGAGGCAGACACTGCTGCTGCCGCCCCGCTGGAGCTGGAGCCTTCGCGCTTTCAGGAGGAGCCGGCGCGTGAGGCGGCGCGCGCAGGGTGCCACGGCGCTCGACACTTTGCTCACGAGGCTGGCCATGGTTGATGCTTCGTCTTCGTCGTTGTAGCCAGTGGCGAAATGGAAAGTGCAGCGAGAAATAAGTAGTACCTGCCGGATACGAACTCAAGCAATTCTTTCCCGCGAAACGTATCCAAATTCCAATGTTTCGGCACGGCACAGCAGATGCTCTCTCTATTTTCAATACAACATAGTCAAAAGAAACTGGCTTGCTCATACATTTGTTAAAGACTCCTTCACTGCCGAGGTACACATCTGCATCCAGAATTGCATCCAGAATTGGTGAGGACATTCAATCATTCATGGTTTTGTTCCAAACAGCAATCATTTACGAGAAGACTGAAGACAGCATATATACCTTTGAGAGGACATCAGGTTGTAATCTTTCTTCAGAACCACTGCATCTATTTAGAACCTGTAAGAGGTGGTGGTGTTAGTTTCTGAAGCTGATTGGTGTTGCCCTAGGTAGATCCACCGAAAATCATTTCACTAATTGCACAATTTGATTACTGATAGAATGCACTTCCTCCTATTAGGCCAAAAATATAAGTAGCAAACATTCCAGCACGCACTTTCAATTAGAATATTAGGATGAGATGCTCATACCTTTACACCTTGACATAAAGAAGCATGAAGTGCTTAAGATTCAAATTGATAGAATTTATTTAAAACAAAATAACACTTAATTACAGAACACAAGTCAAACAGAACTATAATCAAGATAAGCATTAAAAATCAAAGTATCTCGTCCCCAGCCCTTTAACTATGTGGCGTATTCATATGCAAGTTCTGAACTGAACAGACAAAAATAACTTTCACGAACCAAGCAAGAGCCCTTTAACTATGTGGTGCATTCATATGCAAGTTCTGAACTGAACAGCCAAAAATAATCTTTCATGAACCAAGCAAGAATAGTCGGATCTGATTCGTCCAAAGTTCCTTTGCTTTTTTTTTTAACAGAGGTCACCCTGCTTTTTATAGAAAGTATATACAAGTATACAGTTCCTATACTTTTCCCCCAATTGGAACTGAACAGTTCAAAATTCTTACACATTCTGTCCATTTGAATTGAGGGCTTTAAAATCAAACAGCATTATCCCAAGTTCGACAGACCTCATCAATTTTGCACTGAATCAAATAGAAATCTTCAGTGGCTTGAGCAGCACCTCATGTTTGCTAGTCACAAACTCCATTAAAGATCAGAGCAGCTGGGTCTTGAGATACTGTCACACAATGCAAGCGCCACTGGGAGAGCCAAATAATCACAATTCAATGAACAGCCTCCACTTGGATGGGGGAGAAAAGAAAACTAACTTGTAATCACAATAGTACCAAAAAATTGCTCGGTGTTTACAAGGACAACAATTTGGATCAGGGGCAGCTTAAACTCTTTCTAGCATACAATACAAACATCGCGCAAAACAACAATTTGGGTCTAAATGAAACCACCAATTAATGAATATAAGTAGTAACCAACTACATATTCTACGCTGGCACAAAATTGTATTTCTAACCATCCAAATTCCAAACATAGCAAGGCAAGCTGGACAGCACAAGGGCGTAAAGATTGAATCTTTGGGTCGCCGCCGGGCAGACAAGAAGAGAAACAGGGCAAGACACATCCCGCTCACCTGCGCAAGCACCGCCCAGCGCGAGATCCTGCACATTGCCGCCACCGCCACCGGCTCTCCCCTCTCCCCTAAAGGCCACCCGCCGGCGCCGCCGCCGCAGGGGCACCCCCTTCCGCAGCCAGGAGCGCCCGGACGCCGAGCCGCCGCCGTAAGACGAGTCCGACGACGCCGACGACGACGCCCCGCCGGCCTCCAGCGAGGCGGCGGCGGTATGGGCCGCCGTAAGAGAGGGGCTAGGGTTTATTGACTGAAGCTGTGCAATGCTGCAATTCTGCCCTGGACTCTCTGCGTAGCCTCCGTTCAGCTGGCAGATTTCGGCAGATTTCGACGTATTTTAGCTTATTTCTGTCGAATTTTGCCGGCTTTTCTGCCAGCCGAACAGAGCCGTAAAAGTGAAGCAAGGAAGGAATTCTTCGTCTCGGCCAAGTCTTTGAACGGACGAGAGGTCGGGCTATGAAACGAAGTGGAGGAGATGGGAACGCGAGAGCGAGACGGCGTCGTAATGACGCGGCCGAGTTAGCCGTTGAAGCAACCGCGGAAGGAAACTCCGGCGAACTCGCGTCATAAAAGTTGGGTTGGACGTGGATGCGTCGTTGCTTTCCTTGTATGCTTCTTTTTACCGTTGCTTATTAAAATCTTTTATTTATATTATTTTTTGTTATAAAAACAGCGAAATTTTTAATCCTTTTCATAAAAAAAATCAAATCAGATAAACTGGTGAAAGGTGTACACGCCACATTGTTTCCCATACAACTCGCATCGACGAGGTTTAAAGGGTGAATTGAAATTTCAAGGTTTCTCATCACTTCAGAAGTTCAGATCAGAAGACAACGAAGTTTCGGAGTCTGTTAGCAGAGACTACTCCGCAACCTCTAGACCTCGTGACCTGACTGGCACGCTAATTTGGGCCTTGTACAGTTTTCTGGCACGCACACGTTACACGCAAGGCATCACCTATCTTCGACTGGGCCCGTGTTGGGCCGTAGAGTGGCACCGCCGCGCCGGCCCATCCTTCCGTCGAAGCAACTCCGTTCTCCGTGCTCGCGAGCGCCAGTTGCCCAGTTCTGATGAGAGCGCACAGTGTCGTTGTCGTTGATACTGACTCCGACAGGTTCAGTTTTGGATGTGTGGGTAGGGAGGGAAGGCTGAGCTGATTTTGGCCAGGAGTTTCATTTAATTTACGTATCAAAGTGAAGTAGCTCCACTGGGAAATCTATTTCTATACGATATCCAGGATTCGGTTACCCTGTGTAGCACTGAAGTTGCAGACACCAGATGCTTGATCCCCCAACTACTTGTAAATTTTCCTCGCAAGTAATAATTGGCTCTGTCGCTATGCGACTTGCACATGTAAATATGTAATGACGTAATCCAACTCATTTTTATTAACATATAAGCTAGACTAATGTCAGTATTCTTTAAAAAATAAAAAAGATGGCCATGACATCTCTTTGAAATTAAGTCCATGCTAGCATGCATGCGCGCTTCTGATCCATCTGATGAGTAGGCTATCATATACGGTTTTAGCAACGCTTTCTGATTGGCCCGATGCGCCATTAGCTAGCCCCCACTACTCCTTCAGTCCCAGACGCCAAACCATGGATGGCATGGCAGTTGGCAGTGGCAGACTATCTACTGCTCAATCGGAGTGTACGCAAGAGGCCAGTGGGTTGCTCTCCTAATTCTAATTCCTATGCCTGCTGGCTGCCGCCTACTAGCTAGCTAGAGACGGCGATAGCAATTGCAAATTGTTACGTCCAGGTCGGGCACCAGTCGCTGGTCGATGCACCCCAATTTGGGGCAAGCGTGGCTGCTATAGGAGGCTACGAGCTGAGGCGGGTGGACGCACATGGCCGGCGATGTTCTTGGGAAGCAGAGCATCATCGGCCAGCAGTAGTACGAACTAGTGTGTGCCTCTGCTTGTCTTGGACGGGGTTAAGCCGGTACGCGGGAGAAACTTCTCGTGCTATACGGGCATAGGATATAAATTGGCACCAACAAAATGTTGAATGGCGTCGTAGTAGTCTGATAGAGCATCTCATTCTCTCAGCTGTCCGGCCTCGAACGCATTTCAGCATTTGTAGGCTGTACAATCGAGCGATATGGCACGTGTGGAAAGAGAATTTGTATGCATGGTGCATGTTGTACTTTGTGCCTTGTGAATAGAGGCGCAATCAAAATTGAGGCAAGGGGTGCTTGCTACACTATCAGACTAGCATAATCAAACACGTATTTATTTTAAGTATAAGATGCATTACCGTGCAAATCGGACTGAACAACAATTAGCGGTTTTGTTATCTGGCCAGGGCTGCAACCCGGCCGGCAGCACTGCTAGGACCAGGCCATACCACCTAGTGCTAGCTTGTGAACCTTCGACCTGAAGTGGAAAAAATCAGTCGGTGGGAAATTTACGCACGAGAACACCCAAAACTCGAACGCCCTAAGGTGGGGAATCCTTCTGTAAAAATATTTTTCCAATCTTGACATTAGCCTGATCCTAGTTAGAAGTTTTATTTTGTTATATTCAAAATAATAAGTAACCAATTCTTTAAAAGGTTTATATAGCATGTAGTTATAGTTCTTTTCTTTTATTTCTTATGTCTATGTTCTACTCGCTATGTCCAAAAAATAATGTAACTATACGTCTACATAAAATTATCATTAAGGTTAAACGAATTTATAGAAAAATAATATCAACATTTATATGTTCAAAGATGTTAGTGTCTTTATATAGCTTTGATCAAAGTTGAATACATAAAAAATGCATTTTATAGGACTGAATATTTACTTATAATACATATCACAACTTGAAAGAAACGCCCTATTCATAGTTTTATCTAGATAAAACTCTCTCATGTCAATTGTGTTCTATTCCCTCTATCCAAAAAAAGTGATAGCTTTTTATTTTATTTTAAACATCTTATTGTTCGTCTTATTCTAAAGTTTTTATATAGATACTACTATTTTGTTATTACTTGTTTTATCATTAGTAATACCTTAGTAACGATTTATTATTTTATAATTTATATAAAAAATTGAATAAGACAAATGATCAGACACTTTTGCGATGCAAGGATTGTACGCCAGGCGGCGATAGGAGCACTGAGAAGCAATGTTTGGTCCTCTTTTTTATTTGTCTCTAAAGATAAAACATGAGTGAAAAAATGAATATAAATTAAGCTGGTCAAGATTTTTGACGCCAAATAAAACGGTTGAATATTCTTTAAACCAAAGTTGCTTGATTCTCTGACTTTTTGGGTAAAAGAAAAACATCCAGCTGTTTTTTATACCTACTGTCTACCCAATTCGGGGCCAACGCCTGTCGCCTGTGATCCCTCGCCCGCCCAAGCCTTTCGTCGCTGCCGCCATGCTCCGGCGCGCCGCCGCTACGGCTGCGCTCAATGGCAACGCGGCGGCGTGGTTCCGTCGCCTCACCCGTAGTAGGCCGGTGACGCCTCTGCCCGCGCATCCCGGGCGCCACCGTCCGCAACAGGCCCAGCCCCACCCCCCACGCGCCGTGGTGTCGGCGCCGCCGCTCTCACTTCCGCGCCTGTGTGCCGCGCGGGGGTACAGCTACAGGCGCATGGCGCGGCGCATCCCGATCGCGAGGCCCGACGGGTACTCCAGCTCCGACGGCGAGGCGGAGGAGCCGGACGCGCGCGAGGCAGGGGAGGTCACGGAGCCGGTCGGCGGCGCGGGCTCGGAGGGCAGCGAGGTGGAGGGGTTCATGCTGGACTTGAGCTCCTTCCCTGGCCTCGGCGAAGGCGACGGCGACGGCGACGGCGACGAGGAGGGCACAGAAGGAGGGAAAGAGCGAGGAGGGATTTCGAGGTCCTTCTTGGGGAAGGGACGTTCTCTAGGTGCTCGTGGAAATGCTCGTGCAGCCCTGCTCTGATCAAACGAAGCACCATTGTCAACATTAGCTTTCAACACCGGAAGAATTCCATCTGACATTATCTGTACGTGATGGAAGATGTATTTCAGTTGAATTCATTGCATTTGTTTGCCAGAGTTCTGCGGTCCGCAGAGTAGTCTGAACTAAGCTTCAATGCTCTGTTCCTTCTCCGGTGTTAACAGTCCATGAGTATCTAATTTTACGCCCCATTGTTCTCTGGTCCTTATCCCCTCCAAGCTTCTTTAACTGGATGGCTTGTTAACTGAATGAATGCCGTTCTATGCTGACCCAGCTTATAGCACCCTTGGTGCCTTTCTCATGATTGGCGAGCCTGGGTGGAAAACAAAAGCTCCAAGCCTGGATGGAAAAACAAACTCCTTGTGAGCTCGGTTGCTCCTTTAAAAAATAGAACAAATTTTACTTTAAATGATACAAGGAACTAATATCAATATCATGGCATTTGCACGATTCAGAGCTCTAGAATGTGATGCTAATTAGAACATATCAGCGCATTACAAATTATTATGTTCTCTGAGAAGATATAAGCCTGAAAATCTGTCTCATCTTGGCATCTTACTTTTCAAAAAGTTCAAAACAGTTGCATACTGGTCCTTTCAAATTATAAGATGTTGTGGTTTTTCTGAATATATTGTTTTTACTGGTATCTAGACATAGTGTGGATCTTTCTTAATACATAGCAAAAACTCCACATCAGTAAAGCCAAAACGTCTTATAATTTGGAATGGAGTTAGTGGTATTTTACTTCTGACAACCTTAGTTTTAGATTGCATTAGTAAACTTGATTGATACTGCAATCAGGTGCCTTGTCTTATGTGCAAGCAAAGATGAAACTCTTCTGCATCTTCCTGATTATTACGCCCATGTTTTTACTCTTCCTACAACTCTTGCTGCCGTGCTGCGAGTCATTTCATCGTTCCCTGCTTCAGAGTCATTTCATTGCTCCCTACTTCGTTGCAACAAGCTCTCCCGCCCCCAACATTAGTTTCTACGGTTCAACTTCCTTGTGCACATCATGACTGTCTACTCTAGCCCGTCTCCAGAGAGAGAGAGAAAGAGAGAGAGGGAGAGAGAGAGAGAGATATTTAGAATACTACAGAGCTCTAGAATGTGATGTTTTTTTTTTTCGAGAATGGGTTTTACAGCCCGTGTTTCATTAAGACGAAATCCAGAATTTGATGTCAGGAACCAAACCATATGTCACATTGAAAATTCTTCTCATACTTCATATAATCTACTTCACTACTTGGGTCAGAAATTTATCTTAAGTTGGGCTCTTCTCATAAGATTCAGAACAATTCCATGTTACTGACAAGCTTGGTTTTAGATTACATTAGCATACTCTAGGTGTCTTCTAGGTCACATTTAATAAGCACACTAATTAGGACAATTCCATGCTACTGACAAGCTTGGTTTCAGATTACATTAGCATACTTTAGGTGTCTTCTAGGTCACATTTAAGCACACTAATTAGGAGGAAACTCTTCTACATCTTTATTGCCTTGTGTGTGATCATAGTCTGCATTTTTTTCGAAAGCATGCATCGCACGGTCTTCGTTTAAGTAGAAGTGGATCATAGTCTGCATCTGAATACTCCCATCGTTCGCTACTTCTTTTCAAGACTCTCTCCACATCAATTTCTACAGCCCTCATAGTTGGAAGCTGCTTCTCCTCATCCCGTGAACCTGAAAGGAATAATCACCGTCTCATGAGAAACAAATTGCAGTAGCATATTCATCTGACGGGATGGATGCATCGTCCCCGCAGTTAAGCCCCGAGTTGGCAATTTGGCTTAAACTACTACCACAAATCGAGTACGAATCGGAGTCACCTACACGGGGATATGCGCTGCGGCCCGTATATTTCCCGGGTTAAACTCAGACATCAGACCACGCTGTAACAACACGGATTATGCTGCTACGGATAACTGATTTGGATTACGAATTCCGGTTCGATACAAACGGAATCGGTAAATCGCCGGCGAGCTCTAGTCGCAGCTAGCCTCCTATGGTTTTCACCGGCTTGTACCAAGACAAGACCCACACGTTATCTCTCTTCCTCTTTTAATCGGTTACAGCTGTGCTTCGACACAATCACCAGACGCAGCTGGTTGGTAGAAGAACTGGGCTTCAATTTACTTCTTCCAGTCTGGGCCAGAGAACTTCTTGTTGGGTTTTTGACTCGCTTGCTTTTCTGGGCCTTGGTCACTTGTTGGACTGTGACATTCCCCCCTCACCCATAAACAACGGCTTGTCCCCAAGCCGTGAAGTCAGGATAGCTCTTGATGATGTCATCCTCTTCTTCCCAGGTAGCCAATTCAGCAAGAACATTTTTCCAATTTAATCAAGGTGCGACTGTTCTTGTTGTATACGCGATGATCAAGCACCATCTCGGGCTCTTGAAGAACCACATCATCCAATGGCAAAGGAGAGAATGGGATAGGGTTGGAGCCTGTTACCTTCTTGAGTAATGAGACGTGAAATACTGGGTGAAGGCGAGTACCAGAAGGAAGCTTCAACTTGTATGCAACTGGTCCCACTTTAGCTTCAACTTCATAAGGTCTAAATACTTGTAAGCCAACTTTGTACAGAGTCTGGTAACCAGTGAAGATTGAGCATAAGGCTGCAGTTTCAGCCAAACCATTTCACCCACACTGAACTCCTTGATAGAGCGATGTTTGTCAGCTTGTTTCTTCATATACTGTTGGGTCTTCAGGAGTTGCTGCTAGATCAATGCATTAGCAGTCTTTCTGTGCTTTAGCCAATCATCCAGATCAGGGTTAATGCAATCTTGCTCAGGATCAATGCCAAAGTGGCGTGGAGAATGCCCATGCAAGATTTCAAAGGGAGTATGTTTGTGAGCAAAGTGAAAGGAAGTATTATACTAGAATTCTGCTAGGTGAAGCCATTTAGACCATTTGTTTGGACAGGAACTGATGAAGCACCTCAGGAAAGCTTCAATGCATTGATTAACACGTTCAGTTTGCCCATCACTCTGTGGATGGTATGCCGAACTCATACACTGATCAGTACCAGAAAGTTCAAAGATTTCCTTCCACAACGAGCTGGTGAATACTTTATCAGAATAGTTTCTTGATCCTCTGGTAAGTTACAAGAAAACCAGAATGACCACCAATAGGGCTTGAATGTAACTGTTTAGTTACCTGAGTCTGAAACTCCTCAGAATGTCCCAGCCAGATTCTGAATTTATACTTGATAATGCCCTGTTCTAGAGAAAAGTGACTAGCAATAGCTTGTAAGGCCAAGGAAGTAAGGAGTTTTTGAGCAGTTGCATTGTCACAATAGCTATTTTGAAGCTTTTGTAACCAAGTTGGTAGGGCTACAAATAATGCAGCAAGATAATTAACAACATGATCCACTCTAGATAGTGCATCAGCAGCACAATTGGTAGAGCCTTTTTTTAGACAATTTTATACTGAAATCCCATCAGCTTAGTCATAACTTTCTGCTGCTAATAAGAATTGAGTTTCTGATCTTGAAGATGAATTAAACTTCTTTGATCAGTATGAATAGTAAACTCATTAGGGAGCAAATAGGCCTTCCATTTCTCAACAACAAGAAGAATAGCTAGACTTTCTTTTTCATAAGTAGACAGACCTTGATTCTTGAGTCCCAAAGCTTTACTCACAAAGGCACTTGGGTGACCTTCCTGCTGAAGAACTGCTCCAATTTCATGATCAGAAGCATCTGTTTCCACAATGAAAGCTTTTGTGAAATCAGGCAGGGCTAGGACTGGTGCAGAGACTAAAGATTGCTTTAATAGCTCAAAAGCTTGTTCTGCAGGTTCAGTCCATACAAACAAAATACAAACAAAACTCCTTTCTTCAGTAGCTCTGTCAATGGTTTAGCTAGAACACCAAAGTTTCTCATGAAACGTCTATAATACCCAGCGAAGCCAAGAAAACCTCTCAATTCTTTCACAGAAGAAGGTCTTGGCCAATTGAGGACAGAAGAGATCTTAGCTAGATCTATAGACACCCCTTGAGCACTGAGACACATGGCCCAAGTAATGGAGTTTTTGTTGAGCAAAGGTGCACTTAGAAAGCTTAACCTTAAACTGATGTGTTGCAATAGCTTAAAAACCAGCTTAACATGTTGGATATGATCTTCATAAGTTTTGCTGTAAATAAGAATATCATCTATGAACACAACCACAAACTTTCTAAGAAATAAAGCTAGAATGTGATTCATGATGAACTGGAATGTAGCAGGTGCACCAGTCAACCCATATGGCATAACTTTATATTCAAAGTGACCATGGTGTGTTTGGAAAGCAGTTTTGTAGTGATCTTCTGGAGCTACCATAATTTGATGAAATCCAGATCGCAAGTCAAGAGTAGTAAATCACTTGGCCCCCATCAATTCTTCAAAGGGCTCTTCAATAACAGGCAGGGGAAACTTGTTTTTCACTGTATGAGCTGTATGAGCATTTAATCTTCTATAGTCGACACAAAGTCTCCAGTCACCTGTCTTCTTCTTGACCAATAAGGCTAGTGAAGCAAAAGGACTACTGCTCTCTTGGATCATATTTGTCTTGAGCAGATGGGTTACTTGCTTCTCAATTTCATCTTTCTAGGCAGGGGTATATCTGTAAGGCCTGAGTCAAAATGGCTGAACATCAGGTAGAAGAGGAATTGTATGAGTATGAGACCTGGTTGGAGGTACACTTGATGGCTCAACAAAGATGTCATCAAATTCTTGTACCAATTAGTAATCTCAGGAGGTACAACAGGCTTGGAAGTATCATCAGGTTCTACTGAATAAACTTGAACCATAGTCCAAACTGATTCCTCTCTTTCCATAGCCAAGAGTTGGTTCAAAGTAATTTCAGAACAAGACTGAACAAGATCAGGCATACCTTGTATTTTTACTTGCTGACCCAAGGCAGTAAAACTCAACCACTTTTCTTTCTAGTCTAGTTGCATAGGACTGAAAACCTCTAACCATGTCATGCCCAGAATAGCATCATAAGTAGTTAATGGCAAGATTTTGAAAGTAGTGGTGAACAAATGCCCTTGCACTGACCATGAACAATTAACAATTTCATGTGTACATGGTAAGGTAGCACCACTAGCAACTCTAACTGTCATAGGCCTTTCTAACTTGGTCCATGGTTGTAACTTAGCAGCTAGACTCTCACTTATGAAATTACGAGAACTACCAGAATCAACCAAGATGACTGCAGGAATGTTATGAACAAATGTAGAGAACTTGAAGGTGTGTACATCAACAGTACCTCTACCAGCATGATTTGAGATTTCCATAAGGTCATCAGGATCATCGTCATCAGTTTCAGTTTGAACCTTAGGAACTGGTGAATACTCTAATAAGAGTTGCCACAATTCTTCAACCATATTCAGGGGAACATTGGGCTGACAGTTATGTTGAGGACCCCATTTAGCACCGCACTTGAAGCATAAACCTCTAGCCTTGCGATAAGTCATCAGTGCTGACAGCTTCTCATTCATTGGAGGCTTTGTCTTGGGAACTGAGGATTTTTCAGGTGTCCTGTCTGGACTGCATAGTGGACTTATAGAATTGCCACTGTAGAAGCTTGAAAACTTGCTAGAACTCTTGACTGAAGAAGAACTATTCTCATATTTCTTGTAAAACTGAGATTCTCCCAGCAGCACTTCTTCTTGTATAAGAGCCAGACAACTAGCGGCATCAAGGTCTTTTGGGTGTTGCAACATGACTACTGATTTGATTTCATGGATAAGACCATCAACAAAATGGCCAGTAAGGAAAGCAGGATTGAAAAGTGGATCATGAGCTAGCAACTGATGCAGAAGATCATCAAAAACAGTGATATATTCTGTAATAGTAGCAGTTTGTTTAACATGGAAAAACTGCCTGATAAGGTGGTTAAAGTGATCCTTATCAAAATGATCTATAACATGTTGGCAAATAAGATCCTAGGGACACTATTTAAGGTTGAGTTCAATGGTTTGCATCCAAAAGGCTGCAGAACCAGTGAAATTGATAGTTGCTAGCTTTCCCCAATTGCCAGGAGGAACAGAAAACAGATCAAAATAGGACTCAGCACGTTTGATCCACAATTTTGAGTTAGAACCATCAAATTTAGGGAACTCTTGCTGTGGTATGGGTGGTGGATAGGCATGATACTGATGAGCGAAACAACAAGCAGGCTGATAATGCATACATGTAGTATGAAGCTGGGGACTGGGGCTATGGGGCTCACCTTTGACCAGAGGTGGTTTGAGGGTGTCATCGCGGGGGGGGGGGGGGGGGGGGGGGGGGCGCGGGGCGCGGGGGGGGGGG